>OZ038396.1:11370431-11842931 GCA_964036045.1 Eutreptiella sp. 'Long Island Sound 2002'
GAAGCAACAACAAGGGACCTTAAAACAAATTTTCCTTTCCTTTCTAAGGAATAGCACCGATTTCCCCCCTCCCCTCCTATTTTTGGCCCCTCAAAAAACCGCAAATGATCCCCCACCCCGCCCCCTGATATGGTATGGTATGATGTTCTGTTTTTGGCGCAGAGAATAAAGATGCACTTATGCCGTACTGTGGAGTGCATTACCTCTGGCTTTGCATTTGTCTGTTTTTTAATTGGGTCTCACCCCCTCCCGGTATGGGGGGGGGGGGACTGAGAAAATGGGCTCCCAAGTCCAAGACCCAATTTTGTTCGTTTTTAAGGAGGGGTGGAACAATTGTTGTTGTTTTTTGAAAAATCGTTTTCCCGAACTTGTTTATGTTCAAAATGATCAGTGCGTCATTGGTATCATTTTGGGATATGTATGTTAGGGTACCCACCGACCCCCCCCCCCCCCCACCCCCAGGTGGAGTGCATTACCTCTGGTTTGCATTTGTCTGTTTTTTAATTAGGTCACACCCCCCAGGAGTCTTCTCCAGCCGGCAAGCGGCGGGTTGCTCTTTTCGGCCATGCCGGTAATGCATGGTGTCTTTCTCCGACACTGATTGCTGATGTCTGACTGACAGCTACTGACTGTGATTGTCTGACTAATGTAGTCAGACATGATGTTCTGTTTTCTGTTTCAGACACAGTGTGTGTCTTGAGGTTTAACCGGGTTTGGCATAGAGAATAAAGATGCACTTATGCCGGACTGTGGAGTGCATTACCTCTGGTTTGCATTTGTCTGTTTTTAATTAGGTCACACCCCCCCCCACCCCCATGGGCGCCCTCTTGGACACCCCCCCCCCCCAGGGCATAGTAAGGAGGCAGACCTGAGAGCCCATTGGGGGGGGGGGGGAGGTTGGCACGAGGCCATGATGTTGGTTTGTTTGCCTTCAGCGGCGCCCATCGGCCTCTCGCCACTGTACATCCCGACCCTCTGCGGGTCCAAACATGTTCCGGTCGTGTCAACGGAGCCCCCGGATGACTTGTCCATGGTGGTGGGGGGAGGGGGGCTGGAAAATGGGCTCCCAAGGGCCCCCCACCTCGTGGACGGAACCTCCAGAGGTGACCTTGTTTCACCGCGCCGACGCCATCCGCTCCCATCAAGCACCCCTGCAGGCACGCCCACGAGCCCACCCACCCACCCACCATGCACCTCCCGGCGCACGGGCTGCAGTCCCCTTGTTGCGGCTATGTTACTCCCCCAACCACCAAGGCCTTGTGCCAATCCCCCCCCCCCCCCCATGGGGGTGACCTTCACTTGGCCCCAAAAGCGTAGGAACACTCGCTGCCGAAGAAAATTCTTCTTTAGGTTACACTGGAACTGGGGTGGGGGGGGTCCGTCACTTGGTGACCGTCCCCTGACATCAGGGGGAGGATTACAAGGGGTACCGGGATTACAAGGGGGGTACCGGGATTACAAGGGGGGTACCAGGATTACAAGGGGGGTACCAGGATTACAAGGGGGGTACCGGGATTACAAGGGGGGTACCGGGATTACAAGGGGGGTACCGGGATTACAAGGGGGGTACCAGGATTACAAGGGGGGTACCAGGATTACAAGGGGGGTACCGGGATTACAAGGGGGGTACCGGGATTACAAGGGGGGTACCGGGATTACAAGGGGGGTACCGGGATTACAAGGGGGGTACCAGGATTACAAGGGGGGTACCAGGATTACAAGGGGGGTACCAGGATTACAAGGGGGGTACCGGGATTACAAGGGGGGTACCAGGATTACAAGGGGGGTACCAGGATTACAAGGGGGGTACCAGGATTACAAGGGGGGTACCGGGATTACAAGGGGGGTACCGGGATTACAAGGGGGGTACCGGGATTACAAGGGGGGTACCAGGATTACAAGGGGGGTACCAGGATTACAAGGGGGGTACCGGGATTACAAGGGGGGTACCAGGATTACAAGGGGGGTACCAGGATTACAAGGGGGGTACCGGGATTACAAGGGGGGTACCGGGATTACAAGGGGGGTACCGGGATTACAAGGGGGGTACCGGGATTACAAGGGGGGTACCAGGATTACAAGGGGGGTACCGGGATTACAAGGGGGGTACCAGGATTACAAGGGGGGTACCAGGATTACAAGGGGGGTACCGGGATTACAAGGGGGGTACCGGGATTACAAGGGGGGTACCAGGATTACAAGGGGGGTACCGGGATTACAAGGGGGGTACCGGGATTACAAGGGGGGTACCAGGATTACAAGGGGGGTACCGGGATTACAAGGGGGGTACCAGGATTACAAGGGGGGTACCAGGATTACAAGGGGGGTACCGGGATTACAAGGGGGGTACCGGGATTACAAGGGGGGTACCAGGATTACAAGGGGGGTACCGGGATTACAAGGGGGGTACCAGGATTACAAGGGGGGTACCAGGATTACAAGGGGGGTACCAGGATTACAAGGGGGGTACCAGGATTACAAGGGGGGTACCAGGATTACAAGGGGGGCACGCGCCGGCCGCATCCCACGCGTCTCGTTGCAGGTCGTAGCGCAGATCGAGGCAAAGGCAAGAGCAAGAGCTCTGCTGCGCCCAGCGGGCGCCGCGGGGGTCCCCCCAGCGGCACCAAACCCGCTTCAAGATGGACCCCGAAGACAGACCCAAGTTCCGCCCATCCGGAGGGAGAGGGCGCGTGACCGCAGGGGCCGACGCCCACGCCCGAGAATTTTGAGGCTGGACACCGACGGTACACAGGCCAGACCGCACATCTGCACAGGGCAGTCTGTTCTCATGTCGTGTCTTAGGAACGTTGTGTGGGTGCGTGGGCCCTTTTTCGCTCCCCGCCTTTCCTCTTGTTTTTTGTTGGCCATGTTGCACGATCATTCTCTAACTGAGCCCCCCCGTCATCACCAGCGCCCACCACCCCTTCTCCCAGGGTGTCGTCTCCCGGCGTCGCCTCCTTCGGGGTTTGGACAGACACGGCCTCGCACACCACCCACCCCCAAACTTTTTTTTTTTGACTCCCCTGCTCTTCGAGACTGCCATCTGCTTGAGTACGTAATGTTTGCTCCAGGCGAACAGAGTGTGTCTTTAGTCCTTCCCCATCTGACAGGTGGGGAAGATGCACATGCGTTGCCTGTTAGGCTTGTTGGTTGATCTTACCGAGCCGACCCCCCCCAATCGACTGCGAGACGGCCTCCCCCGGGGTCCCCACCGGGTCGCTGGTATCCGCTGGAGCTCTGGGGGTCGCCCATGACGTCAGGCAAGGGGTAGCGTGTTGGTCTGGGAGGACCCTGTCTCCTCACCGGCCTGAGAGCCGCGGATCATCGATTTTTTTGACGCTGTTGCTTCCCGGACGGATGGTTGGCCGGAACCATGCCCTCAGCCCACCGCCCATTCCGCCCCTTCTTTCCGGTATTCGCCGGGTAGGACACACCAGTGCGCATGCGACCTGCTCGGGTGGTCCCCACAGCTCAGCGACACAAGGCAGCAGGGGAACGGAAGGTGGCTGACGCGGGCGTTGTGGATCGGTTGCCCTGGCAATGCCGCCAGTGGATCGGGGGAATCCGTCGAGCATCCACCGGCTTGGCACTTTGGCGTAGGCAAGGGGTTGTCGCTGGTCAAGGAGTCACGGTCCTTCTCGTTTGTGTCCTGCGTCGTTTGTTAAGGGCCGCCCAGATCTGCATCGGATGGACGGCGGTCAGCGTTCCGCTTTCGGCAAATGGCAGTTGGCGGACCAGCCGTCGCCTTTCAGGGTTTTTTGGGGAAGGGATCAAAGACATTGAAGGGGGTGCACCGCGCGCTGTGCGAGACGTGGGCTGTTTTGGCCCCGGTTCCCCCGATGGCCAAGGTGACCGCAAGGACTGTTGTGTTCGGATACATCGGACTGCGCAGGTTCTTACTCAGTCCACAAACTCAGATAGCGCTCCATTTCACACGGAAAGTGCCGGATTGCTGCTGTTTGTGCCCTGCGGACGCATGCTTTGCGAGGGGTGGGTCGTTTGCAGGGTGGTCACGGGAAACCCAGGTTTCCCCGGAAACCCCAGTTTGGCACCACTGCCCTTCTTGTCACAGTGCACAGTGTACAGGGGCGGGGCCGCGCGCTCCCGCCCGTCAGATGGAAGTTGTCTTTTGCTGTGCCTTGTCAGGAGGGAAACGCAGCTCAGGAAACCAGCCAAACCGGATTACTGATGGGCGCTGTGCGTGCGCTGTGCAGAAACGCCCCCCATTTATTTGCTGTGCTTCTCCGTGTGTCTTGCATCCGGGATGCAACGACACGTCACCAGTTAACCTTTGCCAGTCATTTCTTGCAGTTGTGTGTGCGTGTCCGCGTCTTCTCTCCGTGCAAATGTATGTTCATGGACGTGCGTTTGTGCATATGCGCATCTGCACATGTACATGCACATCATGTGTGCAAAGCATTGGTTTTGTGGCCATGCCGACACCGCAGATTGGCTTTGCGTTTGCAGGGCATACATGCTTCGGCTTGGTTATGCAGCTGCCGATGGGTGCTAGCATAGCGTTGGCACACCATTGCAATGGATGGCAGGCAGATGGGGGAATGCAGCATAGCGAGGTTGGTTACAGTAAGGCGCGTTCCTAGCGCCATTTGGGTGGGTCAGCGAGATCTTTGTGCGTTTGGTTGTTCTCTGCCTACAAATCATGTGTGCTTTGCATGTGGTCTGAGGCAGAGCAATGCGAATTACTCATCCCTTTTGGTGAATTGTCGAACACTTTTTCCTCCTCAGCATTCTAGGTGCAAGGCATGGTGGAGTGGTAGGTAGGCAGGCAGTGCATCGATCTGATGGAAGATGTCTTTGATTGAAGTGCATGGCTGACTGTACCGAGACCCGTGAGCTTGATGGTGGTTGCGGGGTGAAGGAGACAAGGGGCACATACGAGGGAGTTTTGTTTTTGTTATGGAGATGGCACGTCGTTGTTTTGTGCACCGAGAGTGTAGTGCATTGTTTTGTCGTTTACAGAGCTCGCCGTTGTGGCCTTCCAGTATGCCAGGGGAGAGCTGGCCTGGAACTCCGCCACGGATTCTGGCATAATTATGGGGCACTTCAAAGCACATTTCAAGTACAAGCGGGTGTTGCAGGGAGATGACAAATTACAGTAGGATTTGCGGTGGTGGTGGGTGTGTGGTCGTTGGCTTTGAGGCAGTCTGTCACTTCTCAGCCAAATTACGGTAGGTCATTTCAGCATTGCTCGTGGCCCAAAGGTATAATAATACCAGCCGAGCATGCATCCAAGGTCTTGTGGCATTGTGGTACCTCCGATATGTGGCATCATCGTTGCATTCATCCCAACCATTTGCACCCCTTAGGAAGCATGCCATGCCGCAACGCAATGCCATACAGTTTACCCTTGGATGTGAAAGGTAGCTTGAGGGTTGGCCCGCTAGCTGTCATGATGTCAGCACAAACCAAGAGGCTCCAGCCAGGTCTGAGGTTTGTTCAACATTTGGGGCTTTCATGGTTTAATGCATTTTCTCATGATTGTAATCAAACATGAGATGTCCCAGCATTTTTCAGTGAAGGTTGTACAGGCTATATGAATCTATATGAATTGATAGGTGAGGTCCCCTCAAGCAGGGTTTACAATCTCCTGTGAAAACAAGAATTCAGTTATACAGTGCTTGATTTGTTCTTCTTTTTGCATGTCCGTGCCATATATGCATGGTGGTGATATCTTTGCACAGGGGCATGTTGCATTGTCGCCGGTCTCGTGGTTGTTTTTGAAAGACCCCCCCCAGCAATGTGGCTCCCATCCATTCAGGTTGGCCTCCCATCCCCAGTGAGTTGTTTTCCCTGGGCTGCAGCTGCTTCAGTGATCTTTGGTTGCAGTCCAATTGATTTGTTTCAAAGGGAGATGCACCATATTCGTGCTTGAGATCAAGGGTTTGAGACGTTTCAGGGGCTGAAAGATTTCTGACTTGTGCCTGATTGACCTTTCAATAGAGTTTTGGAACCATTGGGCTGTTCCATTCGTTTGATTGAGCAAGATGTTGGAGATAGTGCTGGAGTCGGTGTTCGAGGGCATTATTGTTTTCGAAAAAAAAAAAAAGGTAAAGGATGTCTGTGCTGTGATGAAAGTGATGAGAGTGAGCGAAGGTTTTCAAGGTTTTTGCAGTGGTGTGGGTGTTGATTTTCTAATGCTGGGTTTGTAGAGGTTTAATGGGGTGTGGGCTTGAAGGGGCAGGGCTTGGGGGTGTTCAGCAAATGGTAGCCATGTAGCCATGCACTGCACTGGTGCTTTGTATCATGAGTGAAATCTGCAGCCATTGTTGCACCCAGGTAGATTTTGGTTGCTGCACGTGGCACCTGGCATTGGGCAGCCCCTGTTGCTGACGCAAAGTCCTCTCTTGGGGATCAACCATCAATCCAGAACTCATTTTCATAAAAATTTTCATAAATGACGAATAGGAAGGTTTTGAGCTCTGGAGCTAAAAACACGGAGCACTCAGTTTTACATTCACACATCCGCATGACACAATTTTACAATTGAACCAACAAACGAATTTACAAATGGCAATATACGATTAAAAAACAAACATTCCCCATTTTATCACCATTGGTGCTCAGCAACCTAGAGTCATTGAGAACCCAACACCAAACACTCCAAGGAGCAACAAAGTAGGCAATTGTGATTGGATGTCAATCACAGCTGTGGCAATGTGGCAAGTTTGTGTTCAAGCATTTCAAAAAAAAAGTACTTTCAAAAGTATGATGGTTCCAGAGTTATGATTGATTGGACGGTGTTTTTCTGTCAGTTTTTTTTTTGTTGCATTTCTGTGTTTGCACCAATCCCATTTTATTCGATCCCCAAACCCAGGTATGTGTGAGGCAGCAAGCAAAAGACATGCACAGTAAAAAACCATGTATTGGGAAAACGCCAATGGTTCTCGTCCTTTTGGCACCCGTGAAGAAGTAGTGGGGGATGCAAGTAGGTACATTTGACTGTACGTGACAGCAGCAGCGGGGCATATTGTTGTGACACAGCGCACAATTGGCACTGCAATGGCCACAATTACGCAGTGGTTGAGGCCATGTTTTGAAAAGCTTGCAAAACATTTGAAAATGTTATGTGCATTTTAATCACGTTGGTGCACTAGTTAGTCCTAGTGCTATGTCCTACTGCCAATCCATTTTGTGTCCCAAAAAGCCTTGCACTTGAACTGCCTTCCGATTGTGCCCCTTAAACAAGCCGATGAGGAACCACTTGTGACATGCTGTTCCATTCCTTTTGTGGGTCCAAAGGAACATGCCACATGGACAACACAAGAAGGATTTTTGTGTAACACTGGTGCTGTTAATTATCCTGAAACTCTAGACCCATGCTTGCACTTTCCCCATCCATGCTTCTTGTGTGTCTGCCTTCATAGTCTGGTGTTGTGTTGCCTGTCACCAGTCGCCAGTTTGGGCAAAAAGCAGAGCAGTTGTGCCGCTGTAATTTGGCTGGGGCCAGCAATAGGTTGGGGGATGGGGGTCATCAACACTTCTCCAACCTCAAACCTCGACATGGCGGGATTTGCTGAGTCTCAAAAATTGGGGTTTCGGGCCATGGCCAGGCACATCACTACAAATGGGGTTTTTTGGGTAAATGGGTCAACACGAAAGTGCCATGAGCCGCAAAGGGCAAGTTCAGACTAAGGTATGTTCTGAGAGTGTACTTAGATCCCCAGATTGACTCGTACTGCTGCAGAACTATTGCAGAACTATTGCAGCTTTGTCCAAAAAAAAAAGCAAAGGGCAAGTTCAGACTAAGTTTAGGTTTTGGCAGAGCCTGGGTGAACGTACGGGAAGCAGCTTAGAACTGTTCCCCCATGATTTTCCTATCCGTGTTGGAGTTGGTTCACGTGGATCTCCTGTTTGTTGGGGTCCCAGTGTGCCTTGAGACGTTTGCGCGTCGGTTGGTATGGAACCAGAGGCGAACGAACAAGAATTTTCAGGAACCATCAAGGAACATAGTGCACAGTTATGGTAAGAATACCCCCCCCCCCCCCCACTACGGGGGCCTGGTGCGCACGCAGTGCAGGTATTCCCCCATAAACTAAAGTTTTTGATTTGACCTGAACCTGCCTGTTCGTCAGCTAATACGTCTTGAAGTGCAGTTATTGCACTGTGTTGATCCTGAGTAAGTCTGTGTTTCAATTCTGTTTGATATGGATCGCTGCTCATGGACCGGCACTGGTTTTGATTTCGCAATTTTGACCCGTTTGCTTGTGCTATACCACAGGGGAAGGGAGTAGAAACGGAGGATTTGAAGTCAGCACATGCCTGTGTAAGCCTGTCTGCCCTGTCAGCGACCGGGCATCGGGCGACGGTCTGCTGGCGAACGCTTTTGGGTCGCTAGACTCAGCAACGCGCTGTCGCCGAAAGTTTCTAGCGAATGCATAGAACCTGCTACACGATAGCGTGGGATCGCACTCCCAAACTTCACCACACCACCTGTGTCTGGGTCATAGACTATGTAGTTTGGCGTCCTGGTGCACCTTGACATACCTGACCAAAAAAGTATTGTCGCTATATGCGTATTCATGTGACAACCAATTCAAACGGCGCATCTGCACTGGAGGTTTACGAATGTGATCAACTCTGAGCCAGACACCATCATTTCAAACAATTTTGGTAACCCGACACCATTGGCCGGCCCATCGTTGTACCATGGTGAGTTTTTTTCTGCTGCCAGACTCGCCAAATCAACGTTTTCCGAATGATCTCGACAGTGAACCCACAGAGAGAACTGAGGGACCAGCATCCCACCAAAACAGCTAGTTTTTGATGTTCAAGTTGAAGGAGCCAGGGTTTTACACCCTTCCACATCTGGCTAATTGAATGACCCATTGTTCTGATTGCAGCTCATGTCCCAAATGGCTTGTGATGCGGCTATGAACGAGATGGAAGCCGCGTGCGTGAAAGGTATTTTGTATGTGTTGCGAAGTCCTCCCCCCCCCCCCCATGTCGATGGACCGCCCATACCAATGAACCCCCCCCCACCTTCGAAAGAAGAAATATGCCCCCCGCCCCAAGAATTTTTCACCAATAACACAAAAGTTGCCTTCTTTTGCCCTGTTTCTTGGTTCTACAGTGGCATGTGATGGGCACACAACATTTTTGTGTTTATCCGGAGGTATGACTTGAGGTCTAGAAGTGTCTGAAAGTATTTCACTCACAGTATTTCATGTCCAGTTGTCAAGGAATGTTGTGGTTGTCTGGGGTTACGGTGACACACACCGATATGCAAGTACTGCACCCACACAGGCAAGGCGACAAAAGGTCGAACAAGTGCAAAAAAAGTGGCCAACGTGAGCTCTACAGCCGTCACAAAGATGCAAGAGGTACAAAGCACATGTCCAAACCACGTTTGAAGCGACGGCACAGAAAATGCTGACACAAAGATTTTCTAGATTTTCAACGAGAATTCGAGTCAATGGACCCCCCCCCCCCCTCTGAACATTGCTGCATATGCATACCAGGACGTGCATGTGTGGGGCGCTTTGTTGACCTGCTTGCGCCCCCCCTCCTCCCTCTTGAAGAAGAAACATGGCCCCCTTGTCAATGGACCACCCCTTCAAAAGAAGAAACATGGCCCGGGACATTGACATGGGACATTGACATGGGGGGGGGGGGTTACTTCAGTTTTGTAGTTGTAGCACAGGCCAATTCCATACTTCTGGCTGCTGACATTGATAATTGCTGACTTCACATGGATTTCCTGCTGCAGTGTGCGACGCCGTGGACATTCTAAGTGCACTTTTGGAGACGGCAAGTGAGAAGGAATCTGACATCAAAGATCAAGCGGCCACGTTGGACTACACTTTGCAGAAAGTTGCAGGACTGAGGAATCAACTTCTGACAGTGGTTTGTTGTTGTTTTGATTGTGCGGGAATGCGTATGACGCGCGTTGGAAGGCCGTGTTAGCTGTTGTGCCCCTTTCGCATGCCTTGTGATATTTTAACAGTTGCGACCCAAACTTGGAGCTCAACTTGCATCAACCGAAACCCTCGATGGCTCGGAACAGAGTGACAAGCAGAAAGCGGCGGATCGCCTATTGGACCTCCTGGGTGTGTGTCCTGCATGCTCCATGTGCTTTGGTGGTGCTCCTTCAGCCCCATTGGGTCAACCAAAGCTACGGGCCTCGAGTGCCGCTACCGAACGATGGGCCTGGGGACTCACGGCCCTTCCTCCTGTGGTCATCGCCCCCCAGCCCCCGTGAGAACGGTCACCATCCGTCGTTGTCCGGCCTTCCTCCCAGCACACAAAAGCCGCCGCCGCCAGTGCGGGTTCGAATTGTCAGAAATTCTGTCACCCGCTGCCGCCTGCGTTGCCGCTCGAACCGAAGGTTGCGTTCCGTACAGACGCATCTGCGCTGTGTCTGTTGCAGCCAGCCCGGAGGCCGCGGCCCACCTTCATCCGGACGCAGAACCCCCCGTCCAGAACGTGAGCTTTGCCATGACCGCCGAAGAATACGCCGAAGGGCACTCCTCCAAAGTGTTGGTGCACGACTTCAGGGGCCGGGATTCCTCCAGCAGCGCACATTCCGGGGACTCCCACGAGTCGCAGGAGCGCCGCCGCGCCGCCAGCAACGACGACGCGGGGAACTCGTTGACGGTCCCCAAGGCGGACTTTGCGCGCGCGGCCAGCGACTCGGCGATCGCGGCCAAGGCCAGCCCTGCGTCGTGTCCTACCGGGCCCCCGAAGATCCAGATCTCGAAGACGCTGCACCCCAGCAAACGGAACCGGTCCTTCGACTCGCCCCCCCCCGGGGCAGACCTGTCCGCTTCCCTGACCCTCCGGCCCCCCGTACCGACCGTGGAGACCCCCGACGGCGACAGAATCCCGGCGAGCCCCACGAGCGCGCACGACGTCGTGTGGCACTCCAACCGCGGCGCCTCGCCGCTGTTGCCCACCCAGCCCTTGCCCCCCCGGGCCAAGCGGGCCACGGATCTCTTTGATGGCGTGGATGCGATGAGCAGCCTTGACAGTGATGTGAAGGTCTGTGGCCCCCCCCGCACAGCCCACGGGGGAAGTCGGGTGTTCGCTTGCGGGGGGGGGGGGGGGGGGCAATAGAGCCCCCCAAAACTGAGGGGCAGTTTGGGAAGAGGTCTCAATTGACAGGACCATTAATCAGTTGTTATGAACTCTGGCGCCGAAGGCCCTGAAAATTCTGTTGAGCATTGAAAATGGTCAATTTTTTTTTGACCAAATACACGGCAAATGATGATGATTCTGAACCCCCTCGACCTCTGATTCCAAAAATCCAAAAAATAGCCGAATTTTCCGTCGGGTCACCTCCGGGGCCCAGGAGTCAGTCTCGGTAGGATTTTGGGGGGCCTGTCAATTGAGCCCTTTTTTCGGGGGGGGGGTCTAGCCAGAGGGCTGTACCCCCCCCCCCCCGGAGTTGAAAACCCGCCCCCCCCCCTGAACCCGCAATGGTTTCCCCTCTTCTTCAACCAATGCACAGCCCAGAGTGCTCTGGGAAGGGGTGTCTCACCGCTTGGTGCGCAGGGACAGACGTGTTCTTGCGGAGCTATGGGGCCTAGGGGCTCTTTCAGGGCCTTTTTTTCGCAAGAACCTTGGCCACCCCCGCAACTGATTCATTCTGAAGACTACAAGTACCGGAGATAGTTTTGTTTTTTTGGCACCCAAGGATCCCCTTGCCTCTCGCCCCCACTCCCCCCCCGCCTCAACCAGGGCTGTCCTTAAGCAGCCAGATTTTTACTTTTTTGCGAACGACAGCCCTTTGGGACAGCCCCCAGGGACCACCAACCGCCAACCCCCACCCACCACCCACCGCCGCCATGAACTGCCAACCGCCAATCCCCACCCGCCACCCACCACCAACCGCCGCCATCAACTGCCAACCGCCAACCCCCACCCGCCACCCACCACCAACCGCCGCCATCAACTGCCAACCGCCAACCCCCACCCGCCACCCACCACCAACCGCCACCATCAACCGCCAACCGCCAACCCCCACCCGCCACCCACCACCAACCGCCGCCATGAACTGCCAACCGCCAATCCCCACCCGCCACCCACCACCAACCGCCGCCATGAACTGCCAACCGCCAATCCCCACCCGCCACCCACCACCAACCGCCACCATCAACCGCCAACCGCCAACCGCCAACCCCCACCCGCCACCCACCACCAACCGCCGCCATGAACCGCCAACCGCCAATCCCCACCCGCCACCCACCACCAACCGCCGCCATCAATCGCCAACCGCCAACCCCCACCCGCCACCCACCACCAACCGCCGCCATGAACTGCCAACCGCCAACCCCCACCCGCCACCCACCACCAACCGCCGCCATGAACTGCCAACCGCCAATCCCCACCCGCCACCCACCACCAACCGCCACCATCAACCGCCAACCGCCAACCGCCAACCCCCACCCGCCACCCACCACCAACCGCCGCCATTAACCGCCAACCGCCAACCCCCACCCGCCACCCACCACCCACCGCCGCCATCAACCGCGAACCGCCAACCGCCACCCGCCAACCACCAACCACCACCCACCACCAACCGCCGCCATGAACTGCCAACCGCCAATCCCCACCCGCCACCCACCACCCACCGCCGCCATCAACCGCCAACCGCCAACCGCCAACCACTACCCGCCACCCACCACCAACCGCCGCCATCAACTGCCAACCGCCAACCCCCACCCGCCACCCACCACCAACCGCCACCATCAACCGCCAACCGCCAACCCCCACCCGCCACCCACCACCAACCGCCACCATCAACCGCCAACCGCCAACCCCCACCCACCACCCACCACCAACCGCCGCCATCAACCGCCAACCGCCAACCGCCAACCCCCACCCACCACCCACCACCAACCGCCGCCATCAACCGCCAACCGCCAACCGCTAACCACCAACCTTTGAAGTAGAGAAGGTCCCATGGCCAGGGGAGCAGAGAGCGTCCCCGTGAACGTTCGCTTCTGTTGGCGTTACGAAGGTCTTTTTCTTGCCCCCCCTTAAGGACAGCCCTACCCCCAACCCTAACCCCCGCCCCCCTCTCCTCTGCCCCTCGCCCAACTTCGGGCGCTGTAGGGCCTGCATTTCGTGGTCCCGGTCCTGGTCCTGGTCCATGCAGGTTCACCAAGAGTTGCTGCAATTGTTTGCCACGCAAGGGACCCTGTGTAAGACCATCAAGTACGATGGTTGGCAGGACTTCCTGAAGAGGATCCAGGCCGAGCCTGGGAAATATGGCCCCTACCGCACGTCCACCTCCCTGCTGCCGCCGAATGGCATGCACATGAGGATGTACGGCAGCGAGAGGTTGTCTCCCGCTCCCTTCTCTGGGCTTTCCGTCACCCCCACGCCCCCCCCGCCCCCCTTGGTGCAAGGTATGGCCCAAAATGACCACGGCGCATACGCCCCCGGTGCGTTAGACCGGGCGTGTCGTACGTCACTGCGCCATCGAGGCGCGCCCCAATGCCCGTTGTGCTGCATCGCCATCAGCCCACGATGAAGGGAATGGGTGCCAAATGGGTAGGGGACAGCCATCCAAATGACATCAGAAACACTGTGACGCAGCCACAACCACCGAAGGTGCACGCCTCCGTGTCAGGTCCGCACTCACAGTCATGACCCCGAGACGTCAACTCAAGTCCCATACAGTGAGCAGGCCACGCCAGCTCATCCTCGTGCCACCCCCCCCCCCCCCCGCGCGCAAGAAACACGGGGGAGGGGGGTTAAACAAATGGGGCAGCACCCCACGACCATTCCCATTGGCTGGAGTGATGCCGCAGACCACTGGCCCCCACCATCTCGCTGCTTCTGGGCCTCCTTCGGTGTCCGGGCCCACCCCAAATTGGGGACAGGGACAAGGCTCACCCATGTCACACAGCTCCACAGAGGCTACATGGAGGAGGCTGTACATTACCTTTCCACATCTACAGCCCGGGGCCGAAATACACAGGAGTTCCCAAATCAATGCGGCCCTCCATATCTTGGCCATAGATCAGCGTCGGTCGTCACCCTCCCGCATCACTGCGGCATCCTCAACAGTACGGCTGGTCCCAACGTGGCACAACCGCGACACACATTGTTCAAACTGTGCAGCAAGGCGCCGACACACATTGTCCCTCCATATCTTGCCCTCCATGAGAGTACATTAGCGCGCCAGGCACGCGCCAGGCACGCTGGGCAAAGTTTTCCCACGCTTTGGTGTGGCCCCTCGAGTTGGGGTTAAGGACTCCCACTCTTCCGTGTGGCCATTTGAGTGGTCCGTCACACACAAGAGGGGAATTCTTTGATTTGTAGGTGGGTGGCCATGATGGGGCCTACAAGGGTAGGGTGCATGTGATCGTCCCATTTGTTGGGCAAAAAAAGGGAATTTAATTGATCGCCCCTTAGTCATACAATGTGCTTTTCCTTAGGGTTCCTGGGAGTGATGTTTGGGGGTAAAGCATGGAGACAGATGGCCGGAACATTCATTTGGATGCCGGGCACGCGCCGGGCAAATGTACCCTCCATATCTTCATCCATAGCCCTCCGGTACTTAATGCCCTTGCTCTGCCTGTACTCCCTACTCGGACCTCACTGGCCGTTGGTTGCCGGTGGGGGGGGGGTGGACACGCGGGCCGTTGGTTCCACCCCGTTGTGACGCCCCCCTGCACGGCACAGCCCTGAACATCCACCGAAGCCGAAATTCTCCCCTGGTTGCCCATGAGACTACCCTAGTGGCAAGGTCCTACAGAAATCCTCTCAGGCGTCATCCCCCCCCCCCCCCCCGGCCTTGTGCCAACTCCCCAACCCCCCCTCTGGCCCGGCCATAGTGTACGCCCGGTGGTTGTTCTTCATCCCGTCAGGTCTTACTTCTCCGGAGTGGTTTGGGACCGAAACGTCATTGATCTGACGGATGCGTGGGCGTGGCCGGCTGGCTACTACGCGAAGACGGAGTTCAACATCGACAGGTATCCTCCGCCGGTATCCCGCGTCCGCAGCACGTGGGCATGCCTGTGCACCGGCTGCGGCCTCAGGGGGGCGCACCGTGCGCTGTGCGAAAACGCGGCTGTTTTGCACCCCCGGTAGCCCCGGGTCCCAGGGTCCTGAATTCTGCACCCCCGATGCGGTTTTGAATGGATCATGCACGCTTCTGTTGGGGGGTGGTTTGCAGGGGTGTTCCCGCGATAAACACCGTAATAATTAACGCTGTGTGCACGCTGTGCGAAAACGCCCCCTAAGTTGCCCTGTTCCCCCGATGTGCATGGGTGCCCTTGTTTGATGGGGCCACGCCATGAATTTCCAATGGCCCGGGTATCATGACGCCCCGGACTTGCTTTTGGCTGCCGTCCATGGCAGAGCCGCAAAAATTGTGGTCTCCGAAGGGAGTCGATTTGGTGCTTCGGGATGGACCCAAGACGGATCGCAGTGCACCGGTTGGCGATCCAAATTTGTTCAGGAGACTTGAGTGTCTTGAATCTGGGCTCCCCGAAAAATCAGAACAAAGGACACACAACCACGACACTCGCCATTATCGTGCAGCACACCACGTGCGTCCACATTCATCGTATGTCTGCGGACCACCAGCACAGGTGCACACATAAGGAGCCAACCCCCCCCCCCCCCCCGCTTCCTCAACACAGGTCACCTTAACTAGGTCTCAGCCCCCTCCCCTCAACATGAATGCAGTGGGTTCTCGCTCTAACGGTGCGTTTTGTTTCTCACACCGATTTGCATCCTCTTCCCTCCCCACTCCTCTTTGGAGTTGTGCCTTTGGGTGGTTGCCATCCCGTAGCTCTTTGGAGGGGGCGGCGTTAAACAGGGTTGGTCTCCCAAAGGTTCCGCCTACCATTTTTGCTGAGGTCACCTTGATTTGGTCTCACCCCCCGTCCCCTCAACAAGTCCCCCATTTGGCCACCCTGCCCATTGGAGCACAATTGCGACAATACCCCGGGGGAATTTTGTGGGGGGGGGAAGGGGTCAGAGCAGGGATGCATTAGAAGGGAAGGGACCTCAGAGGTGGCCCCAGAGGCGGTTGGAGGAGGTTGCCAAAGCGGTTGGGGCGGTTACTGTCGGTTACAAATGCCATCGAAGTTGGCTCTTGGCGTCTGGGGACAGTGGCTGGGCATAGGCTGGGCGCCCTCAAGGGGCGGGGGGGGTACCTCCCCCCCTTCCAATTCATCACTGGGTCAGAGGGGTGATAGGGGGTAGCCCTGTTCCACCCCCCTCAATACGGGACTATGCCAATATGCTCTCGCCCCCGCAGTTACGGGAATCTCAAGAACGGGCGAAAGGAGGCGTTGGTGACCGTGGAAAACCTCATCGAGACGAACGCTGCAATGATGGATTTCCACGCGTTCAATGAAGTCTACGCCCCGGTCCGTGGCCCATCGCTGTGCACTGCTCCGGGCGAGGCGGGGGGGATGCCAGTCAGGCCATGGGGGTAGGAGAGGCAGGGGTTTTGGCGGCGCTCGGCCAGCGGAACATGATGGGCTTGGGCTTCCAGTCCACCGAAGACCGCGTGGCTGGTCCTTAGGAATGCTGCAGGGGCAGGCTGAAGTCGGGGCTGGACCCCAGAGTTCCACTTCACAGCTCAACACCAGTCGGGCGCCGCTAACGCGCAAACGGCACATCCCGCCACATCCAGCACAGCCCCGGCACACCAACGGCTGGGCTCCGCGAACGCGGAAACGACACCAGCAGGAGCACCGGCCGCAGCGGCCGACAGAACGCAGCGACCCGACGCAACATGCGAAGGGAAGAGCGGGTGACTGTCCAGGGCCCCGTAAAGAAACAACAACGATGGAATGTCACACAGGGGGTCCAGACCACCCCACTCTCAGACCCCCCCAATCCCCCCCCTAAGCGATTGGGCTAAATTTTGCTCCGCGCCTTCGGCCAACCAACAATTTTCTCTGGCAGGGGCAGTGTGGCCGAGGCAGTGCGTCATTCGGACAAGAGGGCGGGGGGTACACACCATTGAGTCGCGCCTCTAACAAGTGGGTGCAGGGGAGTCCTTAAGTGACTAAATTTTTTTGTCAAGGACCGCCCTTAGGGACCGCCCCAAGGGACCATCAACCGCCAACCACCAACCGCCACGAACCACCAACCGCCACCAATCGCCAGCAGCGACCGCCAACCGCCATCAACCACCAATCCCCAACCATCAACCGTCACCAACCGCCAGTCGTCAACCCCCAACCGCCAACCGCCCACCGCCAACGCATGGTGTGCCGGCGCGCTTTTTGGGGGAGACTGTGTAACTTTACTTGTTTCCCTGTTAAGGACCGCCCTGTGTGGGTGTTGGGGACGTGCGGAGGGCCCACTGGGATGCCCCATAGAGGGACCGGGGCGGCAGCTCCCATGGTGGCACACCCGACGCCCCCCAATACTCAGCAAAGGGAAGTCACATCTGTCATCTCCCGCATATGAGAGGGTGGTGGGGGAAACCAGGCCACAGCTTAGTGCGAAAAAATGAAATTTACAAAAGGAAACATTGATTTGGGCTATTTTTCGGTACATAAAGTTCTGGACTTTTGGGGTTCCAGAACCCCCCCCCCTCCCCTGAGGCAGAACTGGAAGAGGCCCTCCAGTGCAATTGCCATATTTGCAGGAATCTGGACCCCCGATGCCTTCCAATGTGGTGGTCACTTCACGGGGCCTACTTCACATCGGGTGGGGGCCAAGTTTTCTTCCGGGCCTTCTGCCAATCGCAAATTTTCTTCGGCGCCTTCGGTGCCTCTAAAAACTCAGCACCACTGGGACCACCCCCCCCCCCCCCCATTTAAAAGGAGCCCTGCCCACTGGGCCATGTCCAGGCCCATCGCGGCACGCCCCTCCCCTCCTTCTGTCCACAGGTGACCCTGGATTCGGTGGTGGCGCTGTTCTGTCGGGACCGGCAGTACAACCACCTGCTGCACGTGCTGGGGATGCGCACGCACTGGAAGGCCCTCACCGGCAAGTGGCTGCCCATCGTCATCCTCCACCCGACGACGGGCGTCCAGCCCTTCACCGCCCGCCATCAGACGGTCTGTCCCGTGGTGCTGCGTGCGGGCGGCGCGTCCACTGTCCATTTTGTGCGTCTGGCCCGGGGGGAGGGGGGGTCGCAGGAACTGGCAGTTGGGCCTCAGCCGCGCCCCTGCACCTCCAACGGCGGCCCCAAAAGGGGGTGCGACCGCCCGAACCGGTGTTTACACGCAGGCCCCGCAGTGCCCGTGGCCTCCCCCTCTTTCAAGCGCATGCCTGGGGTCCATTATGTCTGCCCCTGGCCAGCTAAGTGCCATTTTGGTACTAGTTGGGAATATCGCCGGGAACACCCCAGCTTGACCCATGGATGGTCCTTTAGGTCTTTTTGTCGTGAAAAGACATTCTTCACTTGCAGCGCATTTGCATTGATACAAACAGGACGAAAGTGGGTGGTGACGGCCTAACAACATCGGAGATACCTTTCGCGGGGCACCCGGTAATACCACAACCTACACGCCCCCGAGGTAGGGTCATGTGGCCTTGGGTAAAGAATGGGTCCAAAATCGTGCTTTTGTATGGGAAAATGATTCTGGTTGGGCGTTGTGCACTTGGCCAAGGTCACCCTTGCCTGAGGATGTGGACATCTAATGTTTTCAGTCCGGACTTTACTGAACAGATGTAACCCCTTGACCTTCTGCACCGCACCATTTGCTGAGGATAGTTATCACTAGACATTCTGGATTTGTCTGGGGCGGGAGGAGAAGGGGATGCGCAGGGAAGGAAGGGGGCGACGGAGGGCGCTGCGCAGAGGACATGTGAAGGGTGGTGCTGGCAACGTGGTGCGGGGCCTCTCCGTGTGGTGGGGGGGGGGAGGGGGGCAGAGGCTAACACAGAGGTGCTGTGCGGGAATTCAGCCTCTGATTTCGGGCCCCTTTAATGAATCTCGTCCCCCCCCCTGAGGAACAGCCTTCTGATGTGGGGCTGGCCGGGGCCCCTCGACGACCCCCCCCCACCGCCGGGACGGGGGTGTCCACTTGGACGCCCCCAGCCAACGGTGAGGGTAGTTGCCCTCCTCCGCGTGGACCCGACACGGAGCAGTGGAACACTGCACCTGGCGGCCCCCGTGCCTCCAGCCGCTGGCTCCTGCTGTTGCCACTCGTGAAAGCCCCTTTTGCCCCCCCCCCCCCCTCAAGCCTGCAAGTACCAACCAGCATACGCACCCGGCTTTCATGGCACCCCCCCCCCCTCAAGCCTTGTGCCAACCCCCCCCCCCCCCGAGCAAATCCCTCCGCTCCGATCCAACCCCCTGTGCTCTGCTTCTCCGGTGATATCAGGCGTTGATCCGGGAATTCACTGCCGAGGTGGAGCCCTACAAGGACAAATACGCACTGCCCCTGGACCTCACGAGCTATCCGGACATTACCGGCGACGAAGTCATGGAATTCCACGGGTCTCTGCCCTTTCCCTCTTTGGCAGCTCCTGCAGACAGAGGCACCGCGATGCGGGTGTTGGTTTCCCGCGGTTTGAATTTGGGTTGTGGCTTCGGAATCGGAGGTGCAGTGGGCCCAGCGCCATCGGCCTCTGGGCGAATGATGGACAAGCCAAACCACATCGGAAATCGTTGTGTTGTGGTCGGGGAATGCAGGACGCGTTCAGGCTATTGCTCATGGACCCGGAGGGGGGGGGGTTTGGGGCCCTGGCCAGCCCTCGACTGACCGCCCCCCCCCCCCCCCCGCAACATCAGAAAAAGTTTTCCTCCGGCAAAAAACCAAATTTATTTATTTATCAAAGGGGCCGGAAATTTGAGGCCGATTTTAGGTACACAAACTCTTTTTGTGGGGGTCTGACCCACCCACCGGGGGGAGGGGGAGGGGGGGTTCTCTTTAGGCAATAGCCTTGGATGTGCGTCATGGTGATCCAGCAGGCATCCACCAACATCACGCGCAAACGGCCTTTGCGAACTGCGTGAACGCTGCAGATGTGCATGTGTGTCCGGGGTAGCACGACGGTGGAGGGGCCACGACGGAAGATTGACAGTCATCGGCCCCGTGCAGCGCGGCGTAGTACGCACTGACCGCACATACCGGACAACGCGCACCGCCGCGACACACGGACATGCCGCTCGCTCGCTCCTCACGCTCTTCTTCACCAAATGACAGTCACACGCAGCGCGCAACACACAACACCAGAACGCAAAAAGGGCGACGCCAAAAGTCGCCGGATGTCACTGCATCGGCTCGAGGGGGCTGCCGGAGGGCGGCGCTGAAACGTAGCATTGATGTCAGAAGGCCCACCGCAGACCAAACTGGACCAGGGGTTGGTTGGGTTGGGTCGCCGTGCTCTCTCGGGTGCACGGGGGTGTTGCCCCCCCATCCCCCCCTCCCCCCCTCCCCCACACATGAACGCCCCGAGCACCCCCTGGAAGGCCCCCATGCGAAACCCGCCCCCTTGACCTGGGCGACCTTGGCTTGCCATGTGGCAGCACATCAGGCCCCCCCCCCCCCCCCGTCCAACGAATGCCTTGTTCCAGGAACACTTCCGTTCGGACCATCATTTTTTGGGCCTCATTCCGGATTTAGGTACCGAGTGAATTGAGTGCGCGAACAATTAAATCCTCAAAAAACAGGAGCGTTCGTTGGCCACGCCGTTCGGTACTCAATTAACTGAGTACCCCAACCCGGTGCCTCATTACGTAGGTCCCCATCATCGATTGGCACTGCCATCGCCGTGGCATCGGCTGGAAAGCCCAAATGGAATGGCGTTGGGACATGACCGATGGGCGTAGTCACTTGGAAGTGCTCCGCAAAAGGCCATGAAATTGTCAGAGCCCCGTCCCTGTTGCTCATCAGAGGAAGGCATAAGACTGAGCCCCCCCCCCCCCCCCCCCACCCCCACCCCGTGCCCAGCGAACAATAAAGCCCTCAAAATGATACGGTCCGAACGGAAGTGTTCGTTGGGGGGGGGGGGGGTTACACGTGCTTGGGAGGGGCCCTGTGGGCCTGTCTGGGCCGATTGGGAGTTGTGCAACGGCAGGTTGGGTCAGCCGAGACCAGGCGCTGACCAACGGACGGCGGTTGTGGGCAGCGACGCCTGGGCCTCCCGGTTTGGACGGTCCCAACAATGACAAGCCAAAGCTGACCTCCAACGACCGCTCCGATGGCCGAGGGGCCGGTCAGGGATGTGTTAGAGCAGCCCACAACCGCAGGAGGAGGGGAGCCCACGCACCCCAAAATTCAGAAACAGTGGAAATGGCATTTTGGGAATCCTTTTGACAAGGGGATTAAGGGGGTGGGGGGTTGGCCCAGAAACGGATAAGCCTTGTGTTCAGTGAAATACGGGTGCCACAGTGACTGGTCGACTGGTCAAGTCCCCCCCCCCCCCCCTCGGACCCGGATTTCATGGTGGGAAAAAATGAAGTTTAGGGAAATAGGGAAAAGGGAAATATTGATTTGGGCCATTTTTGGTACCCAAACGTTTGGGTTTCAGACCCCCCTTCTAAAAGATCCCTGGGGGCGGTCAACGCCATAGTGTTGGGGGGGGGGGGGGGGGGCTGACGGCCCAAAAAGGTTTGTGTTCGTAAAATCGGCCTCCATTTTCCGGCCCCTTGAATAAAAATTTGAATTTACCGTTACAAAAATGCATTTCCCCCTGATTTTTTCTGATCTGGTGCGTGGGCGGGTGGGTGGCCGTCGGCCAAATCCCCAGGAACGCCAGGGTACGCCCCCTCAGTATCACTAGGCCGTCCCCTGGGCCGCTCCACACGGCAATGGCCGCCACTCACGTTCGGGGACCCCGTCCGCCGTCCGCCGTATGTCCAGGGCGCATGGCTGTGAGGAGGCGTGCGTGGACAAGGTGTTCGACAACAACGAGTGGCAGACGCTGAAGGAGCTGGTGGTCATCGGGCTGCGGCACGCGGTGCACGCCGACAACACCGCGTCGGCGCGGTCGCTGGTCAGCCGCACCGTCCCCATTGCCGTCCGATTCCCGGGCATGTTGTCGTTGTCCTGCATCAGGCCGATGCTGTCGGCCGCCGCTTCCGACGTATGTCACACGTTGCAGGGGGCAGATCAGGGATGCACTGGAAGCCCCCCCCCCCCCCCCTCCAGGGCGCCCAGGTTACGCCCAGGCACTGTCCCTGACGCCAAGTGCCAACTTCAATGGCATTTGTAACCGACAGTAACCGCCCCCAACCGCTTTGACAACCTCCTCCAACCGCCTGTTGAACCGCTTCTGGGGCCGCCTTTGAAATCCCTTCCCAAATTTTCTTCCGGGCCTTCGGCCGATCAAAAAATATTCTCTGGCGCTTTTGGCGCCCATTAGTTCAGACCACACATTTTCCTCCGCGCTTTTAGCGCCTCAACAAACTCTGCACCACCGGAGGGAGGGGGGGGGGGGCTCCCAAAACAAAGCCCTGTCCCCGCCCCCTCCCTCTTGTTCCGAGGACAAAACCCCCCCAAGGGACAGAAGTCCCCAGGACAAGGACTGTACACAGGCGGGGTCTCCCGAGGGGGCACACACCCCTGTTTTGGTGCTGGGACCCGGCAGCGCCTTGCCCCCACCCCCCGTGGCCTCATGGGTGTGCATGGCCAGGGAGAGGCCAGGGCGCGTGCGGTCCGATGAGGCGACCGCGCCCCTCTTGGCTGCCACAAAGCCTTGCCCCTTTGCAGTGTTGCTGGCTGCAGTCACGGGCTGTGCGGACTCCCTCATGGGGTCCAGCCAGAGTCCTGCCCCATCCCCAAATCGGGGAGGAGGACCGTGCCAGGAGGGGTTTGTGTTCCGATGCCGAGCTCGTTCCCCGGGGGATGATGTCGGGGCTCATGGCAGTGAAGTGCACATGGGTGTCAACAGCACGCACCGGTGTCGAGTATCATCAAAAATCCCCCTGTCCAATTCTCAAGTGGGGTCCCAGAGTGTGGAGGCACGCCTCCAGGTGACCCGCCCAATATACGGAATGCCGCATACCTGGATTTTCGGCTTAGACGGCTGCATGCCCGGACTTTTTTTCCTGCGTTGCCACAGGGGGTCGAAAATTTTTTTCCTTTCCCCCTAAAACCATTGCAACACAATGCTTCTTTTTTCTCGTTGTTTTTTCTTCTCTTTTTTTTTCTTTTCTACTGCTTGGTTTTGGTTTCCGCTTTTTTTGTTTTTGAACCCCCCCCCCCCCTTTTTCCTTGCACCCCAAAACCAATGTAACACACTGCTTGCTGTGGTTTACACTGCTTTACTTCAAAAAAATTGCTCCTTGTTGTCTCAGCACCCATTGTACACAATTGAACATGTTTGTTCTGCTTTACATTACCACACTGCACCATTGCTTTTTCTTAACAACCAAATGCTTTTTTTGGGGGTGACGAAACCAAGAGTGGAACCAAAAGGATAAGCATTCAACATTTTAGAGCAAACTGCACTACAACCAGCACCAGTGATCAAATCAATTCTGCCCAGCTGCAAATGAGAAGTGGAGTGTCGCAATGACAAGGGCACTGGCCATGAGCAGTGTGGCAGTGGGTAGTGTGTGGATTGCAAATCACAGGGAGAAAGAGAGAGAGGGAGGTAGAGAGGGAGGGAGGGAGGGAGGGAGGGAGGGAGAGTACGATGACAGATGGCAGTGCATGATTGTAAATGACAGGGAAAGACAGGAGAGAAAGAGAGGGCAGCGATAGCAAGTGCCAAAGAGAAGGCGAGAGGAGAGAGAGAGCGATCGCAAATGCCCCAGAGAGAGAGAGAGAGAGAGAGAGAGAGAGAGAGAGAGAGAGAGACATGCAGAGAGAGTTTACGCGATCACGAATGCCAGAACGACACCGCAATGCCCCCCATGCTCGAGCAGACCATTTGCCTGGTGGCTTCGCAGGAGATGTTGTGTTCAGTGGGGGCGTATTACATCGTGGTGATCATCAGCAATGGGCAGATGACGGGGAGATTGAAAGAGGCCCTGGTGGTGCTGAAGTCGTGGCTGGAGCAGTCCGATTCCCTGGCATTCCGTGTCTCATCGTGGCGGAAGATGACGAACCACCCTGAGTCCAAGATGATGCCGTTTGTGGGTGGTCAGGTACGGTCGCGTGCGCTTTGTCCGGCGGTACGCGGAGGATCGGCATGTGCCCCGTATTGGTTCACGAAAGAGCCGTCGTTGGCTCACTGCCGACGCACCTTCACAACGCCCCACCAAATCTGTTCCGTTTGCGGTCACGTCCAACAAGCGGCTGTTTGTGGAGAAGTGCCCGAGACCAATCAATCCGTTGTACCCGACCCCCCCGCCCCCCCCCCCCCCCGACTTCGTCCCTTGTCAACGCGGAGGCACACAGAGGAACGCGCACTCCTGCGCCGGTGCGGATGTTGGGCTGCCGGCGGTTGAAGGCGCGGACATTTCGATGGCCCTCTCTGGAGGGCCTTGCAGCGCTCGACATGGGGGCGGGGGCTGGCGGGTGAAGTTGGGTTGTGCTTCTGGTTCGGCCTACGGGACGGGGGAAGGGGGGGGGTCTGGCACGAGGCCATGGTATCAGGCCGTTTGCCTTTGGCGGCGCCCATCGGCCTCTCGCCACTGCTCATTCTGACCCTCTGTGGGCCCGAACGTGTTTTGGTTGTGTCAACGGAGCCCCCGGATGACTTGTCCTGTTTGACTACTCCGGGGGTCGGCCGTCCGGGGGGGGGGGGGGGGGGGCATGGGTTGGGGGGGGGGGTTATGAGGGCAAAAGAAAGTTTGTGTACCGCAAATGGGCCTCTCAGTTCTGGCTCTCCATTCCGAAGTTCATTTCTCCGGGAGTGAAAATGTTTCTGGTTTTGGGCGGGGGGTTGGTTTGGCCCCGATGGGCGGGGCCCGCCAGATACCCCCCCCCCCTACCCCCCGCGGGTGTCCGCTTCAACGCCCCTGGCCAAAGGCGAAGGCTGTTGCCCTCCTTCATGTGGACCCGACACGGAGCAGCGAAACAGGGACGGTCCGGGGGGCTCCCTTCCAATGCATCCCCTTGGGGGAGAGGTGAAGGGGGGCTGCCTCCGGTATGTGTGATGTCTGCCAAACGCCCTCAGTCACCCTCCAACCGCCGACAGCTACCCCCCGTGTGACATTCCGTCGGGTTGTTGTTCCTTTACGGGGCCCTGGACAGTCACCCGTTCTTCCCTTCGCATGTTGCGTCGGGTCGCTGCGTTCTGTCGGCCGCTGCGGCCGGTGCTCTTGCTGGTGTCGTTTCCGCGTTCGCGGAGCCCAGCAGTTGGTGTGCCGGGGCTGTGCTGGATGTGGCGGGATGTGCCGTTTGCGCGTCAGCGGCGCCCAATAGTTAGCGTATTGAGGGTTGTGCTGGTTGTTGCCGAGGTCCCTGACCACCAACAGTCACCCGCGGAACAGCATGACGCCGGGCTGTGTTGCTGTCTGCAGCGCGCGGTGCCTGTAGGCCTCTCGCCACTTCCCCCTGCCCTTTCCTTGCACCCTCTCCCTCCGCAGGCGGCGGTGCCCATCGGCCTCTCACCCCCTCTCCCCCTGCCCGGCCTACCCACCCCCCACACACCCCCTTCCTTCCCCTCGGGAGACTGTGCCAACGGGGGCAGGTACCCCCCCCCCCCCTCCCCCCTCCACAGCCCCCCTCCACGGCGCCCAGCCTGTGCCCAGCCACTGTCTCCCTGACGGCAAGTGCCAGGCTCAATGGCATTTGCAACCGACCGTAGCCGCCCCCAACCGCTTTGGCAACCGCTCCCAACCCCCCTCTTGCAGCCACCGCCTGCGGCACCTGAAGCGCGTGAAATTTCTCGGGAGGCGGTCAGCTGTCAGCGTCCCGTTGTGGCCCCACCAGGGATGAATTGGAAGGGGGGGAGGTACCCCCCCCCCCCCTCTCCAGGGCGCCCAGCCTATGCCAAGCCACTGTCCCCCTGACGGCAACTGCCAGCCTCAATGGCGTTTGTAACCGACAGTAACCGCCCCCCAACCGCTTTGGCAACCTCCTCCAACCGCCTGCCTAACCGCTTCTGGGGCCGCCTTTGAGGTCCCTTCCCTTCTAATGCACCCCTGGGCCCCACTTCACGTCCTTCGCAGGCCATCATGAACCGCTCCACGTTCTACAAGGCCCTCCAGCGGGTGGACGCCTGCACGGGGCTGCTGTCCAGCCTCATCGAGCTCTCCCAGATCGTCTCGGCCCTGCAGCACCCGTGCCTCCGCCTCGACCTGCTGCAGTACATCCTGGGGCTCGACACCCGCTACTCCGCGCAGGTCCTGCGCAAGACGGTGGACTTCGCGCTGAAGTCGCTGGTGGAGCCCGAGGACGACGAGCTGGAGAAGTCCTCGCGGGTGCTGCGGGTGGCCGGGCAGCTGCAGTCGGCGTGAGCGCCCCCCCCCCTCCCCCCCGGGCGGAAGAAGACTGCCCTGTCGCGCCGGCCGCGCGCGCGCGGGGGGGGGGTCGTGGAGGCGCGGTGCAAATGCGTGGCGCACGCGTCAGGGGGTTCAACGGGTGTACGCGATGTTTTGGAACTGGGGCCCCTGTTGCGGTGTGGGCCCCCCGGAGGAGCTGCGAAAGTGCCGGGGGGCCAGTGTTGGGCCCATACATTCCGTGACCCCTGTCCAGGGCTCGTTTTTAACAACTCAGCACCACTGCGGCGGGAGGGTGGGGGGTCGGGGGCTGGGGGTGGGGGGTCCCACACCACCGAGCCCCCCCCCCCCCCCCGGACCTACCCACCACCCACCACCCCCCACCCCCCTGCCCCTTAAAAAGATTGGGCCAAATGTCTTCCGGGCGTTCGTCCCATCAAAAATTTTCTTCGGCGCCTCTAAACCTCAGCACCACCGGGCGGCGGGGGGGGGGGGGGAGCCCCTTCTGAAAGGAGCGCTGGGTGCTGGGGGGCCAGCGCCGGGCCCGTGCATTCTGTGACCCCTGTCGAACCCGACCGTGACCGGGGCTGTGCCGCCGGCTCGACGGCAGGGCTGCACACATTCAGGTCAGGCCATGGGTGCAGGTATACTGACGGGCGGGGGGGGGGGGGGGGGGGCTGCGGTCGCTGGCCTCCACAGTCAAGCCCCCACCCGGGGCTCCCGGCCCTTAGCCCTGCGCGCAGGGGGATGCGCAGCGGACCGCGCGGCGCGGGCCCCACGCGTGGCACGGGCGACTGCCGTTCGGTGCCGCCGACGCCGTGCCTTGTGTGTCCGGCCTTCGATGTGGCGGCGTGTCGCCGGTGTCAACCGCCGGGGGACTTGGGCAGGCGGTAGTGTGGGCCGCAGCCCCAGCGCCCGGCTACAACTGCCCCTCTGGACCCTGAGGCCCGGGCTCGGCCGCCGCGCCCGTCGGGTGGCGCTGGAGTTGAAAATTCTATGGCCAGGTTGACCCATGGGGTTTGGACTTCCCCTCGGGAGTGTAGATACCAGTCTTGGGGAGTTCACATTGGTGGTTTGTCCACCAGTGGACGCCAGCAGGAGTTGTCGCCTGATGGTCCCCAACCGGGTGCACAAACGACGAGTTCAACTTTTTTTTTGGTGATGCATAGCAGCCCAGCTGCCCGAACACAGTGCTGAAGCATGTGCGAGAGTCCGCTGATATACACAACCGTATTATACCATTGATCGTCTGGTGCCTGGTACTGATTGCCGTGGGGTCAGTAGTGTGTGGCTGGGCTGTGTGTGTGTGTGATGATGATGAGTTTAGCTTTCTCCATCGCCAAGTCCACCTCGGCAAGTCCACTTCGCAGAGAATTGCCCCAAGCAACGCACCCCCCACTGGCCCCAGCGCAGGCGGATACTGCCCACAGACAGCCCGCCGCGCCCGTCCGGGCTCCCGGGAGTCGAAGCTTTCGGATGCGTTTGCTTCCGAACTGCATTTGCGCATTTCGAGGCGGAGCTGCAAGTGTGGTGGCCCTCCGAGGCTGCTTTCTTCGAAGGTGCTGTCAGCAGAGGTACCTGCCCGCTCTCGCCTCCCGTATCGTTGCCTCCTTGGTCCCCTAGGGAAAGGGAGAGACAAGGGGGGGGTTAAGGTCGTTATCCTGTGATTCGGGGGTGCAACGCCGCGCACGCGCGCCGCCCCTGAGGCACAATGCCACCGCCGTGCGGGCGCGACCGGCAACACCCAGGCGGTGGTGCCGTTGATTTCCGGCGACTTCCCAGGGGCACTGGGGGAGGGGGTACGGGTGCAGCTGGTGCAACGGACACACGGTTGCATCCGACCGTTGATGGGGCCCCCACGCAACACCCCCAGTCGCCCCCGAGTTGCCCTGACGTGGCGTTGGCATTGCGCAGACACTCTGTGAGGGCATTGGGGGGGGGGGGAAGGGGGTGCACGGCCTCTCGAACGCAGAGCGGAGGGAGGGCACCCCAAGGGTGAGACAGAGCCTAGAATACGATGTGGGGCGCCGTGTTTTTCTTGAAGCGCTTCTCCAGTCGCACCTTGTCCTCCTGGTGCAGCTGGTCTGCAAGGGGCTGTGCAAAGGCGCCCTGCAGTCGCCCCATTGCCATAACGCAATGGAGGATGCGCGGGACCACCCGATGCCTGGGAAGGCGCAGCAGGGGCTCAGTGGTACAACCCGCTGCTTGTGGGGAGGGTGTCTCCTTCATGTACTTGGCCAGGCGGGCGCCCTCAAGTTCCTGGTGCCAAGACAAAACGTGGCCTCCGTAGTCACTCAGCGAGACACACCGTCGTTCCTGGGGACTGCCCCACCTCCTCCGATTGGTCATAGGCTGTTGAGTAGCTCTGCGCAGCCCAGGGGCGTTCCCAATGAGGCTGGTTCCTGTTCCCCTGGGGGGGCGGTTGATGCGGTTGTAGGGGTACCCGGCGGTGGAATGCGTGGTGCTCCGGGGTGAATCATTGGAGGTTGCGGTGTAGCGGAACGCGTTTCTTTTTCTAATTGGTCTCGACGGCGCGGGCTCTTGGGCTTCCTTCGACGTAAATCGCTCTTCGACTTGCCTGGGGCAGTCGCAGGGGCAGGCACAAACCAGGCAAACGGGGCCACCAACGGACACGAACAGGCCAACGCGACCCCATGCCGCCATCCATCCCCGGTGTGTGTGCGCCTTCATCCTTCCCTATCCCATGCAGTGACACTGGCAGGCGACCCAACGGCGTGCGGCGGGTATTCAGTGTGTTTAGGGGGCGGCCGGTAATGCCCTGACCCCCAATTGTGTGTGTGTGTGTGTGTGTGTTTGTGTGTGTGTGTGTGTGTGTATGTTGTCTATACGTTGCACAGTGCATGCATCCCCCAGTCTGCTGTGCGCCGCCGGGTTTAGGAGGTCTCCAGCGTTTCCGGGGCTTGTCATGCTCGAACTCATACACCCAGATTGCCTGTGCCTGTGCTGCCAGAGTGGCAGTGCAGTGCCTTTTTCCCCTTCCCTCAGGACGTTGAGTTCACTGCAGCGCCTGTTCCTACAGAAAGGCGCCTGGTCGCCGATGGTCATGATTTTTCTTTGACTATCAGCCGCCTGACGAGATGCCCCTGACGACCAGTGCTGCTTGTGGTTGGGAATAGGTCGCCCTGTGTCACCCGCGTGCGTGTGTATGTGTGTATGTGTGTGTGTGTGTGTGTGTGTGTGTAGCTGACCGCCGCCAGCACATCTTGTGTATGAGCACGTGCATGTCCCTTAGACCTTTCCGGCACCAGCTACAGCACATGTGTGCAGCTTCCTTCCACCAGCCGGAACACGCAAAACACAAGTCCTGACCGATAGCAAGAGGCTAACCTTTCAAACCTGCCTTGCACGGCCTGTTGCTGTGCAACCAAAGCAGCCATGATGTCCGGAGTTCCCTGTCTGCATGCCGCTCATGAGCCTGGTGCACCTGCAGGCACACGAGGGCCCCGGCCAGACAACCCCTGTCCCCTCCCTTTGCAACTCTACAGTCCCAGCAATTTTTCTTTCCTGCAGTCAGTTCCCAACTTCCCCATTTTGCCGTCCGTGAGTGTCGGTGAGTACGTATTGTTTGGGGTTACAGTGGGAAGAGCCCTTGTCTCTGGAAAAGTGGGAAGAAAGAGACCTGGGAAAAGGTTTCAATGTGGTATCACGGGTTTAACCAGTCACATATTTCGTCCCATCCGCCAATCATGGTCGAATTTCCGCAGCAGGTCAGGCTCAGTATTCGCTGACATCTGCATCTCTAGGCCTATGGGGAAACGTGCAGAATAGTTGTCCTCTCTGCAACCACAGAATCCACCTCAAGCTTCAGTGGCTGAGCTGAGCAGAGGAGTCATGGTGTATCCCCCCCCCCCCCCAATTAGTGTGGTGAAACAGGTAATTACTACCCAACCACAAAGGGTTTGGGATTCATTCCCGTTCCGCTGAAGGGCTAGCAAACCATTTTCAGCATAAGCGCATGCAAACAGGAGCAACGTTTTCCAGAGACAGCTTTGCTGTTTCTGCTGATATGTCTGTTGACCTGCAGTGAGCTGACAACAGCCATTCGCCATTACATTTCACGAACCAGAATGGGGAAAGGGGCAAATCACAGGCACGGGGGGGGGGGGGGGCATCAATAGCCTATGGGGGAGCCTTAAGCGCAGTGCGCGCGCAGTGCAACTATTTGGGCGTCTGGCCGTACTAGAGACCCATACTTTGTGATACTAGGGGCCCCTAGGGGCATCATGGTGACCCTTGGCCTAGGTTTTGACTTCTGATTTTGTTCCCCTTCTTTTTCGGACCCCCGAGAATGCAGGGGTGACGTAGCATTTCCGCCCTCTTTTGGGCCCCAACCTTACGGTGCTATTGAGGAAACCGGGACAATCTTTGAATCCACGCTTTGTTGCGTGGTGCATCATGGTGACCCTTGGCCTAGGTTTTGACTTCTGATTTTGTTCCCCTTCTTTGGTCCATGGGAACACGTACCTGCACATGTATGGACCGCACCTACACAGGAGGACAATGATGATGAGGATGTTGTGGGTGATGATGGGGATGTTTGTGCCCTTTGTTGCACCAAGTTTGACCCTGAAAAGATGTCCATGTGTGACAAGTGTGAATTGCAATATTGTACGGATTGCATTGACACACACACACATGTGACAGTGTGACATTTCTTTGATTCTGCAACTGTGTCATGTTGTGCACACAAGTTGCGTATTCTCAATGTGTACTTAGTTGACAATTGACCAGAAAGACAGTTGTGTGTTCTTGAGGGTGGCGACCAATGCGCTGTTCATGGCCTTTCGAGATGTGCATGATGTGTGTTATGTTCAGGAAAGGTGTTTTGCAACTTTCTTGAGCTGGGGCAGTTTGGGTCACCTAATTCTAAGGGCGTTTCCAAGGGGTGTGCTTGGGGGCTCTTCCGGGGGGACATAGTCTAAAAGTAGCGCGCAGTGCGCGCGCAGTGCAAAGATTCCCCCTATGTATCAAATTGACAGCCAGTAAGGCATTTGTGCAAGTTCCTGCACAGTGTGCCACGGCCAAGTCACTGGTGCTCCAGCAGCAGTATTTGTTATTCATGTTGTCCAGTTGTGCTTTTTCTTTTGCTGCATCTCTGCTTGCAGTGTGCGTCAGGTTGTATTGTTTGTTCTGCATATCGTTTGCACAACCAAATTGCATGAGTTGCAATATGCTCCCTGTGGGTGTGCAAAAGGAATGTGGGGAATGGGTTTCAAAAGCCTGTACCAACCTGGGCAATCCAATTTGCATCATCACTAATGACCCTTCCCTAGGAGATTCATGTTTCGCACAACCGGAAGAAGTTTGTGTGTTATGGACACTCCAGTCCCCTATGAAAGCAGCAAAAATTGAGGAATTTGTCCTACCCCCCCCTTCCCCGTTTCAGATTTATCATTTCCAAATCTACACCAATACATGATTGGCACAATGATCATAGCAAATTAAGGGTTCAATCGGCTCTAGTAAGCATGACCACCATGCGCGGGTTCCTCAGAAATATGGCCCCCAATGACATATCATGCAATTATCCGGTAGGCATGGGGGGTACGAAAAGAAATACACCAGCACTGTACGACCAAATTGTTGTTGATCAAAGGATTGCACTAGATCACCACCTTATGCATTCATACTTTTTTTGGAACATCAATCACCTCGAATAAGGTTATTATATCAAGCCCGGGCATGAAAGCCACATTTTTTTGCCAAAAGGTATTTGTGCGAGAAGTATTTGCATAGCATCCCCCAATGTGTGATATTGGATGTTTGACCATGTTTAGAATCATCATTTTGGGAGCCTAGACAATCCCCCACTGAATTTTTCAATTTTGACCATTTGAACCCGTTGTACGCGAGTGCCAGTTATTTGGGATAATGGGCTGGACTAGGGGTATCAAAACCAAAGTTTTGCGAGAAACTTTAGAGCCTTTTTTGTTTTTAAGGCCACCCCTTTTGGTGCTACAATATTTCTGAAGCGATGGTTGAGGACAAAGGACAATCGGAATGAGAACATGTATCAAGGAAAGTTACTGGAAGCATTGACGAAGGGACTTTTTGAGATGATCAAGAGGCAGACCAAGTATGGTGAATGGCCCCAAAATGGCAGCCGATGGGTGAAACCAAGGGGTCTTGCGGGAACCACAACTGGCGGGGCGTTATAGTGCGAGCAGTGGGGCCTTCATGGACCGCTGCCGGGCCAGACCATGTCAAGACCGTAGATGTACCTCCTCTGTAAGAGTGCTGTTGTAACTCCTCCCTGCTGCGAGTTATTATAAGGTTTTGCCCGATCCAGGCCTTTGCTTCGTGGTGTGCCTACCCTACCCTCCGGGGGGGGACGGTGCTTTTTTGAAGAAGTTGGCTGCCTCTTTTAGCCGGGACCCCCCCCCCCCCCGCCCCGGGTAGGGGTAGGCCATTGGTTGGTCTCTTTTGTCCCATGTCTTAAGTATTCTTGGCGCTGAAGCGAGCTTCACCCCTACCCCTCTATTGAGCGGAGGTAACATCATTCACGTGGTATAAACCGGAATAAAGTGGACACTTTGCACTTAGGTTAAGCCTAGTGGTCTCCCATCCTAGAACCTAGATACTGTGAAGATCTATTTGCTTATTGTGGTTCTATTGTGTAACTGTTTTTTTGAATTCAGCCGCTTGGCCAAGAGTAAGAAAAAGTGCTTTTCCATTGCTTTAGAGTAGACTTTAGTTGTATTAGAGATGCTCTAAGCTATCCTGCATTTTTATCTTAGTATTAGTCGAACCAAAATGGGTGATAACACATTTTGACCTACAGAACCAAACACTAAATCAGGATGTTGTGTGGACCCTTTAATCCCCAAGCAATGTGAACTAAAGCATCTTTTCCTGGACTGACTCAGGCGCTAACATTGATTCAGAGCCCATGGATTTATCTATGTTTTCTCATTAATTCTTAGCTATCCTAGTGGTATGCACCCTAGGGGGCTGGGGTACTTCTTTTTGAGAGGTCCTGGGTTCAATACCCAGTCAGCCTAGCTAAGTAGGAAGTTTCCATGTGACATGGCAGTGACCTCAGTGCCACAAGCCATGCCACCTTAGCACCTATGGGACCCAAAAACAAAGAGTGCACATCTCAAGATGGCACTATGGAGAGTGTGAGCCGTTGGGGCAGTTTTCCAATCAGTTTTTCTCAATCATGTAAAATATTTCAACCTGAGATGCATTGATTGTCTATTGCTGTAGTCTATTGTCCATATCTTTCTTCATCTAACTCTTATGTGACTGCAGCCCTTCATGCTTTGAACCTCTTTGACTTCTACTTGCTCATCTCTGGCTTGGGTTATCCTGCATTGGTTGTATTTCATCAATAAACCATTTTCTCCATCAAAAACAAGCAGCAAGAACCCTACACCGGCAGCAAGCAGCAGGAGAGGCACAACAAAGAGCTGAAAGACTCATAAAAACTTTCTGGTAGCAGAGGCAGACAGCCCCTGTGTGCCGGCAGCAACCCCGTGCCGTACAGCCAGCGCGCCGAGGACCGTCCTGAGCAAGAAGGGCGAAGAGAAGTATGGACACGAGGGAGGACACCGACGTGAAGACGGCGCCTGAGGCACCAGCAATGCCAGCGCGTGTAGTCGACATTGCGCCTTATGGCTCCCGTGACCTAGGCGGCGACCCCTCCGACGATGAGCCACCTTCCCTTACGTCAGCCTCCCCTTCAGACGATGATGACCCGGAGGACCCCGACTATCCGAGGGAAAAGTAGAAGAAGAAGAAGAAGAAGAGCCGACATCATCGTTCCGAGGATGCCAAAGCGGTTGCCACTTCGAAGATTGTGGTCAACCTACCGGAATTCACCGGGAAGGACCTACCCGGGTTTGCCGAGAATTTTGGGCGCTTTCTGAGGATGACCGGCCAGACCCATGCCAGTGGCAGGGTCAAATGCGATTTGCTCTTGTAATGTTGCAAGAAAAAATACCCGGAAAAGCAGGTAAAGCAGATAGTGACGAAGTCCGCCACCTTCGCCGAGGTTCTGGTGGCCCTGGAGAGGCAGTACCCCTCCTACGAGACCGACCTCTCCATCAGGACGGAGATACAGAACCTCGGAATGCTACCCAACAACCCCAAGGCGGACTGCATCACAGAGTTGCTCGCGGACCTGGACCACTGGGTGGGGCGGCTGACCGCAGGGTCTTACGGCAGCGACGAGCTGCTGTTTTGGCTCATGGCCAAGATCCCTACCCCCGTGTGGGATTAATGCCGAGCCACAGCTGAGAGGAAGGCAAGGACCCTCACCTACGAGGAGTGGTCTGTCCTGCTCCTGGAGCTAGCGCTGGAGAAGGAGAGCGACCAGCATCTGGATGCCTACCATCCTGGAAAGGAGGCCCAGGGAGCCATGGCAAAGGGTACCAGGGACTCAGACCTGGACAGGGGACTACCCCCAAGCACGCCCGTATCATGGGCAATGTCCAGTAGCTCTTCCGGTGTGACGCCAGAGACGAGCATGGTCACCTGCAGCACGCCCCCGACTGCGATCAACGCGATTGCTTCATGGTCCAGGGGAAAAAGCAGGAGACCAACACCGGCAGAAAGCCTAAGATGCCGGATCATTACAGGTCTACTATCACCTGTGCCTTTTGTAGGAAGCGCAAGCACTATGAGGCTGAGTGCTACTACAAGCAACGCCTGTCGGCGAAGCTCAAGGGCGAGGATCCTGGCAAGGGCCCTGGCAAGGGCTCGGGCAAGGGCAGTGGCAAGGACGAGAACGACTCTGGCAAAGGCAAGTCGAAAGGCCGTGGGAAAGGCCAAGACAAGAGCCAAGGTGGACGAGGAGGAGGCGCTGACGGACAGCAAGATAAGGATAACAAGAACCAAGACAAGTCCGGAGGCAACGCCAACCCTAATCCAGGGGGGAGCTCGGAGCCCTCTGGAGGGCAGTCTGGTTCGGGGCGGACCACACGCTCCCAGACTCAGGCCCAACAAGAGCAAGGAGCCAAGCGAGGACATGAAGGTGGTGACGATGGCCAAGCTAAGAGGAAAACCCGCTTCATGCGGATGGCCCGCAAATTGCGGAACAAGGGGTTCCAGGTGACATGTCCCGCAGAATTCTAACGGGGACGCTCTGGTGGGGCCCTAGACTTGGTGTTCCGGGCACGTATCCGACTTGGGGGACGTGAATACCTGGGGGTACTAGATACCGGACCCACTATATCTATAGTGGCTAAGAAAATTTTTCCTCTTGGGAGCTTGACGAACGCCATGCCTACCGCGGCGATCCGAATTGGGGATGGACATGTCGTGCACAGCTGCGGGGACTCTGAAGTGGAGGTGCCTATGGGCTCCCGAACTATAGCCCATCGGTTCTATGTGATGGACACCGAGGCCTTCGACTTTGTACTGGGTACTGACTTCTTCGTACCGCACACCCAGATACAATCCCTAACGCTGCAAGCCGCCTACCTCCTCTACGTGGACCATGGTGATGGCAAGGAGTCCGTGCCACCGGAGCAGTCTGAACACACCTTGAGCTACCTGAGGGTATCCAACGAGGAGCCCTCAAACATGCTGGTAGGCCCAAAAACTGAGTACTATCAACTACTGAGGGAAGTCGCGGACCAAGGTCTGAAGGAGTTGGGTTGCTCCAGAGAAGACATGAGCGTGGAGTTGTTCGCCAGCGACAAGCAACATGTCTTGGACCTCTACTGCAGCAAGGGGAAAAACTGCTGCTACAAATTTTACTGGCCCTCTTTGATGGATTGCCTATGGGAACCCCAGGTTCAGTGAACTGGGGAAGGCCTTGACCAAGGTGGCCCTGGAACGTTCCCGTACGGTCCTGTGTTACCCCGATTGGGGAGCCCCTAGTAAGAAAAAGTGCTTTTCCAATGGTTTGAGGCGTACTCTAGTTGTATTAGAGATGCACTGAGCACACAGGCATTTCTATCTTAGTATTGGCCTAACCAAAAGTTGTGATACCACTTTTTGACCTATGGACCCAAACACCCAATGAGGATATGGAGTGGACCCCTTAATCCCCTATCAATGTGAGGCAATTCATCTTTTCCTGAATCGACTGAGACCTGACATATCCAGGGCAGAGCCTATGAATTTATCTACGTCTTCTCATGAATTCTTAGCTGTCCTAGTGGTATCCACCCTAGGGGGCTGGGCACCTCTTTTTGAGAGGTCCTGGGTTCAATTCCCGGTCAGCCTAGCTAAGTAGGAAGATCCCATGTGACATGGCAGTGACCTCATCGCCACATGCCCTGCCACCTCAGCACATATGGGACCCAAAACAAAGAGTGCACATCTCCTGAGATTGCACTATGGAGATTGAGTCACCATGGGGCAGTTTTCCAACTCTTTTTCCAAAACATGTCAACTATCTTTGTGAATATGCAATCCGATTTGCCCTGAGTTGCAGTTTCTGTGAATATTCTAACATCTTTCACTGTTTACACTGCAGCCCTTCATGCTTTGATCCTGATTCCCTTCTACTTGCTTATCTCTGGCTTGGGCTATCCTGCATTGATTGTATTTCAGCAACTAAAACATTTTCCTCTTCAAAAACAAGCAGCAGGAAACCCTACACCAGCAGCAAGCAGCAGGAGAGGCACAAACACAGTGTTGAAATCACTATAAAACTTTCTGGTAGCAAGAGGCAGACTGTCTCTGCGTACCGGCAGCAACCCCGTGCCGTACATCCAGTGCGCCGAGATCAGTCATATATAAGCAGAAGGGCGAACGAAGATCGACACAAAGAAAGAGGACACCGACGTGAAGACAGCGCCTGAGGCACCAGCAATGCCAGCACCTGGTGAACCTGGACCTGGACCTAGCGCTGTACCCTCGGAGCCCTTACATGGGCCAGTGGACGTGGCGGAGGATTCGTTGGAAGGACTTCAATCGGCCTTCCGGGCCCTCTCAGTCGAGGAGGTGGACTCTCAACCTGTGAAGAGAAAGAGAGAGAGAGAGAAGGATGCTGGAGACGAAGCAGACGAAAGAGTAGACCAAGGGCAAGACCCGACGAATGATCCTACTTTCGAGGGCGCACCAAGCGCTTCTGGCCTCCACGCATCACCCTCTCCTATAACCACCACACTCCCAATTCCAAACCCAGCCGCTGCAACATCCACACCCATAACCAACCCGCCTATGGCAGAGGGCACAGGCTTTACTGGTATGCCTACCTACCCTGCCTATGGTTTGGGCCCACCTACAACTGCGTTTCCTGAGGCAACTACTGCCAGTGAGCCGGTGGCCTCTAGTTCTGCGCCGCGATGGTATGCGGCTGACTATCACCATCCTCTACCCGCTACTGGAACCTATGTGGATGTTCCTCGGTATGCAACCTTGAGTGGGTTGAGTAGAGGACCTGAGTCTCTTGGAGGCAGGAGTAGAGGATCGGGGAGATCCTCCAACAGGTCCCTGACGCGGTCGGAGATCAACGAGGTGCTCCGAGGAGCCACCTCTAAAATTGTTGGCGACCTCACTCAAGAGATTCGAGAGAAACTGGAGCCCCTGATGATACCGCCCCAAGCGTCATGTACCACTGTGGGAGTGTCACCCCATCGAGTACAGGCCAACCACCTGGTGGCAGGGCTGACAAACACCCTGGGGAGCCTGAGGGACCGACCGATGCCGACCCCTGCAGCTATACCGAGAAGCCCATTCGTACCGAGAACGGCCCAGCCGCCCTACAGCCACGTGACGAATTCTACGAGAGCCGAGCTGGACCGGCTGGAGCTGACAGCCTTGAGGGCAATGGTTGACGTGGAGCCCTATGGCTCTAGTGATCTAGGCGGAGACCCCTCCGATGATGAGCCCCCGTCGATGACTTCTGCTTCGCCCTCAGAGGACGACGACCCGGAGGACCCCGCGAACCCAAGTGGGAAGAAGAAGAAGAAGAAGAGGAAGACCCGACGCCCTGAGGGACGCAGGTCTCAGGAGGCTAAGGCTATTGCCACCTCCAAGATGGTGGTGAACCTGCCTGAGTTCACAGGCAAGGACCTCAGCGAGTTCGCTGAGAATTTTGACCGGTTTCTCCGATTGACCGGCCAAACCCACGCTAGTGGACGGGTCAAGTGCGATCTGCTCCTGCAGTGCTGCAAGACCAAGTACCTGGAGAAGCATGTCAGACAGATCATGACTAACTCCGCCACCTTTGCCGATGTGTTGATTGCCTTGGAGAGGCAGTACCCGACCTACGAGACCGACCTCTCCATCAGGCCCGAAGTCCAGAACCTGCCCGTGCTGCCCAACAACCCCAAACCTGGCAGGGTCTCTGAGCTGTTGGCTGACCTGGATCACTGGGCTGGACGATTGACGCCCGGTTCCTACAGCAGCGACAACCTGCTTTTCTGGTTGGTGGCTAAGCTCCCTCGAGAGCTGTGGGACAAGTGCCGTTCGACGGCAGAGCGCAAGGCTAGATCCCTCCGCTACGAGGATCTATGCGTGCTACTCCTGGAGCTGGCGCTGGAGAAAGAAAGCGACCAGCACCTGAACAACTACCGTCCTGGAGGAGGAGGCTCTGGAAGCCATGGCAAAGGGTACCAAGGATCCAGACCTGGGCAGGGGACTACCCCCAAAAAAAGCCCACGCCCGTATCATGGAAAACGTCAAGCAGCTCTTCTGGTGTGATGCCAGAGACGAGCAAAGCCACCTGCAGCACGCCCCTGACTGCGAGCAGCGAGACTGCTTCTTAGTCCATGGGAAGCAGCAGGAGAAGAACACGGGCGCCAGGGCGAAGCTGCCGGATCATTACAGGTGCACCATCACGTGTGCCTTCTGTGGGAAGAGGAAGCACTATGAGGATGAGTGCTACCATAAGCAGCGCCTATCGGCGAAGCTTAAGGGTGAAGATCCTGGCAAGGGCTCTGGCAAAGGTGGAGGCAAAGGCAAAGGCAACGACTCCGGCAAGGGCAAGTCAAAAGGACGTGGACAAGGGCAAGACAAGAGTCAAGGTGGACGAGGAGGAGGCGCTAACCGCCAGCCAGACAAGGACAACAAGAACACCAACACGAACGGAGGCAACCCCAACCCTAATCCAGGGGGGAACTCCGAGCCCTCTGGAGGGCAGTCTGGTCCTACCACAGGCTCACAGACCGAGGCCCAGAAAGAACAAGGGGCCAAGCGGGAGCAGGAAGGTGGTGATGACGGCAACGTGAAAAAGAGAAGCCGTTTCATGAGGATGGCCCGCAAGCTGCGGAACAAGGGGTTCGAGGTGACCTGTCCCGCGGAGTTCTGACGGGGACGCTCCCGTGGCACCCAAGACCTGGTGTTTTGGGTACGTATCCGACTAGGGGGACGTGAATACCTGGGGGTATTGGATACTGGCGCCACCATATCTATAGTGGCCAAGAAAATTTTACCTTGTGGGAGCCTGAAGAACACCATGACCACCGCGGCTATACTAATGGGGGATGGACATCTGGTGCACAACTGCGGGGACTGTAGAGTGGAGGTACCTATGGGCTCCCGGACTATCGCCCATCGGTTCTATGTGATGGACACTGAGGCCTTCGACTTTGTGTTGGGGACTGACTTCTTCGTGCAGCACTCCCTGATACAATCCCTGACGCTGCAAGCGCCCTACCTCCTCTACGTGGACCACGGCAGTGGCAGAGAGTCTGTGCCACTGGAGCAGTCGGAACATACCTCGGGTTACCTGAGGCTATCGAAGGAGGAGCCCTCGAACATGATGGCGGCCTCCAAAACTGAAGACTATCAACTATTGGGGGAAGTCCTAGACCAAGGTCTGAAGGAGTTGGGTTACTCTAGAGAAGACCTGAGTGTGGAGTTGTTCGCCAGCGACAAGCAGCATGTACTGGACCTTTACTGCAGCAAGGGGAAGAACCGCAGCTACAAATTTTACTGGCCCTCTTTCAGGATGGCCTACGGGAACCCCAGGTTCAGTGAACTGGGGAAGGTCCTGACCAAGGTGGCCTTGGAACGTTCCCGTATGGTCCTGTGTTCCCCCGATTGGGGAGCCCATGGGGGCAACGAGTACTGGCGAAACCTCCTGGACAGGCTGACTATCAGCTCTGTTTGGTTACCTGATGAGGCCATCTACGTGCCTCTGGGGCGTAAGACGCCTATCGGAAAACTCGGATGGGGAAGTATGCTCAGCGTGTGGACGGAGGTCTTACCTCCATCCCCTGGGAGGACCTGGACTCGACTCGGGTCCAGGCTATACAACGAGAAAGCGATGGACTCGCCTTGGGTGACTTGAAGGATCGACTACGACCTCAAGATGCTATTGAGACTATACCCGGAGGAGATGAGTACGTCGTGACTGACACCAACGCCCCCAACTCACCCTGCCATGACTCCAAGAGGAAGCCGGTGGCGAAAAAGCTATGCTACGCTAAGCCTACCCGCAGCTCATGGCCACTGAAGCAAGGACGTATGGGAGATCTATCCCAACTGAAGGAGGACCTCGAACAGAAGATCACCACCTGGCAAAGGGAGGTAGATCTTAAGCTCATGAAGAGCGTGTGGGGCGCCCATGTGAGGACCCCCGAGGAGGACGACCTCTCGGAGGAATGTGTATGTGAACCCCCTTGAGCGTGCCTATCTTGCCATCGTCCACCGGAGATGGTTGAACAAGACCTTCTATATGCCTACCAAGGGTTGAAGGACACTACCAAGGGCGAAGAGTCGGTGGAGGATCACCTCCCGACGTCTATTACGCAGGGGGCAAGCAACTTACACTCTGACGAGGACATGGAGGACAAGATCAAGCTATTGGACCCGCGGGTGCAGAAGCTTATAAGGACCTATCTGGAGGTGTTCGGAGAACTACCACCCCCAGCTTCATGTGACCAGCTGGTACAGAAGGACCTCAAGCTGAAACCCGAGTTCGTGGGTCACAAGATCCGGAGGAGACCCTATCCAGCTCCTAAAGAGCAGGCCGACGAGATGGAGCGACAGATACAAGAATGTATGGACGCTGGCCTAGTCCTGGAGTACAAGGACGGGGACTACCCCCTACACTGCAGCCCCTGTTTCCTGGTGGCTAAACCTGGGTCTACCGCCAAACGGCTGGTAGTGGACTACGGAGAGCTGAACAAGAAAACGTTGAACCACTCAGGGTCCATTCCCAATATGGAGTCTACCCTGGAGAAGATAGCCTCCTGTCGCTACAAGACCAAGATGGACAAGAGCAGCGGATTCTGGCAAGTGGACCTGATGCCCAACGCTCAGGAGCTACTGGCCTTCATCACTCCTCAGGGGAGGGTGTTCAAGTGGAAGGTCATGCCGTTTGGCGTGGCCAACGCACCCGCTCTATTCCAAGAGCTGATGAACAAGATCTTGTCCATCCTACGAGGGAGACCTAAGGTGCAGGAGCTTATATCCTGTGGGGCCCAGATGGAAGCTCACATCGACGATGTATGCCTCGGGACCAATACCCAGGAGGATCACCTAATCCTCTTGGGTGAGTTCTTTGCGGTCTGCCAAGAGAACCACACACGACTCAAGCTGGAGAAGTGTGAGTTCATGCAGGAGACCATGCAGTACCTGTGGTTTGAAGTTGGCTATGGGTGGTGGACCCCAGCGGCCTCTAAGGCCAAACCCCTGACGGATGCTAAGGTACGACACCATGACCCCAAGAAAGGACTTCATGATGTACGCCGTTTCATTGGGGCGTGCAACTTCTACCGCCGCCATATCAAGAACTTCACCTACACCAGCGCCATTCTGACGGACTTGATCAAGAAGAGTACTACTTGGCGCTGGGGCCCACAAGAGCAACAAGCGTTTGACGAGCTCAAAGACAAGGTGGCCAACGCTAAGTGCTTGGGCGTGCCTAGGGCACAAGGGGAGATTATCCTGGTGACCGACGCCAGCAATGTGGGCGGTGGTGGAACGTTGTTCCAATGGCAAGCACTAGAGAAGGAGGAGTTCGACTCGGCCATTTCCCAATCGGGGACGAAAGGTCTCAACCGAGATGGAACTCTGAAGCACAGCTACCCTGACGACAAGTGGGTCCTAGTACCTCTGGGCCACTGGAACTGGAAATGGAACCAGGCCAGGGGGAACTACTCCACTTATGAGCAGGAATTGCTCGCGGGTATGCTAGTGCTATCCTCACAAGCACAACTGTTGGGGAGTAACCCTGTGGTCTGGCTGTGCGACCAAGAACCGGTCCGTAGTTTCCAGAAGGGCCCCCCACCTGAGAAGGCCAAGCTACGGCGCTGGTGGACCTACCTCAGTCAACTACGGCTGACGGTACACCATATCCAGGGAGTGAAGAACGAGTGTGCAGACTACATCAGCCGCAACAACTTCAACGCCCTGACTGGTGCCCGGTCTGAAGCGCTGGCTAAGGAGGCGTTCAGCCGTATGGACGTCCACTTGGACCTCAACATGACGATGATACCCCCCCTGGATGGACTCCAACAATCGGAGTACCTGAAGGAGTTTGGGGATATCTACAAGCGCCTGGAGAAACGCCTTGAAATCCTCCTGGTCAACCAAGATCAGTGGAAGAGGGACAAGAGCTACCTCTGGCACGAGGACCGCATCGTGGTGCCTAGTGACAGAGTCCCAGCCTTGCTGAAGTGGACCCATGAGTCCAGTGGTCATGTGGGTGCTGACCGTACCCTGAGGTTATTCAAGCAGTGGTTCCACACTACGTAGACTGACGACCAACTGCGGAAGACCCTCCAGCCCATCGTGGACAAGTGCCCGTGCAGGTCCTGCAAACCAGGGGATATCAGGGACAGAGGTCTCTACTTGTCCCTGCCCATCCCTCACTGTGCTAACAGTGTTCTATACGTGGACTACACGGAGATGCCGAAGTTCGGGGGCTATGACTTCGCCCTCGTGGTAACCTGTGGGTTGACCAGGTTTACCAGGGTGTTCCCATGTACCAAGCACATTACCGGGGAGGAGACTATGAAGATACTCCTGGAGGAGTGCTTTTGTGTCTATGGGGCGCCCAAAGAGATCAACTCCGATGAGGACGTACGAGTACCCTCAGATACCGGTTGGTACAAGAGGGTCCTGAGATCCCTCAATGTCCAGGTGTCTACGGGAATCCCCTACTCGGTCACGAGCAACCCCCTATGTGAGCGACAGATCCGTGTCCTCAAGGAGAATGTAAGGATATGGTGCAAAACTGAACGCACCAGAGGCTGGGTGAGACTACTCCCCGTCATATCCTTGATGATGAACTCCCAAGAGAGTTCAGCTACTGGCTACTCGCCCCATGAGCTATTCCTAGGGCGCCCGGTGTGGTTCCTACATGCCCCCTATCCAGAGGACACCCATTCTTCTGTGGGTGAATGGGTCCAAGAGCAACAAGCGAAGGTGGACAAGGCCAAGGCTATGCTCCAGAGAGTGAGGGAGCGTCAGTGGAACAAGAAGAACAAGCACCGAGTACCGGCCACCTACCAAGAGGGGGACTGGGTGCTGGTGCACCACAGTCGACTACCCGCCTGGCCACGCTCTACCAGCGATGACCCATACTTCGGACCGTACAAGATTCTATCAGTGCATGGACACCGTATAACCGTGCGGTGTTCTCCCTGTCTAGGGGGGACCCTGGTGTGCGCTGCTCAACACCTGAAGCGCTACTCTGATCCTGAAGACCTCTGTGGGGAGGAGTGGGAGCTGAACGACGAGGAAATCGCCGCCCTAGACCTACAACGGGCTGCCAGCCCTATGGAAGTTGAAGGGGAACTCCCCGACATGAACGCCGAGGAGATGGCTAAGGAGGGCTTCTACCTGGTGAAGTCTGTCCTACGCCACCGCTATCGCCAGGGTTGGCGCTTCCTCACCCTCTGGGAAGGGTTGGGAGTCGAAGAGGCCACCTGGGAGCCCTTCTCTGCGTTTGTTCTACCTGAGGGACGCCTGAATTCAGTTCTGGTTGACTACTTGTCGCAGAACAACCTTGGTGAGTTGCTGAGGCTCGCTGAGACGCTTGCCTCCAAGACTAAAGCTAGGGACTGAACCTTACCCCTAGGTGTGCTACGTATGTCTGTGTGGGTCTCACTTCTCTCCCGGGCGTGGCTACCGGAGACCGGGCTTCGCTGATGTCGGACCAAAGGTCCTAGTCAGGTACTGGTACCACTCCTATGGCGCCCAATTTCTGTGCTGGCGCCTAGCCTTGGGGGAAGACGGCAAAAGCCCTACCTACTACAGGGGAGGGGTGGCCAAGTGTGCTAAGGGCATACAAAACGCCCATTTTTGCTAAAGGCCAAAAGCTAACGCACTCCCCTGCCCACGAGGAAAAGCACGCGGGACAGGAGACACCACTACTCTACACACCCTACCTACAGTGGCACCATGCTGGTGGGCGAGCACTTCTGCAACTGGCTCAAGCCCCCACTCAGGATTACCACTCCTACACTCACGCTCTGCTGGGTGTTGTTGGAGGTCAAGTCGTGAGTCCTAATGACCCTCCTGTGAAGAAGACAAGAGAACACAGCGCTGCTAAGCAACTGTGGCCTAACAGAGGACGCCACAACGCGTTTCCCCTGCTAGGGCTTGGAGGGAAGGGGTGCTCTTGTTGCGTGCACTGCGTGGATGTTGATGGAGTCGAACTGCCCTCGCCACTCCTGGCGGAGGTGCAGTCAATTATTTGTTTTCTCAGCGCCCTTGTTCACCTCCCCCCCCATGGGGGGCTTTTAATTGGGGGGCCGGGGAATGGGGCCCCGCCCCCCTCTAAAAGCAGTCCTTATGCCATTATATACAGTCCGCGCGCCGAAACGAAACATACTTCAAAAGTCTACGATGCAGCCCCTCTAAATGACCGCCTCAGAGAGCTGATTTGCACTGTCATATTTGTTTTGATCAATCATGGCTGTTTTGCAAAGTTAGGACCTTTACAAGGTTTTAAATTCTTTAACAGCATCCACTAATTCCATATCACCTAGGGATGCGATTCAAAGGTGCACCAGCAACGTTGAGGTGCCGAACAACACTATATATAAGCCACAGGCCCCAAATCCCAAGAAATCTATTTGCCATATTATTTATTTGCTGTGCACGCGTGCATTTCGCAGTTGCCGGCATTTGCGATCTTTCATTTTGACTGTTCAAAGTGAAATCCGGCTACAGTGCACGAAATTTCGATCTAAGACCAGTTTTATAAATGATTCTAAAAGCTTTGTCTTGCTGTATAGTTGAAAAACCGCCGTCATTTTGTTTTGGTACCGCTTTTCGATTCGACGGTTTTCGGGGCATACGGCCGCCTTCACAAGCTCAAAAATGAAAAGAATACCCCCAAATTGACCGAAGTTGCCATTCATTTCGTCAAAATCCGATACAATAGGCCCGAGTTATGAATATGTCAATTTTATGCTATTTGCAACCTGTGTCGCTAATCTTGCCAAATGCACCCTCCCTGTCTTTGCGCTCCTAGCTGAAACACAAGGCAAAGGAGTGTTTTTGCTCTTGTTTGTCACCGCCTGGCTCCACTTCCGACATAGAAAGGTGACCCAAAAACGGCTAAAAACGTAATAAGGCTTTTCTTTCGATGGTGCCTCCCACCAGCAAAGGAAAAGCCAGACCAAGCACGAAAGACGAAGGATTCATTTAATCCTACTTTTCCACACCCTCCACAACATATCATGTATCATTGCTTCATTGCAATTTCCTCAACATGCTCATCGTTGTTTGTTATAAATACTTGATCATGCATGTGCATATTGTGCAATTTGACTTCCACATCCGACAGATACCTTTCAGAGGCGATCGCAGCCCGCACACTGCCCTTCCCCATCTCGTGGAGCACCCCTCCACTTGTTTAGCAGGGCTAGAAGAAAATGGTATGCTGCTGCACCAATCACCCTACCTGCCCACCTGTAAAGCAAAGGCCAATGAAGGGGTGTTTGCGGCTGAGGAACCAAGCCACACTCCACGTATTATACGCTTCTCAGTGTGACCTATAATACACTGTCCTCAAACACGCCCTGTCAAGCAAGCAAGCGTTAAGAGACTCCTCAGGTTCTCTTAAAGAACGTACCGAGGAGCTGCTGGGTAACCTAAACAAGGGTTACCGTGCGCATTTTGCGTGGCCTACCCTTTGATGCGTGTGTGAATGCACGAGCATGCACGAGTGAACGACCTGCTGTTGTCAAATCTTGCTTTTCCTACTAATCTTACCCCACGATCACAAACTCCACCAGGGGGTGGCCCCTCCTGGGCTTACTCACCTTACCTACCGCTGGAGAGTGAAGCAAGGTGAGGAGAAGAACGAAGCGCAAGCAAAAAACGTCGCTATGCACTTGTGTGTATGTCTAATCACCCTGATCTGACCTCTAATCATCTGCAATCTTTCTAATCTAGCCCTCTATCGTTTGTCAGCGCAGCTACAAGACTCGTTCATTGAGACACGAGACGAGCAATGCGCATGCTGCATACGAGACGAGCACACCTGTGGTTTATACCTGATTCATTGAAGTTTTTTCGTTGATTTTCGAATTCTTGGATTTTTGACTCTTACTGTCAGTGTGGGTGGAATCTGTATGTTTATTTATTAATGTGTGTCTCGTCATTTTCCTGTCTACGTGAGACATACGTTTATAATCTCCTTAATTCTCTTTTTTCCGGCGCTTCGCTAGGTGCCGCTCCTGCGCGCCGCCTTTTTATGCGTAGGAATTTCTTGATTTAAAAAATCGAGAGATGACTACAACTTTTATAAAAATGTGCTTCTGATGCACAATCGGATTTTGCTCAGGTGTGTTGTCTTAGAAAAATTCTAGGCCGTCCTTTGACGGATTTTGGTGTTGTCGCTTCGCGTTTGCGTGGATTCGTCTATAATTCTCCCATTCCTGCCTCTGCAGATATCCTCGCGAAAGCGTCGCTGAGTAGGCCGCTTTCTGGGCCGAAAAGCAGCAGCCAAGAGACTGAGCAGAACCCAAGACCCCACCAAGGGGCAATTTAATTTCTTGACGACCCCCTTCGCCCTAAGATCAGCACAGCAGGTCGCCAGCAGGTTTTAACAACCGGAGCGGATGTCCATACAGAGTCTGGCATTGGGTCAGTGTCGCGCTGCGTCTTGAAGGGAGGGATGCACATGCACATGGTTTTGGCATGCTCCCAACCTAACCCAACCAAGCCACAGGAACCCCGGCAGCACCATGAGCGCTGAGCTTTCTGTAGGAAATGTCACGAACACAGCAGCAAAAAGGCGCCAGCCATGGTGAGCGTCCATTTTTCTGTGTGAGGGAAACTATAGGTATTTTAAAGTAGATGTGGAAACCAAGGAAAGGCCAAGAAAAAATCCCTTTTTCCTGAAAGTGCGACAGTGGTGGCCACAACAGCACAAGGGGGGAGTAAGAAAAAGTGCTTTTCCAATGCTTTGAGGCGTACTCTAGTTGTATTAGAGATGCACTGAGCACACAGGCATTTCTATCTTAGTATTGGTCCAACCAAAAGTGGTGATAACACTTTTTGACCTATGGAACCAAACACCCAATCAGAATATGGAGTGGACCCCTTAGTCCCCCATCAATGTGAGGCAATTCATCTTTTCCTGAGTCGACTGAGACCTGACATATCCAGGGCAGAGCCTATGAATTTATCTATGTTTGCTCATGAATTCTTAGCTGTCCTAGTGGTATGCACCCTAGGGGGCTGGGCACCCCTTTTTGAGAGGTCCTGGGTTCAATTCCCGGTCAGCCTAGCTAAGTAGGAAGATCCCATGTGACATGGCAGTGACCTGATCGCCACATGCCCTGCCACCTCAGCACATATGGGACCCAAAACAAAGAGTGCACATCTCCTGAGATGGCACTATGGAGATTGAGTGACCATTGGGCAGTTTTCCAACTCTTTTTCCAAACCAGTTCAACTATCTTTGTGAATATGCAATCCGATTTGCCCTGAGTTGCAGTTTCTGTGAATATTCTAACATCTTTCACTTTTTACACTGCAGCCCTTCATGCTTTGATCCTGATTCTCTTCTACTTGCTTATCTCTGGCTTGGGCTATCCCGGATTGATTGTATTTCAGCAACTGAAACATTTTTCTGTTCAAGGACAAGCAGCAGGAAACCCTACACCAGCAGCAAGCAGCAGGAGAGGCACAAACACAGTGATGAAATCACTATAAAACTTTCTCCCCTGGGGGCAATGAGTGCCGGCGAACCCTTCTGGTCAGGCTGACTATCACCTCTGTCCAGTTACTGTATTGTGCTTGTACTTAGTATTGCCAACTTACTTAGGGTGCACAATAAACCCTTTTTGTCCCTGTCTTGCACTTCAAAATCAAATTGTTTTAAATGAACTTCTCCATTCCAATTGATTCCCTTGGCAAGCACAAACCAGGCAACAGCAAGAAGACGAAGTCGTGAACGAACATTGAGCTGGACCAACTGGCTGGTCCAATAATACGGGTTCACATGCCTAAATAACAAGAAAATTGATATAACAATAAATTCTCATTATAAAGGCAATAAAACCTATATTTTGGCAACTCTCTGAGTAGTCTATCTTATCACAGGCCTTGTCAATATTACATAAATTGCTGTCGGCGGCAAAAGACGGCGACAGTGGCGACAGGCCATCTGAAGCTTCGAAATAGCTTCAAAATAGCTTCTAATACATTAGAACCTTCTAAAATGTCTTAAAAAATGATTAAATCACATTATAATTATATGGAAAGTGATTATTCAAGTATGGCTACTACTGTATCCTAGATCTCTGCTCTTTGTAGTGTACCTAAGAGCAGTAGAGTCTAGCAGTAAGCTATAGGCTTGGAATAGAAGCCAAATATGAGCAAATATCCTAGTGTTCTAGGATGTTGAAGCTTGGAGAGGTCTAGTATAGACCCTGCAGAAAGCTTCTGAGAGGCCTAAATGCCCTGACTTATGACACCCCCTTCCTAAGCTTCATGCACATTCGCTAAGAATGTTTATCACAAGCTGATAATCTAAGATAAGGAGACATATTGAATGTTCTGAGTGTCTAATGTAGTGTCGTACTACCCCCTTCCTAGAGGTAAGGATATATCTCTACCTAAGAGGGTAAAGTTGTAAGTCTTGAGTATGGTACGGCTCAAAATGAAACATGAGAAACACTAAGCAAAAAGCTAGCATACAAAGTATGAACAATGATAACCTAACCCTTCAGGCAAAAATTGAGGGTAAGGGTAATACACCTGGATGTAGACGTATAAATTACAATGAGCTATACGGAAAATCAATCACAATTGAGAATGAAATGCAACATGTGGGGTTAAACTGGAAATTCAAGCTCTGCCCAAACTGTCTACTGACAGCCTTGTCTTCGTCATCCAAAGAGAGGATATACCACCTTACTCAACGGACGCGTTACATGTGGCTACCTAGTGCAATGGATGCATTGCGGTACCTGTTTGATGCAATGGGTTTCTTGGCCTGCATTACATGGACAGAGAAAGTGAGGCAGCATCAGTAATGACTAACTGTTGATTAGTTTAGCGGGTAGGTATAGACTCATATTGTGTGTGGGGGGGGTGGCAGTCACAATGAGTAGACATCATCTGACCCGGATCTGCTCTTTCTTATCCCGGCCATGGGCATTGATCTGTCTGGGGGTATGGGGCTTCATACTAATACTTCAACCAAAAAAAGGTTGAAAGATATAGTCCGTCATTACCAACCTTTTACTCATACTTTCTAGCTTTCTCTAAAAACAAAGCTGAAACGTCAGTTACCTAACAAGCTTACCAATCCTGAACAAAAGAATCAATATTCCATCACGGAAAAATGCTCTGGGCCACAGATGCAGAGCATATGAACCATGTTCCTCAATAGGACATAGCCCACAGGGATCCAATGAGATATGAAGCTAGCGGAAATGCTGATTTGTGTAGAAATGTCCCAAATGACTTAAATTACCCAAGCAAATAATTTGCACGAAGAAGTGAAAATGTAGAAGTGTGTTCATCATGAAAATTCAGAGAAAGAAGATGTATGGGGTGTGACAAGGTGCTAAAGATGACAAAACCAATGAATTGTATGTGTGCATGTAGGGGTTGGGTTCACGGGTAGGGGTGGGTTGGTCCCCTGGGGTTGGTTGGAAACAAAGTAGGTAAGTAATAGGTGAAAAAAGTTGAAAGGTAGGATCTTTCATGGAACGCCGTTCAGCTCTAGTGCGAGCCAACGGACACGACTGGAAGGTCGCCACTGCCTCATACACGAAATGTATCATTGTGAGGTTGTCTTAGACAAGAAGAAGTAGTAAATCTCCGAAAAATGCTATGGTAGTTAAAGTGTGTTCTGTACCTTACTGGAAGACCAATTACAGCGAGCCCCTTGCCCAGCAGATGGTTGTACAAAGCCACCCGTGCGGGGGCCTGTCCTCCTACATGAAGAGTGAATTCCGCTGAACTGAATTACAGGATTCAGGCTATCCTCTTGGAGCTTAACTTCGTCATCTATCTCTACCGCAAGAGAAGGGGTCTATTCAACTGCAGGGAAAATACTTATCTACCCGCGCGAGGGTAGAAGCCCATTACTGTAGGCTTTTGATACCTTTCGATAATCTTTTTCAATGAGGCTACCATACTGCACCGCTGGTCTCGGTGGCTACCGGCGTAGGGCTCTTCACTAACACGTCGCGGAATGCATTAGCCAAGTCACAGGCTAAGTGACCAAGCTTAAACCTGTTCACTTGTGTTACACAACAAGGACATGGCGCGGTGAGACCAATGCCGGCTCCTGTAAGCGGACACTGACTATCCACACGAAGGAAATGACGTAGAAATTGGCTCATAGGCAAAAATTTGATGGATGTGGTACTACAGCCATTCCTCAGAGCGTGATATCCAAAGAGAACAAATGGAATAATCAAATGACTCATGGTATGTGTTTGTCTGTCTGTGTTGTATGTGTAGTGTGATGAGGGAGGGAACGTGTGAAAAATCCAAGTAAGTCTGTCATGCTGATGGTCTGGTCGGGGGGATAGAGAATGTGATGTTGTAGCCCGTGGACACTCAATTGAGCACTCTCAAGCCCAGTAATTGAGGCTGTACCAGGCGATCTAGCGAACGTTAACGAAGCGGAACGTACCCGTAGTGGTTCGGTAGCAAATTTGAGGATAAACTAGCTTTTTAGACCAAATGACCTAGGTCAATGATCGTGAGGGTTGGAAAAGAGTTTCGGTCCTCACAACTTGCAGTGAATCAACAAAAGTTGACGGGATACGAATTGATTGTTCGTCGCTGCGATCCAAAACTTGGGGTCTTTTGAGCAAAAGGTGCTCATAGAGCTACGTAGGGCGGATCAATTACGGACCATATGGCATGTTGAGCGTTATGGGCAAGCCCTTGCAATAAGGAAGTAATGCAATAAGTATGAAATGTAGGATTTGCAAAGTGAAATACAATGAATGGGTGATCTTTCAAGAAAGTTTTATAGTGATTTCAACACTGTGTTTTTGTTGTGCCTCTCCTGCTGCTTGCTGCTGGTGTAGGGTTCCTGCTGCTTGTTTTTGATGAGGAAAATGTTTTATTGTTGAAAAACAACCAATCCAGAATAACCCAAGCCAGAGATAAGCAAGTGGAAGATAAACAGGATCAAAGCATGAAGGGCTGCAGTCATAAAGAGTTAGATAAAGACAACTATCAACAATAGACCACAGCAATTGGCATACATTGCAACTCAGGATGAAATATTTTACATGTTTGAGAAAAACTGATTGGAAAACTGCCCCAAGGGCTCACTCTCATCCATAGTGCCATCTTGAGATGTGCACTCTTTGTTTTTGGATTCCATAGGTGCTGAGGTGGCATGGCTTGTGGCGCTGAGGTCACTGCCACGTCACATGGGGACTTCCTACTTAGCTAGGCTGACTGGGTATTGAACCCAGGACCTCTCAAAAAGAGCTGCCCCAGCTCCCTAGGGTGCATACCACTAGGATAGCTAAGAATTCATGAGAAAACATAGATAAATTCATAGGCTCTGCCTTCAGCATATCAGTGCCTCAGTCACCCAGGAAAAGATGTTTTAGTGCTCACAGCTTGGGGACTAAGGGATCCACACAACATCCTGATTTAGTGTTTGGTTCCATAGGTCAAAATGTGTTATCACCCATTTCGGTTAGGCCAATACTAAGATAAAAATGCAACAGTGCTTAGAGCACCTCTAATACAACTAAAGTATACTCTAAAACATTGGAAAATCACTTTCCCTTACTCCCCCCTTGTGCTGTGCTGGCCACCACTGTCACAGTTTCAGGAAAAAGGGATTTTGTATTGGCCTTTCCTTGGTTTCCACACCTACTTTAAAAAACCTATAGCTTCCCTAACACTGGAAAAGAGCGCTTTACCATGGCCAGCGACTCTTGCTGCATTGTTGATGACAATTTCCAACAGAAAACTCAGCGCTCTTGGCGCTGCAGGGGTTCCTGTGGCTTGGTGGGGTTAGAATAGGGCATGCCAAGACCATATGCATGTGCATCCCTCCCTCCAAGCTGCAGTGTAACACAACCCAACGCCAGACTCTTATAGGACGCTGGACCCAAGTCTCATTGAACCTGATGGAGACACGTGTCCTGGTACTGGGGCGAGGTTGCGCTGATTTAATTAGAGATGCCCCTTGGAGGGGTCTTGATTCTGGTTCAGTCTCCTGCTGCTGTTTTGCGGCCCGAACAGCGGCCTACTCAGCGAGGCTTTGCAAGGATGTCTGTACAACAGAGGAATGGGAGGATGAGGGACGAATCCACGCAAACGCGAAGCGACAACACCTAATTCCGTCAAATGACGGCCTAGAATTGTTCTGAAGGCACACACCTGAACAGAATCCAATTGTGCATCAGATGCACATTTTTACAAAATTTGTAGTCATCTCCTGATTTTTCAAATCAAGAAATTCTTACGCAGAAAAAGGCGGCGCGCAGAAGCGGCTTCTAGCGAAGCCCCGGAAAAAAAAGATTTAATAGGATTATAAACGTATGTCACGTATAATGACAAAAATGACGAGTCATACATTAATAAGTAAACATAAAGATTCCACCCACACTGACAGTAAGAATCAAAATTCCAAGAACTCAAAAATCCACGAAAAGACTTCAATGAATCAGGTATAAACCACAGGTGTGCTCGTCTTGTATGCAGCATGCACATTGCTCGTCTCGTGTCTCCGTGAACCTGCCTTGTAGCAGCGCTAACAAACGGTGGAGGGATAGATTAGAAAGATTGCAGATGATTAGACGTAAGTCCAGGGTTATTAGACATACACACTTATGCATAGCGTCCTTTCTCGCTTGTGTCTCGCTTTCCCCTCACCTTGCTTCACTCTCCAGCGGTGAGTAAGGTAGGTAAGCCCAGGTGGGGCCACCCCCTGGTGGACTTCGTGATTGTGGGTAAGATTAGGAAGAAGAACAGTGATTGACCCAGATTGACGGTAAACTCGTGCATGCTCGTGCATTCACACATGCATTTAAGGGTAGGCCACGCGAAATGCGCACGGTAAACCTTGTTTAGGTTACCCAGGGGCTCCACCCCACGTTCTATAAGAGAACGGGTGGAGCTTCTTAAGCTTGCTTGCTTGATAGGGGCTTCTGTGGACAGCGTATTATAGGGCCATCTGGGAAGCGTATAATACGTGGAGATGGCCTTGGTTCCTCAGCTGCAAAGGCTCCTGCATCCGCCTTTGTTCTCCAGGTGGGAAGGTCAGGGTGAACTGGGCAGTCCCAAGCCGTGCTAAAATATGCGGTGCTGATCACAGACAAACAACAAGCTACGGCTCAGCCAGGAGTGGCAAGCGCAGCCCGACACCCTCAACATCCACGCTGTGCACGCAACAAGAGCACCCCTTCCCTCCGAGCCCTAGCTGGGAAACACGTTGTCGCGTCCCTGTTAGGCCACAGACGCTTAGTAGCTCTGTGTTTTCTTGTAATCTCACAGGTGAGCCGCTAGGGCTCTTGTCTTCATCTTCAACGCCACCCAATAGAGCGTGCGTGTAGGAATGGTAGTCCTGAGTGGGGGCTTGAGCCAGTTGCAGAAGTGCTTGCCCACCAGGATGGTGCCAACTTAGGGTGTGTAGGACCTGTAGTGTGTGTGTCACTGTCCCACCCTTTTCCTGCAATTTTAGCGGGTTTGGTGGGCAGTGGCAGTGGTTAGGCTAGATTTTGGCCATCGTAGCAAATAGGCGTTTTCAAGCCTTCATAGCTTTTGGCCACCCCTCCCTGTAGTAGACAGATAGGTAGGGAAAACAATACCTGGATTAGTACGCCCTGTATTCCCCCAAGGTTTTGCGCCAGCACAGAAATTGGGCGCTTAGGGGAGGGGAGACCCGGGGCGTACCCCGTGGCATCGGTAATACAACCCTCCAGGTTTAGCAAGCGTGCAGACTTGGGTATAGATAGGACACCACTTCTGCGGCTTGCTCTCAGGACCTTAGGAATAGCACACTCACACATACGCTTAGGCAGGTAAGGGTAAGGTTCAGTCCCTGGCTTTAGTCTTGGAGGCAAGCGTCTCAGCGAGCATCAGAAACTCACCAAGGTTGTTCTGGGACAAGTAATCTACCAGAACTGAGTTTAGGCGTCCCTCAGGTAGAACAAACGCAGAGAAGGGCTCCCAGGTGGCTTCTTTGACTCCAAACCCTTCCCAGAGGGTGAGGAAGCGCCAACCCTGGCGATAGCGGTGGCGTAGGACAGACTTCACCAGGTAGAAGCCCTCCTTAGCCATCTCCTCGGCGTTCATGTCGGGGAATTCCCCTTCAACTTCCATAGGGCTGGCAGCCCCTTGTAGGTCTAGGGCGGCGATTTCCTCGTCGTTCAGCTCCCACTCTTCCCCAGAGAGGTCTTCAGGATCATAGTAGCGCTTCAGATGTTGAGCAGCGCACACCAGGGTCCCCCCTAGATGGGGAGAACACCGCACGGTTATACGGTGTCCATGCCTAGATAGAATCTTGTAGGGCCCGAAGTATGGGTCATCGCTGGTAGAGCGTGGCCAGGCGGGTAGTCGGCTGTGGTGCACCAGCACCCAGTCCCCCTCTTGGTAGGTTGCTGGTACTCGGTGCTTGTTCTTCTTGTTCCACTGACGCTCCCTCACTCTCTGGAGCATAGCCTTGGCCTTGTCCGCCTTCGCTTGTTGCTCTTGGACCCATTCACCCACGGAAGAATGGGTGTCTTCTGGGTAGGGAGCATGTAGGAACCACGCCGGGCGCCCTAGGAATAGCTCATGGGGCGAGTAGCCAGTCGCCGAACTCTCTTGGGAGTTCATCATCAACGATATGACGGGGAGTAGTCTCACCCAGTCTCTGGTGCGTTCAGTTTTGCACCATATCCTTACATTCTCCTTGAGGACACGAATCGGTCGCTCACATAGGGGGTGCTCGTGTGAGAGTAGGGGATCCCCGTAGACACCTGGACATTGAGGGATCTCAGGACCCTCTTGTACCAGCCAGTATCTGAGGGTACTCGTACGTCCTCATCGGAGTTGATCTCTTTGGGCGCCCCATAGACACAAAACCACTCCTCCAGGAGTATCTTGATAGTCTCCTCCCCGGTAATGTGCTTGGTACATGGGAACACCCTGGTACACCTGGTCAACCCACTGGTTACCACGCGGGCGAAGTCATATCCCCCGAACTTCGGCATCTCCGTGTAGTCCACGTAGAGAACACTGTTAGCACAGTGAGGGATGGGCAGGGTCGAGTAGAGACCTCTGTCCCTGATATCCTCCGGTTTGCAGGACCTACACGGGCACTTGTCCACGATAGGCTGGTGGGTCTTCCGCAGTTGGTCATCAGGCCACGTAGTGTGGAACCACTGCTTGAATAGTCTCAGGGTACGGTCTGCACCCACCTGACCGCCGGGCTCATGGGTCCATGTCAGCAAGGCTGGGACTCTGTCACTAGGCACCACTATGCGGTCCTCGTGCCAGAGGTAGCTCTTGTGCCTCTTCCACTGATCTTGGTTGACCAGGAGGGGTTCAAGGCATTTCTCCAGGCGCTTTTAGATATCCCCAAACTCTTTCAGGTACTCCGCTTGTTGGAGTCCATCCAGGGGGCGTATCATAGTCTTGTTCAGGTCCAAGTGCACGTCCATACGGCTGAACGCCTCCTTAGCCAGTGCTTCAGACCGGGCACCAGTCAGGGTGTCGAAGTTGTTGCAGCTGATGTAGTCTGCACACTCGTTCTTCACTCCCTGGATATGGTGTACCGTCAGCTGTAGTTGGCTGAGGTAGGTCCACCAGCGCCGTAGCTTGGCCTTCTCAGGTGGGGGACCCTTCTGGAAAGTGCGGACCGGCTCTTGGTCGCACAGCCAGACCACAGGGTTACTCTCCAACTGTCGTGCTGGTGAGGATAGCACCAGCATACCCACGAGCAATTCCTGCTCATAGGTGGCGTAGTTCCCCCTGGCCTGGTTCCATTTCCAGTTCCAGTGGCCCAGAGGTACTAGGACCCACTTGTCGTCAGGGTAGCTGTGCTTCAGAGTTCCATCTCGGTTGAGACCTTCAGTTCCCCATTGGGAAATAGCCGAGTCGAACTCCTCCTTCTCTAGTGCTTGCCATTGGAATAACGTTCCACCACCGCCCACATTGCTGGCGTCGGTCACCAGGATAATCTCCCCATGTGCCCTAGGCACGCCCAAGCACTTAGCGTTGGCCACCTTGTCTTTGAGCTCGTCAAACGCTTGTTGCTCTTGTGGGCCCCAGCGCCAAGTAGTACTCTTCTTGATCAAGTCCGTCAGAATGGCGCTGGTGTAGGTGAAGCTTTTGATATTGCGGCGATAGAAGTTGCACGCCCCAATGAAACTGCGTACATCATGAAGTCCTTTCTTCGGGTCATGGTGTCGTACCTTAGCGTCCATCAGGGGTTTGGCTTTAGAGGCCGCTGGGGTCCACCACTCATAGCCAACGTCACACCCCAGGTACTGCATGGTTTCCTGCATGAACTCACACTTCTCCAGCTTGAGTCGTGCGTGGTTCTCTTGGCAGACCGCAAAGAACTCACCCAAGAGCATTAGGTTATCCTCCTGGGTATCGGGCCCGAGGCATACATCGTCGATGTGTGCTTCCATCTGAGCCCCACGGGATTTGAGTTCCTGCACCTTAGGTCTTCTTCGTAGGATGGACAAGATCTTGTTCATCAGCTCTTGGAATAGAGCGGGTGCGTTGGCCACGCCAAACGGCATGACCTTCCACTTGAATACCCTCCCCTGAGGGGTGATGAAGGCTAGTAGCTCCTGAGTGTTGGGCGTCAGGTCCACCTGCCAGAATCCGCTCCTCTTATCCATTTTGGTCTTGTAGACACAGGAGGCTATCTTCTCCAGGGTAGACTCCATATTAGGAATGGACCCTGAGTGGTTCAACGTCTTCTTGTTCAGCTCTCCGTAGTCCACTACCAGCCGTTTGGCTGTAGACCCTGGTTTAGCCACCAGAAAACAGGGGCTGCAGGGTTGGGGGTAGTCCCCGTCCTTGTACTCCAGGACTAGGAAAGCGTCGATACATTCTTGTATCTGTCGCTCAATCTCGTCAGCCTGCTCTTTAGGAGCCGGATAGGGTCTCCTCCGGATCTTGTGACCCACGAACTCGGGTTTCAGCTTGAGGTCCATCTGTACCAGCTTGTCACATGAGGCTGGGGGTGGTAGTTCCCCGAACACCTCCAGATAGGTCCTTATAAGCGTCTGCACCCGCGGGTCCAATAGCTTGGTCTTGTCCACCATGTCCTCGTCAGAGTGTAAGTTGCTTGCCCCGTGAGTAATAGACGTCGGGAGGTGATCCTCCACCGACTCTTCGCCCTTGGTAGTATCCTTCAACCCTTGGTAGGCATAAAGTAGGTCTCCTTCAACCATCTCCGGTGGACGATGGCAACATAGGCACGCTCGAGGGGCTTCACATACACATTCCTCCGAGAGGTCGTCCTCCTCTGGGGTCCTCACATGGGCAGCCCACACGCTCTTCATGAGCTTAAGATCTACCTCCTTTTGCCAGGTGGTGATCTTTTGGTCGAGGTCCTCCTTCAGTTGGGATAGATCTCCCATACGTCCTTGCTTCAGTGGCCATGAGCTGCGGGTAGGCTTAGCGTAGCATAGCTTTTTCGCCACCAACCTCCTCTTGGAGTCCACATACTCCCTTAGCCTGGATCGGGGATCCAGTTCTTCGTCCACGGGGTCTTCCACCCTCATGGAGAATAGGGGTTTCAGTGGGGCGACGTACTCGGCATTCTCCACTTCCTCCACGCAAGTCTGCACGAAGAAGGCGTCGTGCTCAGTTTCGTCATCTAAGTGCATAGAGCTGGGGAGCTCGGATAGTCCACACTCAGAGACTCCATCAGGAACAGGTACATGGCAGGGAGAGCTGGGGGCGTTAGTGTTAGTCACAACGTATTCATCTCCTCCGGGTATAGTCTCAATAGCATCTTGAGGTCGCAGTCGATCCTTCAAGTCACCGAAGATGAGTCCCTCGCTTTCTCGTTGTATAGCCTGGACCAGAGTCGAGTCCAGGTCCTCCCAGGGGATGGAGGTAAGACCTCCGTCCACCACGCTGAGCATACTTCCCCGTCCGAGTTTTCCGATAGGCGTCTTACGCCCCAGAGGCACGTAGATGGCCTCATCAGGTAACCAAACAGAGCTGATAGTCAGCCTGTCCAGGAGGGTTCGCCAGTACTCGGTGCCCCCATGGGCTCCCCATTCGGGGGAACACAGGACCATACGGGAACGTTCCAGGGCCACCTAGGTCAAGACCTTCCCCAGTTCACTGAACCTGGGATTCCCGTAGGCCATCCCAAAAGAGGGCCAGTAAAATTTGTAGCTGCAGCTCTTCCCCTTGCTGCAGTAAAGGTCCAGGACATGTTGCTTATCGTTGGCGAACAACTCCACACTCAGGTCTTCTCTAGAGTAACCCAACTCCTTCAGACCTTGGTCTAGGACTTCCCCCAATAGTTGATAGTCCTCAGTTTTGGAGGCCGCTATGATGTTCGAGGACTCCTCCTTCGATACCCTCAGGTAGCTCGAGGTGTGCTCTGACTGCTACAGTGGCACGGACTCTCGGCCCTCGCCGTGGTCCACGTAGGGGAGGTAGGGTGCTTGCACCGTCAGGGATTGTATCAGGGAGTGCTGCACGAAGAAGTCAGTCCCCAATACGAAGTCGAAGGCCTTAGTGTCCATCACATAGAACCGATGGGCGATAGTTCGGGAGCCCATAGGTACCTCCACTCTACAGTCCCCGCAGCTGTGCACCACATGTCCATCTCCCATTCGTATAGCCGCGGTGGTCATGGTGTTCTTCAGGCTCCAACAAGGTAAAATTTTCTTGGCCACTATGCATATGGTGGCTCCAGTATCCAATACCCCCAGGTATTCACGTCCCCCTAGTCGGATACGTACCCAGAACACCAGGTCCGGCCCCACCGGAGCGTCCCCGTCAGAACTCCGCGGGACAGGTCACCTCGAACCCCTTGTTCCGCAATTTGCGGGCCATCCTCATGAAACGGCTTCTCTTCTTAGCGTTGCCGTCATCACCACCTTCATGCTCACGCTTGGCTCCCCGTTCTTGCTGGGCCTGCGTTTGTGAGCGCGTGGTAGGACCAGACTGCCCTCCAGAGGGCTCGAAGTTCCCCCCTGGATTAGGGTTGGGGTTGCCTCCGTTCTTGTCCGGATTCTTGTTGTCCTTGTCTGGCTGGCGGTTAGCGCCTCCTCCTCGTCCACCTTGACTCTTGTCTTGCCCTTTTCCGGGTCCTTTTGACCTGCCCTTCCCGGAGTCGTTGCCGTTGCCCTTGCCACTGCCCTTGCCAGAGCCTTTGCCAGGATCCTCGCCCTTCAGCTTCGCCGACAGGCGCTGCTTGTGGTAGCACTCATCCTCGTAGTGCTTCCTCTCCCCACAGAAGGCACAGGTGATAGTACACTTGTAGTGATCTGGCATCTTCGCTTTGGCGCCGGTGTTGGTCTCCTGCTTCTTCCCTTGGACTACGAAGCAGTCTCGCTGCTCGCAGTCAGGGGCGTGCGGTGGCCCTGCTCATCTCTGGCATCACACCAGAAGAACTCCTTGACATTTTCCATGATACGGGCGTGTTTGGGGGTAGTCACGTGTCCAGGTCGAGGTCCTTGGTACCCTTTGCCATGGCCTCCAGAGCCTCCCCCTCGAGGACGGTAGGCGTTCAGGTGCTGGTCGCTTTCTTTCTCCAGCGCCAGCTCCAGGAGTAGCACACATGAATCCTCGTCGTGGAGGGCTCTAGCCTTGCGTTCTGCCGTTGAACGGCACTCGTCCCACAGCTCTCGAGGGAGCTTAGCCACCAACCGGAAAAGCAGGTCGTCGCTGCTGTAGAGTCAGGGCGTCTATCGTCCAGCCCAGTGATCCAAGTCAGCCAGTAGCTCAGAGACCCTGCCAGGTTTGGGGTTGTTGGGCAGCACGGGCAGGTTCTGGATCTCGGCCCTGATGGAGAGGTCGGTTTCATAGGTTGGGTACTGCCTCTCCAAGGCAACCAACACGTTGGCAAAGGTGGTGGATTTAGTCACGATCTGGTTGACCTGCTTCTCCAGGTACTTGGTCTTGCTACACTGCAGGAGCAGATCGCACTTGACCCATCCACTAGCGTGGGTTTGGCCGGTCATTCGAAGAAACCGGCCAAAATTCTCGGCGAACTCGCTGAGGACCTTGCCTGTGAACTCAGGCAAGTTCATCGCGATCTTGGAGGTGGCAATGGCCTTAGCCTCCTGAGACCTGCGTCCCTCAGGGCGTCGGGTCTTCCTCTTCTTCTTCTTCTTCTTCCGCCCACTTGGGTTCTCGGGGTCCTCAGGGTCGTCGTTCTCCGAGGGCGAAGCAGAAGTCATGGACGGCCGCTCATCATCAGAGGGGTCTCCGCCTAGGTCACTAGAGCCATAGGGCTCCACGTCAACCATTGCCCTCAGGGCTGTCAGCCCCAGCCGGTCCAGCTCGGCCCTCCGGGAATTCTCCACGTGGCAGTAGGGTGGCTGGGCCGTCCTCGGTACGAAAGGGCTTCTCGGTATCACTGCAGGGGTAGGCATCGGTCGGTTCCTCAGGCTCCCAAGGGTGTTTGTCAACCCTGCCGCCAGGTGGTTAGCCTGTACTCGATGGGGTGAAACTTCCACGATGGTAGGTGACGCTTGGGGCGGAATCAGGGGCTCTAGTTTGGCCCGAATCTCTTGAGTGAGATCGCCAACAAGTTCAGAGGTGGCTCCTCGGAGAGCCTCTTTTATCTCCGACCGCATCAGAGACCTGTTGGAGGATCTTCCTGATCCTCTACTCCTGCTTCCGCATGACTCAGGTCCTCTCCTCAGCCCACTCAGGGGTGCATACCCAGGAACATCCACATAGGTTCCCGTAGCGGGTAGAGGATGGTGATAGTCAGCTGCATACCATCGCGGCGCAGAACTGGAGGACACTGGTCCACTGGTAGTAGCTGCCTCTGGAAACGCAGTGGTAGATGGGTCCACACCATAGGCAGGGTAGGTAGGCATACCAGTAAAGCCTGTGCCCTCAGCCATAGGCGGGGTAGGTTATGGGTGTGGATGTTGTCGCGGCTGGGTCTGGAGTTCGGAGTGTGGTGGTTGTAGGAGAGGGAGAAAGATGTCCTTGATCAGTGCCCTATAGATTTTGATGAAATCCTGCGGGTTTTTGATGGTGAAATCCCAAAACCAAAGGAGCAAGTAGAGCAAGAACAGGATGTGGATCGAATCAATGAATAGTTTGAAATCCAGTGTAACACAGAAGGGCTGCAGATAGACAAAGCAGGTATAAACACATAGATTCAATCACAAATGGATAAAACAGAAAGATTTTATATGAAAACTGGGCTGACTCTAGCCTCAAGGATAGCATCAAGCACTTCATGTGCACTCTTTTGGGTGAAATGGTGCTCGTTAGGAATGTGGGGCATAGGTGTCAGGTCAGACACAGAATATGACTTGGCCAAGCAATTGAATTCAGAAACAGTTAAAACGTAGAACCACATTAAGTGGTAGGAACAATTGAGTATAGGCGTCTTGGGGTGGGAGACCACTAGGCTTAACCGTCAAGGCCTAAAGCATGAAATGCCTATTTTGTTTCGGTATATCCTCCATGAAGGAAGATACCTCCGCTCAGCTGAGTGGTAGGGGTAACCTTCATGGCGGGCTAGGGTTACAACCCTAGTTACTTTGAGAAAGTGTACTTTAGGCTTCAAAAGAGAGATACAAATACTTAAGTTAGTCTTAGCATCAACAAAAGGGTTTTAAAGGGGGCTTGGCCTGGATCAAGCCCTCCAAGAAAGACAAGGCAGTGACTTTTTCTTACCCCCCCCTGGAGTACTAGTTAGCTAAGCTAGTAGGACCAAGGAAAAAGGGTCAAAACTTCCCAAAATTACCCGAGAAAATGCATTAAACGTGCCAAAAACATCCCCATCAGTTCATAGAAGCCTATCACACTGTAGGTAACCTTGAAAAACAGTGTAGTGTACCGTGAATGATGTCCCTTCGATGGGGCATTCCTCAAAAGTCGCCAGCGTGCGACGAAAACCTTTGGTAAAAATTTCGGGGTAGTGGGGTTTGAACCCAGGACTCCCTCCCTAGAGCACATATGCTTGCCCACTAGGGTACAGTCGAACGCTCTAATGCGGACGGCTATTGCTGCATAAACAGCGTTTTAGTAAATGTCCTGACCAAGGGCCAGGGCGGAGCAATACTCTCAATGGAGGACACAAATCTCAAGGAGCTGAAAAAAATAGAAAATGTAACCAACAGGGTGTGAATCCTGTGGTTTAGCGAAACGTGTAGCGATTTAAGAAGTCAAATCGCTAAAAATTGATGAAATCACGCGAGAAATCGTCATTTTTACACCAAACCTCAAGGTCGCAGACAAGCGCAACAGAAGCAGACTTCAAAAACAGGGTTGCGCAAGCGTAAACAGCTTTTGAAAAAGAAGGTATGAGCCGTAGTTTTGAAAGTGCTAAGGGAAATTTTTGCACAGTTGCATCAAAACGTTTATAAACTTTAGGGAAAAGTATTCAAACTCAACCCGCACCACAGAGCAGGTGGACAACCCACCTCTCAGGTATGCCAGTGTCATCTCACACGCATGCATTGCGTTCGTGGTGGTTGCTTCGTTAAAACGTTAGGGTTGTCAACGCTGAGTTCGTTGGGGGTTCGGGTGCTCCTCTCTCCTGCTCTGCACAGGTAAAAGCGGGAATGAAAGGTATGCGATGCGAATGGAGCGCGCAGCGCGCACGTAGGGTTAGTATATGCGCTGTGCTCGCGATGCATGTGCCTAAAAGAGGCATGCACACGCTGTGGCGCTTTCCCTGTACCCCAATTCACGCTTGTTCTCTCTTCACAGGTAAGAAGAGAAAGTGCTTGCTCGTGTTTGTGTTGTCGTAGCGCTAAAGTAGGGTTGCTTAAAACGCTTAGGCTTGTTTTGCGCTGTGCAGTGCGCCACTGTCTCTCCGCTTTCTGCAGGAAACAAGACAAGGGTAGCATGCATGACACACAGTGCATTCATCGCTTAGGGTGGCTTATAATTCGCCGTAGGTTGGTTTAAGCGTGTAGGGTTGTTTTGCGCTCGTATTTTTCGTGGCATTGACATGATGCGTGGTGAGTAGGGTAGGTAAGCCCAGGAGGAGCTCACCTCCTGGTTGAGTCACGCTTTGATTGGTTAAGTTGTGTAAGATTAGCCAAGAGAAGGAGAAATTGGGAACCCTGTGCATATTTGTGCATGCATATGACGCATTAAAGGGTAGGCCACGCGAAGTGCGCACGGTATAACTCTTGTTTAGGTTACCCAGGGGCTCCACCCTACGTTCTTTAGGAGAACGGATGGAGTTCCTGAAGCTTGCTTGCTTGTACTGAGGTTCAGGAACAGCGTATTATAGGGCAGCCTGAGAGGCGTATAACACGTGGAGGCTGTTTTGGTTCCTCAGTCTTGAACCCCAGTCATTGGCCTTTGCTTTACAGGTGGGAACGTAAGGGCGATTGGTGCAGTCCCTCTTGGCAGCGCTAAAATATGCTGCGCGGATCACAAAAACAAATAACTGCAGCTGAACCAGGAGTGGTGAGTGCAGTCCGACTTAACTGCCATCCACGCTGTGCACGCGCGCTGAGCACTCCCTCCCTCCAAGCCCTGACAGGGAAACGCGTAGTGGCGTCCCTGTTAGGCCACAGCCGCTTAGTAGCGCTGTGTTCATTTGCTTTCTCACAGGAGGGTCAGTAGGACCCGAGACTTCATTGCCTTCAACTCCCAGTAGAGTGTGTAGGTGTTAGGGTCAGCAAGCCTGGCGGGTGTTGAGCGCAAGTGATGAGTGCTCACCCTGCCTTCGAAGGCTGGTGCTGGCGTTAGTGAGTGTAGTGTAGTGGTGTCTCCTGTGCCGCGTGCTTTTCCACGTGGGCAGGGGAGTGCGTTAGCTTTTGGCCTGTAGCAAAAATGGGCGTTTTGTATGCCCTTAGCACACTTGGCCACCCCTCCCCTCTGGTAGGTAGGGCTTTTGCCGTCTTCCCCCAAGGATAGGCACCAGCACAGAAATTGGGCGCCATAGGAGGGGTAATAGTACCTGATTAGGACCTTCGGTCCGACGTCAGCGAAGCCCGGTCTCCGGGAGCCACGCCGGGGAGAGAAGTGAGACACACACAGACATACGTAGCACACATAGGGGTATGCCAAACCCTGTAAGGAAGGGTAGAACCCCATGGGTCTGGACCAGTCAGGCGAACAAGCGAACGTTCACCAACCACGAGGAAACAACGGTACGGCGAGCAAGTATGTTAACGATACGAGGGAGGGCGCCAAAGGGACGGACCACGCACACACGCACACACATAAACAAGACCGCAAGGAGCGAGAAGACGGAGACAAGAGCAAGGAAAAACAAGGTATGAACCCCACACCGCCCCGCCCGCAAACACACACACGCTCTCGCTATAGGGAATGACCACGTACCACGGGGGAACAATGGTATGGAGGTATGACGAACAAGTATGTTAAAAATGCGAGGGAAGGCGCCAAGGGGACGAAAACACAAACGCACACAAAGCCGCAAGATGCACGAAGACGGAGACGAGACAAAAGAAAGTCATGGTATGCAACCCCATCCCCGCCCCACCCACAAACAAACACACGCTTTCTCTATAGGGGACGGCAACAAGAAGCGGCACAAGGTACAACAAGTATGTTGAAAAAAAAAAAAAAACACGAAACCGCCTTCCACGCCCTCTCTATAGGGGAAACGCAATGCGGAGAGGTATGTTATCGAAGACGCAGCGAGAAAAAAAAAAAAACACGAGGGAGGAGACACAAACCACAACACGCAAAAAAAAAAAAACAAAAAGGACCTGCGCACGCTCTTTCTCAACAGGGGAAGAAAACATGATGGGACGAAAGGACAGGTACGTGCTACGCATCACACATGCCACGCATCTCTGCTACGCATCTACAGGACCTCTTCTTCTGCCTTTTGAAACATGCCGACGACCGACGACGAGAACCAGCCAAGGTATGACACACCCCACCCCACCAACCACACACCGCGAGCACACGCACGCGCACGCACGACAGCCACACCGAGCGCGACCCCCCCCCCCCCCACGCCACCCACACCAACACGAAGGGCCACACAGCGCACACACACACACCAGGGCCAAGGGGAAGGGCACCCGGAAGACACACCCACCGCAACACCACACCACACCACCACCGGCAGCGAAACCCAGCCAGGAGTGGCGGGGAGTAGCACACAGGAACCTCCGCCAGGAGTGGCGAGGGACCAACCACACCAGCCACAAACCCACCACACACGCCACCGCCGCACGCCACAGGCCGCACACCACACACCGCACACCACGCACCACCGCCGACAGCGAAACCCAGCCAGGAGTGGCGGGGAACCGCGCCCGGGACCCTCCGCCAGGAGTGGCGAGGAACGCCCACCACCGCCGGCAGCGAAACCCAGCCAGGAGTGGCGGGGAGTAGCACACAGGAACCTCCGCCAGGAGTGGCGAGGGACCAACAACCAACACACCACCGCCACACACCACACACCACCGCCGCCAGCGGACCCCAGCCAGGAGTGGCGGGGACCGCCCACCACCACCGGCAGCGAAACCCAGCCAGGAGTGGCGGGGAGTAGCACACAGGAACCTCCGCCAGGAGTGGCGAGGGACCAACAACCAACACACCACCGCCACACACCACACACCACCGCCGCCAGCGGACCCCAGCCAGGAGTGGCGGGGACCGCCCACCACCACCGGCAGCGAAACCCAGCCAGGAGTGGCGGGGAGTAGCACACAGGAACCTCCGCCAGGAGTGGCGAGGGACCAACCACACCACACACCACCCACAACCCCGCCAACACACCACCGCCGCACACCACACACCACACACCACGCACCACCACCGCCAGCAGGCCCCAGCCAGGAGTGGCGGGAAACCGCACACCACCACCGGCAGCGAAACCCAGCCAGGAGTGGCGGGGAGTAGCACACAGGAAGCTCCGCCAGGGGTGGCGAGGGACCAACCACACCACACACCAACCACAACCCCACCACACACCGCCGCCGCCAGCGAACCCCAGCCAGGAGTGGCGGGGAACCGCGCCCAGGGCCCTCAGCCAGGAGTGGCGAGGACCGCCCACCGCCACCGGCATCGAAACCCAGCCAGGAGTGGCGGGGAGTAGAACACAGGAACCTCCGCCAGGAGTGGCGAGGGACCAACCACAGCCACAACCCCACCAACACACCACCGCCGCACACCACACACCACACACCACACACCACGCGCCACGCACCACCACCGCCAGCAGGCCCCAGCCAGGAGTGGCGGGGAACCGCACACCACCACAGGCAGCGAAACCCAGCCAGGAGTGGCGGGGAGTAGCACACAGGAACCTCCGCCAGGAGTGGCGAGGGACCAAACACACCACACACCAGCCACAACCCCACCACACACCACCGCCGCCAGCGAACCCCAGCCAGGAGTGGCGGGAAACCGCGCCCAGGGCCCTCAGCCAGGAGTTACGAGGACCGCCCACCGCCACCGGCATCGAAACCCAGCCAGGAGTGGCGGGGAGTAGAACACAGGAACCTCCACCAGGAGTGGCGAGGGACCAACCACAGCCACAACCCAACCAACACACCACCGCCGCACACCACACACCACACACCACACACCACGCGCCACGCACCACCGCCGCCAGCAGGCCCCAGCCAGGAGCGGCGGGGAACCGCACACCACCACAGGCAGCGAAACCCAGCCAGGAGTGGCGGGGAGTAGCACACAGGAACCTCCGCCAGGAGTGGCGAGGGACCAAACACACCACACACCAGCCACAACCCCACCACACACCACCGCCGCCCGGAGACCTCAGCCAGGAGTGGCGAGGACCGCCCACCACCACCGGCAGCGAAACCCAACCAGGAGTGGCGGGGAGTAGCACACGGGAACCTCAGCCAGGAGTGGCGAGGGACCAACCGCACCACACACCAGCCACAACCCCACCAACACACCGCCACCGCTCACCACACACCACACACCACACACCACACACCACACGCCACTGCCGGCGGCGGAACCCCAGCCAGGAGTGGCGGGGAGCCGCACAACACCACAGGCAGCGAAACCCAGCCAGGAGTGGCGGGGAGTAGCACACAGGAACCTCCGCCAGGAGTGGCGAGGGACCAACCACACCACACACCCGCCACAACCCCACCAACACACCACCACCGCACACCACACACCACAAACCACGCACCACACACCAACACAGACACCACGCGCGCACGCACCGCGCCACAAACACACACACCGGCGGCGAACCGCGACCAGAGGAGGGGGCGACACGCCCGCAAGCAACACAGCCAGGAACAGCGAACACCCCCCCCCCCCCACCACCACCACCCCACCCCGGAGAGACGGGACACCAACCACCGCAAACCGCACAGCGAAAAGGGGGGCGGGACGAAAAGGGCCCACGGGGGGCGCCGGCGAGGGACCCAACCTCAGGGGTTTGGGGGCCCCCCCAGTGACCGTATCGGCCCCACCTGAGCACACGCAATAAGGTGGGATACGCCCGGGACCGTTGGTCAGCGGCCCGCGGTGGCACCGGCCTGGGGGGGTGACCAATGGGCCTGACCAAGAGCACTCCCCACGGCACGTACTGCGGTTCGGGCCCAGCGAGGGGCTGCGGGTAGGGCACACCGTCCATCGGGGCAGGCAAGAGACGCGCCTGTCCCGCGAGGACTCCCCAGCGACCCACAGTGTACCCGACCCCGGTGTGGGGAACGGCTGGAGTACCTGGCTACGGAACAGGTCCATGGACGGCATCCGTACAACAGAGTTACACCCTGACGGGGAGTGCAAGCACCGGCTCCCCCACGGGGAAACACCAGGGGAAGGGACCCGAGCCGGCGACAAGGACCCCCCCCCACACACCACAGCCGGGAAGGCCCGGGCACGACACCGCCCCAAGCGACACGGAAAAGAGACAGAAGGAGGAGGGCACACGCAAAGGGGACAGCAAGGGGACGCACCACCAACAGACCCCAGCCAAGGGGGGCGGGGAACCACACAGCCGAGACAGGGGGGGGGGCACGACACACAGCCCCCACACCAAACAGGGCCGCCAAACCACGCCCGCAAAGGCGAGGGCAGGCGCCCCAACGCACCACCAACACACCGCACACACGCCCGAGCGTGCACACAACACACACCCCCACAACCGCCACCGACACGAGCCCCACAAGCGCACACCACACACCAAAGCACAGGCGCCGCCCGCACCACACACGCAACACACACAAACCCAAACAACAGGAACCCAGCAACCCGCCAGGGGGACTGCAGGGCCGCCAGAAGCCGCTAGGACGCAAAGGAGGACCCACCAAGCCCGCAGCCAGGAGTGGCGAACGGCCACACCCAGTAACAACCGAACGGCCACGCCCAACACCAGGACCCGGCACTACGACACCCACACCAGCACCGCCACCAACGCCCAAACCGGACGCCACGACACCCTCACCAGCGGACACACCCGAAACCAGCGGAAGCACCATCGGCAACACCAGCGACCCCAGCACCCACCAACAACAAACCAACACAAAAAGCCACCCAACACTGCCCAACGACCGCACCCAACCGATCCGGTCCCCCACCGGCTCGCACCCAGAACCACCGCCACCGACATCCACGCCATCGGAAACACCAACACCGCCAAAAATCAAGCCAGCACAACACCCTCACCAACACCGTCACCACCGGCACCAACGCCTACGACACCTACGCATGCCACCGCCGGTTCCAGCACCTACATCACCCAAGCCAACGGCATCAAGCACACCATCGCCGGCAACACCCCACCATCAGCGTCGCCACCAGCAACCTCTGCCACCGGAGGACACCGAAACCGCCACAGCCGGTGAGCCAACAAACCACCAAGCCCCGGCCAGGGGAAGCGAGGGCACGCGCCCGGAACCACCATGCAATCCCCGGCGACACCCACACCACCGGCGCCGCCAACACCACCCTCACCCACGACACCACCCGGAGCAACACCTACGCCACCTACACCAACAGCAGCACCAGCAGACCACACCACCTACTGCACACCCCCCCAGACAGAGCCACAGAAACCGACCACCGCCCTGAACGCAAGCCGCGGACCACCCACACACAGACCCACGCCAACCACCACCAGCATCGGCAGTGTCCGAGACGCCGAGAACCATAGCGACACCCACAACGACCTCACCACCGGCATCACCGACACCGACACCGGCAGTACGGCCTCAGCACCGACAAACCAGAGCGTCAACGGCAATCGCCACGGCAACACCGCCCGGTACGACACCATCGGCATCAACAACACCAAGGGAGCCAACACACAGGCCAGCGACACCCATGGGTACCTCCACCAGGAGTGGCGAGGTCCCACCCCCGCCGTCAGAACACCACCATCCACCAGGGCAACACCCGCAGCGCCCACATCGGCCGCAGCTCCACCGGCGGCGCCCTCGCCAACACCGTCACCAACACCGCGACGGCCAGCCACGAGTGGCACGCCCGGAACCGCCGACCACCCAAACACAGGCCGCGCCCAGCACCAACACCAACAACGCCCACGCCAACAGACCACCACAACACACGCCAACCACCAAGTAACACATAAGGCACCCTCGCCTTCGGCAACACCAACGCGACCAACACCCACGGCACTATCCACACCACCACCAACCCCACCAACGACGGGCCGAGGTGCCGTCACCTACAACGCCCCCAACACCACCACCACGGCCCCGCCACCTAGGGCAACCCCAACAACGGCGTCACCAAGGACGCCAGCACGGCTAGCGAACGAACGCCACCGAGCCCTCAGCCAGGAGAGGCGAACGCCCGCACCCAGCAACACCCGAACGGCCACGCCCAGACCCAGGGCCAGGAACTGCGACACCCGCACCGCCGCCAGCACCCAAACCGAACACCACAACACCCTCACCAACGGGGACGCCCGGAACCAACAACGGACCAACAGCGGCCAAGTTACACCCAAGGCGTTCCAACCGCGCCACCCACCGGCCCGCACCCAGAACCACCACCAGCACCAGCAACAGCCACTGACAACCCACACACAGACCCACACCAACCACCAGCAGCATCAACAACATCAGCGACACCGTGAACCATAGCAGCGCCCGCAACGACCTCACCACCGGCACCACCGACGGCGCCACCGGCAGTGCGACCTCACCGACAGCAACCCGGAGCATCCCCCATCCCGCGTCCCGGTGAGACACCATCGGCAGCAAGGACACCGAGGGGGCCAAGGCCAACCCACCAGCCAACGACGCACGTGGGAACCTCCGCCAGGAGTGGCGAGGTCCCCCCTCCGCCGTCAGAACACCGCCAGGGCAGCACTTACAACACCCTACAACGCCAACACACACAGCTCCCCCGGCAGCACCCCCACCAACGCCAACACCGGCACCACCGACAGCGGCAACACGGCGACACCACCACCCAACCGCAGCAAGGTCACCCTAAACCGCAACCGCAGCAACACCTGTCACTACGGACCCACGGACAGCCGACACCACCAGGACCACAGACCGGCCAAACACCAGCCACGAATGGCACGCCCGGAACCACCGAACACCAGCACACAGGCCACCGGACCACCGCGAGACACACCACCGCCCCTAACACCCCTAACACCACCACCACGACCCCGGCACAGAGTAACACCTAGGGCGCCCCCATCGACGACACCACCCAGGACGCTACCACGGCTGGCGAACAAACGCCACCAGCGCCGCCCACCAGGCCCCCAACCAAGGGTAGAAACAACAACGCCACACGCCATCGCACCCACCGCAACGAAATCACCCGGAGCAACGTCAACATCAACCAGGGGTCCCCACCACCCACCCAAGCAGCACAAAACACCACAGCAACACCACCACACCCTCACCACCAGCGACACCACCGCCAGCACCCTCCGCCAGGAATGGCGAGGAGAAGGCCCAACAGCGCGGACCCACCCACCGCCCCTGGCACCCTCACCATCGGACCGTCACCACCGGCGCCGACCCCCAACACACCACCGTCACCAACGCCACCGACCCCGGACGCAAAAATCACACAGCCCGCACACACGGCACCAGCCAGAGCAACGCCGACACCACTCCCGGCCAACTCACACGAACACCACCGGAAGCACCACCGTCGACCGAACACCACGGCGACCCCAGGGTACGAGTCCCCCCCACCATCTGCACGGCCAGCGACGCCGTCACCGGCACCAACCGGAACACCGACAACGACAGCCTCACCAACAACCGACACCCCCCTACCGCTGCCACCCACCAGTCACGCCACCCGCCGTCAAAGCCACCCACCAATGCCGCACCCCGAACCACACTTACACCCGAAACCGGCACCAGCACGCCCGGCCGAGCCGTCAATGGCACCACCGCCATGGCACCGCCTACGCTCACCACCGCCACCACCACCCCACGCGAGACCAGGAACCCCCGCCGTCGCCAACGGCCTCAACGAGCACCGACACCACCAACACCACCACCGCCGGACAGGGACTACCCACAAACCAGGAACATCTCCACCACCAACAACCAATACACCACCCGCGGCACCCCACCATCGCCGACACCACCACGGCACCCATCACACCTCCACCACCGGAGGCGACGTGGGCCACACCACCCGTCAACTACAGCACCCTCGCCACCACCGCCACATCCGGCCCACGAACGTTACCGCCGACAACACCACATACGCCCATACGTCACCCACGCCATGCTCACCGACAATCACCTCGTCATCAGAGACACCAACACCACCGGCGACGACGACAGCGACAACAGCTGACCCACCAGCTAACCACCATCAACCATAGCCCAGCACCAGCTTCATCTACTCTAACGCCCATACCACCCTCGCCAACAGCGCCGCCACCGACACAATCATCCACTCCGGCGCCCACACCACCCTCACCACCAACATCACCAACACCACCACCCCCAAGGTCAGGGCCCGCGGGAAACAGAACGGCAGAGCGAGCACGCCACCACCCGCACGCGTCGCCCACCCTACCGTACACCGCTCCGCAACACGCCCCCCCCCGCTTCCCCTGACAGGGCGTGCGCTCCAGCCCACTGCTGGGAAGACGACTTCGACATCCTCCCGGCCATCCGACACCTACTGGCAGCCACGGCCCCGCGCCCACAAGCCCACCAGCAACCCACGGAACCGCAAGAGCCCGACCACCCCATGCCACCACGCTCCATATCCCCCGCGTCCACCGCAGACCGGAACGCGGAACACCAGCGAGAGGAGCCCGACCCCGGCCGCGCCGCCACGCCCCCACCGCCCCCCCCCCCAAAGGACATCTACGCCACGCTGGCCAGCACCCTAGCCCCCATGGACGCCGAGCAGTACTACCAGTCCGTCCAACGAGACCTCCCTGAGGACCACGCGACCCTCCAGGGGTGGAAGCAGGAGAAAAGGTACGACAACGAGTGGGGCACAGAGGAAGACCTTCTCTGGGACGACACCTGGAAAGGCACCGCGGACACCTTCCTGGAGGCAGCAGCCGAAACCTACCCCCGCCCGCCCGGGGACACCAGACACGGCCTCCACGCCCTCCTAGCGTTCCACAGCTGGAAACACCGCCACACCGTCACCCTCCACCCCCTCGACCACAATCCGCACCGATGGACACCTGAAGACGACGCCACAGCCGCCATCACCGTACAGCAAAGCCCCGAGAACCCGGAGGAATACCACATCACCTGGGACGATCCGGCACCCCACCCCCCCGCCTCCCCCACCCTCCCAGATGTCTTCGCCGCCATCAGTGCAGAGCTCCAGGAGGCCAAAGCCCCCCACCAACTGGACGAAGACATGCCCCAGGCACCATCACCATCAACCACACAAGACCAACCCCGCACAGAGCCCCTCACCCACCCCATCACCACAATGGAGCTCCCCCCACAACACCGCACCACCCCAGACCGAAACGGGTTTCGAGACCTGCCGCGGGAATGGGCGGTCCACAACGGCACACTCCGATGGGACGAAATAACACCGGGCCTCCAGGCCATCCGCCTCCACTCAATCGCAGAGCCCACCACCACCTGGGCACTACCGACGGACCGCCACCACCTCCTCCTCACCGTCCAAGGCGATGCCACGATCACACCCACGGAAGGAGACCCCGTAACAGCAGCCGCCGCCCACGCCGTCCACATACCCCCGCAAGCATCGTCGGCACCTATGACGGTGCATCCAGGCCCCACCCCTTGGCAGGCCATCGTCGTCACCTACCCCGCCCCCAATGACCACACACATACCTGGCAGCAACGATGGGAGGACATCCGAGGGGACCTCCTCCAAGAACACCTAGGGCTCACACGCACCCACCACACCCTACAACCGATACGAGGAGTAGGCCAAGCGTCACACGGCATACACGCCCCGGGAGTATGGGCCTACGCCACACCCATAAACCCACAAGCAGCGGAGGACATCAAGACCGCCCTATCCATCCAGCAAGCCCAGACCCAAACCCCGCACCGCAACACCCAACGAGGCTACACAATTTGGTGGGCGTACCAAGACCATGACACCCTCACCCCCCAACCGGGGGCCCCCCCTCTAGACACCAACACCACCGCCCTCCTCCAAGCCGCAACAGCGGCAGCCACACAGGTAGGGGCCCCGGAAACCTGGGGCCCACAATACCTGGTCGAAACCAAAGTGGCGCCCCACGCGAAGGGCCAAGACAAGCCCCCAACACCGAAGCCGCTCCACCCCCCGCTCAAGCTAGACCCGACGGAGCACACCCCCCAGGATGAATGGGCGACCCACTACATCATCCCCCACACCACCACCCGCAAGAACGACGCCGCCAAGATCACCGTCACCCGCCACCTCCCCCACACCACACAGGTGTATGAGCTGACGGCCCCCAACGTCCTCGTCACCCGTCGCCGACACGACGAGCGATACACCATATAGGCGGAAGGGGCCGCCGCGACCACCCTGTACACATGGGCAACACGGGGGGACCTCCCACACCCCACCCTCCACCACGCCCCCTCCTGGCCCACCCCCTTCCACACAGCGGACCGCCCCAACAAGAAGCCCAAACTCACGGGTGTGCACACCCACGCCCAGGAGGCCCAGCACCGACACGAAGCGAGGCGCAAGGCCCGCACCCTCCACGACGACCACACCATCCCCCGCATCGGCGCCCCCCCCGCCAGGGTATCAGATACCACCCACAACCGCACGATCACAGGCATCACCACGGACTGCCTGAACCCAGCAGCGTCGCGGGCAGACGCCGTATGGATCAGCGAAGGGCGCTCCCACACACGGGCGGTGGCGCGCCTCCACAACATCCAACCCCACAAACTCCAGCGCGCCGTTGGACCCTTCGCCGTACACGTCACCCCGTACGGCATCGACCACCCCCGGTGTGAGCACCATGACCCGCCCTGCTCCACCCCATGCACCTCGCCCCTCCGCCAACCGCTGCCGGCCCCCACCATCACGGGCAACATGTACCTGGGCACCGTACCGGGAGACCCGGGCATATACATCCTGCCCAACAGGTCCAGGGAACACGCCATCCCCCTCCACTGTGTGGAATCCCTCGCCCTGGGACCACTTCCACCAAAACACCAACACCAACACATCCCGGGGGACAAACGGACACAGGCCCCAGACGGGGGAAAAAAGGCCCACCAACGCGCCCTGGCCCACATCACCCTCCACCCCGCAGCCCACCTACCAAAGGACTTCGGCACGGAGCGCCACATCGTCCTGGAGGGCCAAGCCCACCACATCATCACCGCCGCCCTGTACACCCTCGCCGCCCACGAACGCCACTGGGACCCCACAACCATCCGAGCAATGCCCCCACCGCCCCAAGGCCCCAACGATCCCGTCACCCCCTTCCACATCGATCAACTCCTAAGCCGCAAGGCCCCCCCACACCTCCACCCCTCCAGGATACCACTAGCCATTGCATCGTGGGACACCCTGGACACCCCCCCCCAACAACCCGCCATCCACATCCTCAAAGCGGACACCCAATGGTGGGTCCTCCACTGGGCACACGGAGTCCTCATGGCGGCCCAGGCCTATACCCCGGAAATGGACCCGGAAGACCCCCCACGGGGCCAGCAGCGACTCCTCCAAGCCACCACCCTCACAGGCCGCGAAGGCGCCCCCTGGGAAGCCCTCCACACAGCACTCTACTGGGGTGGTGGGAGATGGCCGCTCCTGACAGGAGCCGCCCCTGGCTTCTGCTCCTGAGGAGCACCGACCCTGGCTCCTGAGGAGCTCCGACCCTGGGGTGCTCCTTAGGAGCACCGACCCTGGCTCCTGAGGAGCACCGACCCTGAGGGGGCTCCTGAGGAGCACCGACCCTGGCTCCTCAGGAGCCAAAGCTCCTGAGGAGCACCGACCCTGCTCTTGAGGAGCAAGTTGGCTCCTGAGGAGCACCGACCCTGGCTCCTGAGGAGCCAAAACAGAAAAAGGTTGTTTTTTCACTTTTAGCTGAGTACTTTGCATATTTTCTACAAAGGGTGCCCATTGTGGCTGCAAAGTTACCAACAACTTGGATAGAAGTCGCATTTTTGGACTCTTACAGGCTTTCCTAATGTCTACATCATTGATCGTGAAGAACACCACCTCTGCTCCTTGGGAACGATTCTGCTTCCGAACAAAAGCGGCCCTCAGGAACCAAAACAAAACGACTTATTCCCAATTTTTGATTACTTATGTGTACTTTTTCGTACACGGTGCCCATCGTGCATGCAAGATTGCCAACAAGGCTAATAAAAGTTGCCTTTTTGTTAGCTTTGGAGGTTCAACTAGAGGTTTCCTCCAAAATTTTGACAGTGAACGAAGTCGTTTGTTTGAATCACTGATCTTGGGAAGAACCACTATTGCTCCTGAAGAGCAATTTTGCTCCGGAGGAGCACCGTCCGTGTCTTTCGGGGAGCTAAAACAAACCTAAGTGCTTTTCACTTTGTGCTTGTTGTTTCGCATCATTTCAACATCCGCTCCGCATCATTCTTGGAACATTACCAACAACCCAAAAGTTGCATTGCGCTTTAGAAAGTGTACTAGACATTTGTTTCCTTTGCTTCAATGTTTGCTTTGTGACCAACGTCAATTAACAAAATACTTCGTCTCAAAGAGGTGAATTTGAAGCTCTTATAGCCATGCAACTTGAGTGTAATTTTGTTTTGCAAACAACATCATTGCCTCTACTTTGAAACCGCAATGAAAACTATGTTTCTGCTTTGATTGGGCATTTTTAGTCTTTAACCTCTTGTGCTATCTTTTTCAATCAACCTTTTTTCCTAATGCCTTAGCCAAAGAACCATGCAGCAAGCACTTAAACCTAAATACATGTGTATAACAATTGACATTTTGTATTGGCACCAATCACATAGAAACCAACACCACCTTTTCTACCATCAATTCCATTTGCTGCGGGAGAAACCACAAAATTGCACTTCATCTGCCTTACTTTAGAAGATTCGCATTCATTGAACTTTCGGACCCCACCAGATTACAATTGTTCCATACAGCATCATTGCCCGTTGTGTTGCATCAGACTTTGGATGAAAATGATGCATCAAGCAGTACGCAAAATGCACAAAAAATCCTATCCCGAAATTCACAAAGTAAATAATCAACCAAAAATGAATACTAATTCGTAGTCCAATTGGCGCATCAATAACTCAAGTAACACATCAAATTGCAATGGAGCCTTACGGTCCAAAGATATGAAAATTGGTACCATACAGCATATGTATTGTACGGTATCGGCATGGTATCCATACCATACAGTGCTGCAATATCTTGTATGGTATGGCCCAACACTCTTGTATTCACTACTTTGTCCCACCACAAAAAAAAATTGGCTTTTTCACTCCAAACAAATATATCGCACAATGCCTTGGCTGTCAGTGCATCCGCAGAGTGGTCCGATACATGGTTGTTGTCAATTCTTGGCAGCTGATGAACAATTGCTATCATTTTAATGAACTACTAATCGTGGGAAATTAATGACTGGACACTGGACAAAGGGCTGGCCATGGTTTCTTTTTTTTTATGCTCCATAGGAAAGGCACTATACCTTGCATCTTGGTAGTACCTATGTGGTACCCGTGACCAATGGTGTTCAGATGTGTAATGCAAAGGCATCAACCAATCAAAAATGACTGCAGTGGGTTCCCTGGGCGGCATTGGCGAGCACTTCACTGTGCCATGTCCTGATGCAAAAGAATGATGGTTGCACGATTTGGCCAAATCAGCTTGCCATAATTGCGAAATTCTGCTGCCACCGTCACACTGCTTGCTAATTGCTCCATGTTTGCTGTTTTTAACAACCTTTAACCTAGCCTGGCAACTTGCCACAGAGGCCCAGCATGCCACGCATGCAATTGAACTCAAATTCTACCCTCCACCACCTGCTTCGCCAGTGCACTAATCACAAGTTTGGCTATTTACTGGTTCGATTTGAGGCTGGCCGACTAAGCTCAGGGCACAACACTCTCAGCAGCCCATGGTTGATTGCTAGTTCTCTCATAGGGCTTACGAGAACATTGCGAGTTGCTCAGGATTCTTGCCCTCAGTGGTGGTACTAGCAGCGTGTCCACCTCCATATCGGGACCATTGCTTGCTAATTACGGTCCCACTGCAATTCTGTCTTCCACCACCGCCGCCGCCAGTGCTCTGATCTGTTGATTGCCTTAATCCCTTGACCCGGTCCAGTGAACTCAACGCACAACACTTGCAAATGCCCGCAATTGATCGCTGGTTCCCGCATTTGGTTCAGTCTGCAAAATGAATCTGCCTTGTTGGTTTTCACCCTCGCCAATGGTTTTAACCTCTGAAAATAATGAAATCAACAAGCACACGGCGGAAATCGCGCACGGTCAGAAACCATTCAGCACCTCAATGTCCACGTCCCACGAAGCAAATGCTTTCTCACCCCACTGGGGGACTCCTCACAAGTGCAAACGCATCAACCCCCCGAAGTGGGGAAAATTTTTTCACTCACGAGGGCCCCCTGCGGCAAGCTCAGATGCAAAAAGTGCAACACAATTGCAAAAGCTGCCAAGTAATTTCCAGAAACACTGTCTGTGGCTACAATGCCCAAGAGGGAATACGCTTGTTGACATCACCATTGATCATTGCAAGCAAATACCCAATCTGTGAATCATAAGAGACGTCCACAGTCACATTCTTTGCAATATGTTTGCGGGCTCCAGGCTGTCTTGGTTCAGTCGGGTTTGTTCTTGGCAGGAGTAACAGCGGTGGTTGATTGGGCAAGTGATTCTGGTGTTGCAGGCAATGTTATTCTTGGTGATGTTTTCGCAAAGAAAGGACACGGTTTGAGGTAATGGACACACAGTGTACACAATTTGTCGTCCGTCGAAAGGTGAGGGTGTCGTTCTGCAATTAGCGCTTGCTGAGATCCACCAAGGTCTGTGCTGTCAATTCTGACCCCTGGCTCAAACAAGCAGCACACTTTGCCACAAGAACTCAGTGCGGATCTGTTAACAAACAAAACAAATGCATGGGGGGCCAGACCACTGTGACACTGAAGTATGTCAGCTGAAGAATTCCCACCCATAAAATGCCTTTTTCTGGTGTTCAATCCTGCAACCCACTGAACAACAAATCGGGGTGAATCGTTGTGGGGGGGGGGGGGGGTTGACACATGGCTGAAGAGAAATTGAGTATGGACAAATAGAAGATTGTAGAGGAAGAGCAGATGTGTATGATGCAACGAATTCAACTAATTGGTCCAAAATTCTGTGAACTTCAGCACTCTGCACTGCCATTTAAGTCTTTATTGGAAACTCTCAGTGAGTGCGCATCTCCACCAGACATTCACCATCCAACTGCCATGCTCCTGTGATGCGGTGCTCAGGGCACAAATACACGTGAGGTTTGGGGGAAACCATTCCTATCCACCCACCCACACCACATTCAGTCCAGAGTTTTTTGTTGATTGTTGGCTTGTGAAGTCACATGAAGTGCACACCGTAGTAGTGGTATCTGCTGACGCCTCCGGTTTCGAGAAGGAATGCAGAAGTCCCGAACAGTGGGGGGGGGGGGCTGTCAGCCGACTGTCAGCAATTGCATGCGGTGGGGGCAAGATAGGCAAAAACTATCAGCTGCCAGAAAAGCACAAATCCCATTCAGGAGGGGTAGGGAATGCAAAAAACTCTCATCTGGGGGCAGTAGAAATGAAATTTGGCAGGTGGAGTTCAAGTCAAGGACAAACAAAAGCATAAGTGTATCATCATGGGGAAATGGCTGAGGCCAGGAGGAGGGGGGGGGGGGTCTGCTAACAGGTGAAGATCTGTGTGCAAGACTGAGCTGTCTTAAGCAGAAGCAGGGTTGGAACTGTGATCCCGGATCTCATGAATGGTCAATGTGGTAACCAGACAGACGTCGTGGCTCATTAAAACCATACAATACAACAGGTTTTTTTCATTTAATGGAGACCTGATCCCTTCGCAGCAGCCAACTTCATGTCCTCAGGTTTGATGGTAGCGCGCTTTGCATGTGTAGCATACACAGTACACCCTGCAGAGCAAGAGCACGTGGTTTGATGCCAAAGCCAAACACATAAACATGAACAAAGCAGACAAACATGCGCACCAAATCGATTGGTTCCCAGAGCGTTGTTCAAGCTTCAAAGTAAAGCAAGCGAACCAAAGACCACCATAGTTTTAAACATGTCAGTCAAGAACGCCTCTGTGGCCTGCTACAATCAAGGGCGAGCATGAGGATGATGTTGCAGTCATTGAGTACATGAAGGGAACCCCCACCCACCCACCCACCCACCACTTCAAGCTGATGGTGTTGCGCAGACCTCTGGTGGCTTTGGGATAAGGGACACCATGCGCCCTGTCGCTCACAGTTGCCATTGTCGTGTTGGTGTTTTTCGAGGCCCGGGCAGAGCTTGGGTAAAAGGGGGGCGGGGGGTCACTCACCTGCAACCAGCGCCTGACGCGCACATGATGGGTACCGGTATGCAAACACAGACCACTAGAACACAAGATACATACTTTCTTGTGCTCTCGCACTGCAAAGAACTTGCACACGTCGTTGCCGCTGGCTCTGCTCCACTTTTTGCCCTCAGCTCTTGCAAGTTTCTTGTAAGCTGGGCAAATAACACAAAGCAGTGGACAATCACCAATATCAACAAATGGATTTGACCACTGGTTACGCAGTTGCCTTAGCCTCGCTTGCTCGCGTACTGAGTATCTTATGTGTAGGCCTTGTTTCTGTCCCATTTTCCACATCTGGTTGCAACACAGGAAGCTGTGGGAATTTGGGGTCAAAATTGTGCTCCCTTTCTGGTGTGGAAATCTTACCCCTCTATGGCATGAAAATTACCCCTTGCTGTTGCGGGGCAGATTCCCAAGACCACAAACCAGTATTGAAATCGCATCATATCCAACCAGTTGTTCCCACAGCCCACCTCCTCCCTCAAACCCCCTTTTCAACTGCCCCCATGGCCTCAAAACACATTTCAGCCAATGCCAACACCTCAAACCCCCTTTTCAACTTCCCCCACGCCCTGAAAACACATTTCACACACTGCCAACACCTCACACCCCCTTTTCAACTGCCCCCATGCCATCAAAACATATTTCACCCAGTGCAAACACCTCAAACCCCCTTTTCAACTCCCCTCATGCCCTCAAAACATATTTCACCCAGTGCCAACACCTCAAACCCCCTTTTCAACTGCCCCCATGCCATCAAAACATATTTCACCCAATGCAAACACCTCAAACCCCCTTTTCAACTCCCCTCATGCCCTCAAAACATATTTCACCCAGTGCCAACACCTCAAACCCCCTTTTCAACTGCCCCCATGCCCTCAAAACATATTTCACCCAGTGCCAACACCTCAAACCCCCTTTTCAACTGCCCCCATGCCCTCAAAACATATTTCACCCAGTGCCAACACCTCAAACCCCCTTTTCAACTGCCTCCATGCCCTCAAAACATATTTCATCCAATGCCAACACCTCCAACCCCCTTTTCAACTGCCCCCATGCCCTCAAAACATATTTCACCCAATGCCAACACCTCAAACCCCCTTTTCAACTGCCCCCATGCCCTCGAGACATATTTCACCCAGTGCCAACACCTCAAACCCCCTTTTCAACTGCCCCCATGCCCTCAAAACACATTTCACCCAATGCCAACACCTCAAACCCCCTTTTCAACTCACCCCATGCCCTCCAAACATATGTCACCCAATGCCAACACCTCCAACCCCCTTTTCAACTGCCCCCATGGCCTCAAAACACATTTCACCCAATGCCAACACCTCAAACCCCCTTTTCAACTTCCCCCACGCCCTGAAAACATATTTCACCCAATGCCAACACCTCACACCCCCTTTTCAACTGCCCCCATGCCATCAAAACATATTTCACACAGTGCCAACACCTCAAACCCCCTTTTGAACTCCCCTCATGCCCTCAAAACATATTTCACCCAATGCCAACACCTCAAACCCCCGTTTCAACTGCCCCCATACCCTCAAAACACATTTCACCCAATGCCAACACCTCAAACCCCCTTTTCAACTGCCCCCATGGCCTCAAAACACATTTCACCCAATGCCAACACCTCAAACCCCCTTTTCAACTTCCCCCACGCCCTGAAAACACATTTCAGCCAATGCCAACACCTCAAACCCCCTTTTCAACTGCCCCCATGCCATCAAAACACATTTCACCCAATGCCAACACCTCAAACCCCCTTTTCAACTGCCCCCATGCCCTCAAAACACATTTCACACGGTGCCAACACCTCAAACCCCCTTTTCAACTCCCCTCATGCCCTCAAAACATATTTCACCCAGTGCCAACCCCTCAAACCCCCTTTTCAACTGCCCCCATGCCGTCAAAACATATTTCACCCAGTGCCAACACCTCAAACCCCCTTTTCAACTCCCCCCATGCCCTCAAAACATATTTCACACAGTGCCAACACCTCAAACCCCCTTTTCAACTGCCCCCATGCCCTCAAAAGGTATTTCACCCAATGCCAACACCTCCAACCCCCTTTTCAACTGACCCCATGCCCTCAAAACATATTTCACCCAGTGCCAACACCTCAAACCCCCTTTTCAACTGCCCCCATGCCCTCAAGACATATTTCACCCAGTGCCAACACCTCAAACCCCCGTTTCAACTGCCCCCATGCCCTCAAAACACATTTCACCCAATGCCAACACCTCAAACCCCCTTTTCAACTCACCCCATGCCCTCCAAACATATTTCACCCAATGCCAACACCTCAAACCCCCTTTTCAACTGCCCCCATGCCCTCAAAACATATTTCACCCAGTGCCAACACCTCAAACCCCCTTTTCAACTGCCCCCATGCCCTCAAAACATATTTCACCCAATGCCAACACCTCAAACCCCCTTTTCAACTGCCCCCATGCCCTCAAAACATATTTCACACAGTGCCAACACCTCAAACCCCCTTTTCAACTGCCCCCATGCCCTCGAGACATATTTCACCCAGTGCCAACACCTCAAACCCCCGTTTCAACTGCCCCCATGCCCTCAAAACACATTTCACCCAATGCCAACACCTCAAACCCCCTTTTCAACTCACCCCATGCCCTCCAAACATATTTCACCCAATGCCAACACCTCAAACCCCCTTTTCAACTGCCCCCATGCCCTCAAAACATATTTCACCCAGTGCCAACACCTCAAACCCCCTTTTCAACTGCCCCCATGCCCTCAAAACATATTTCACCCAATGCCAACACCTCAAACCCCCTTTTCAACTGCCCCCATGCCCTCAAAACATATTTCACACAGTGCCAACACCTCAAACCCCCTTTTCAACTGCCCCCATGCCCTCGAGACATATTTCACCCAGTGCCAACACCTCAAACCCCCTTTTCAACTGCCCCCATGCCCTCAAAACACATTTCACCCAATGCCAACACCTCAAACCCCCTTTTCAACTCACCCCATGCCCTCAAAACATATTCACCCAGTGCCAACACCTCAAACCCCCTTTTCAACTGCCCCCATGCCCTCAAAACATATTTCACCGAGTGCAAACACCTCAAACCCCCGTTTCAACTGCCCCCATGCCCTCAAAACATATTTCACACAGTGCCAACACCTCAAACCCCCTTTTCAACTGCCCCCATGCCCTCAAAACATATTTCACCCAGTGCCAACACCTCAAACCCCCTTTTCAACTGCCCCCATGCCCTCAAAACATATTTCACCCAATGCCAACACCTCAAACCCCCTTTTCAACTGCCCCCATGCCCTCAAAACATATTTCACACAGTGCCAACACCTCAAACCCCCTTTTCAACTGCCCCCATGCCCTCGAGACATATTTCACCCAGTGCCAACACCTCAAACCCCCTTTTCAACTGCCCCCATGCCCTCAAAACATATTTCACCCAGTGCCAACACCACACCCCCCCTTTTCAACTGCCCCCATGCCCTCAAAACACATTTCACCCAATGCCAACACCTCAAACCCCCTTTTCAACTGCCCCCATGCCCTCCAAACATATTTCACCGAGTGCAAACACCTCAAACCCCCGTTTCAACTGCCCCCATGCCGTCAAAACATATTTCACCCAGTGCCAACACCTCAAACCCCCTTTTCAACTCCCCCCATGCCCTCAAAACATATTTCACCCAGTGCCAACACCTCAAACCCCCTTTTCAACTGCCCCCATGCCCTCAAAACACATTTCACCCAATGCCAACACCTCAAACCCCCTTTTCAACTACCCCCATGCCCTCGAGACATATTTCACCCAGTGCCAACACCTCAAACCCCCTTTTCAACTGCCCCCATGGCCTCAAAACATATTTCACCCAATGCCAACACCTCAAACCCCCTTTTCAACTGCCCCCATGCCCTCAAAACACATTTCACCCAATGCCAACACCTCAAACCCCCTTTTCAACTGCCCCCATGCCCTCAAAACACATTTCACACGGTGCCAACACGTCGAACCGCCTTTTCAACTCCCCGCATGCCCTCAAAACATATTTCACCCAGTGCCAACACCTCCAACCCCCTTTTCTACTGCCCCCATGCCCTCAAAACATATTTCACCCAATGCCAACACCTCCAACCCCCTTTTCAACTGCCCCCATGCCCTCAAAACATATTTCACACAATGCCAACACCTCAAACCCCCTTTTCAACTGCCCCCATGCCCTCGAGACATATTTCACCGAGTGCCAACACCTCAAACCCCCTTTTCAACTGCCCCCATGCCCTCAAAACACATTTCACCCAATGCCAACACCTCAAACCCCCTTTTCAACTCCCCCCATGCCCTCAAAACATATTTCACCCAGTGCCAACACCTCAAACCCCCTTTTCAACTGCCCCCATGCCCTCAAAACACATTTCACACAATGCCAACACCTCAAACCCCCGTTTCAACTGCCCCCATGCCCTGAAAACACATTTCACCCACCAGTGCCAACACCTGAAACCCCCTTTTCAACTCACCCCATGCCCTCAAAACACATTTCACACAGTGCCAACACCACACCCCCCCTTTTCAACTGCCCCCATGCCCTCAAAACATATTTCACCCAGTGCCAACACCTCAAACCCCCTTTTCAACTCACCCCATGCCCTCAAAACATATTTCACACAGTGCCAACACCACACCCCCCCTTTTCAACTGCCCCCATGCCCTCAAAACATATTTCACCCAGTGCCAACACCTCCAACCCCCTTTTCAACTGCCCCCATGCCCTCAAAGCGGATTTCACACAGTGCCAACACCTGAAACCCCCTTTTCAACTGCCCCCATGCCCTCAAAACATATTTCACACAGTGCCAACACCTCAAACCCCCTTTTCAACTGCCCCCATGCCCTCAAAACATGTTTCACCCGGCGCCAACACCTCAAACCCCCTTTTCAACTGACCCCATGCCCTCAAAACACATTTCACCCAATGCCAACACCTCAAACCCCCTTTTCAACTGCCCCCATGCCCTCAAAACACATTTCACCCAGTGCCAACACCTCAAACCCCCTTTTCAACCGCCCCCATGCCCTCAAAACACATTTCACACAATGCCAACACCTCAAACCCCCTTTTCAACTGCCCCCATGCCCTGAAAACAAATTTCACCCACCAGTGCCAACACCTCAAACCCCCTTTTCAACTACCCCCATGCCCTCGAGACATATTTCACCCAGTGCCAACACCTCAAACCCCCGTTTCAACTGCCCCCATGCCCGGAAAACACATTTCACCCAATGCCAACACCTCCAACCCCCTTTTCAACTGCCCCCATGCCCTCAAAACATATTTCACCCAATGCCAACACCTCCAACCCCCTTTTCAACTGCCCCCATGCCCTCAAAACATATTTCACACAGTGCCAACACCTCAAACCCCCTTTTCAACTGCCCCCATGCCCTCGAGACATATTTCACCCAGTGCCAACACCTCAAACCCCCTTTTCAACTGCCCCCATGCCCTCAAAACACATTTCACCCAATGCCAACACCTCAAACCCCCTTTTCAACTGCCCCCATGCCCTCAAAACATATTTCACCCAGTGCCAACACCTCAAACCCCCTTTTCAACTGCCCCCATGCCCTCGAGACATATTTCACACAATGCCAACACCTCAAACCCCCGTTTCAACTGCCCCCATGCCCTGAAAACACATTTCACCCACCAGTGCCAACACCTGAAACCCCCTTTTCAACTCACCCCATGCCCTCAAAACACATTTCACACAGTGCCAACACCACACCCCCCCTTATCAACTGCCCCCATGCCCTCAAAACATATTTCACCCAGTGCCAACACCTCAAACCCCCTTTTCAACTCACCCCATGCCCTCAAAACATATTTCACACAGTGCCAACACCACACCCCCCCTTTTCAACTGCCCCCATGCCCTCAAAACATATTTCACCCAATGCCAACACCTCCAACCCCCTTTTCAACTGCCCCCATGCCCTCAAAACATATTTCACCCAGTGCCAACACCTCAAACCCCCTTTTCAACTGCCCCCATGCCCTCGAGACATATTTCACCCAGTGCCAACACCTCAAACCCCCTTTTCAACTGCCCCCATGCCCTCAAAACACATTTCACCCAATGCCAACACCTCAAACCCCCTTTTCAACTGCCCCCATGCCCTCAAAACATATTTCACCCAGTGCCAACACCTCAAACCCCCTTTTCAACTGCCCCCATGCCCTCAAAACACATTTCACACAATGCCAACACCTCAAACCCCCGTTTCAACTGCCCCCATGCCCTGAAAACACATTTCACCCACCAGTGCCAACACCTGAAACCCCCTTTTCAACTCACCCCATGCCCTCAAAACACATTTCACACAGTGCCAACACCACACCCCCCCTTTTCAACTGCCCCCATGCCCTCAAAACATATTTCACCCAGTGCCAACACCTCAAACCCCCTTTTCAACTCACCCCATGCCCTCAAAACATATTTCACACAGTGCCAACACCACACCCCCCCTTTTCAACTGCCCCCATGCCCTCAAAACATATTTCACCCAGTGCCAACACCTCCAACCCCCTTTTCAACTGCCCCCATGCCCTCAAAGCGGATTTCACACAGTGCCAACACCTCAAACCCCCTTTTCAACTGCCCCCATGCCCTCAAAACATATTTCACACAGTGCCAACACCTCAAACCCCCTTTTCAACTGCCCCCATGCCCTCAAAACATGTTTCACCCGGCGCCAACACCTCAAACCCCCTTTTCAACTGACCCCATGCCCTCAAAACACATTTCACCCAATGCCAACACCTCAAACCCCCTTTTCAACTCACCCCATGCCCTCAAAACACATTTCACCCAGTGCCAACACCTCAAACCCCCTTTTCAACCGCCCCCATGCCCTCAAAACACATTTCACACAATGCCAACACCTCAAACCCCCTTTTCAACTGCCCCCATGCCCTGAAAACAAATTTCACCCACCAGTGCCAACACCTCAAACCCCCTTTTCAACTACCCCCATGCCCTCGAGACATATTTCACCCAGTGCCAACACCTCAAACCCCCGTTTCAACTGCCCCCATGCCCGGAAAACACATTTCACCCAATGCCAACACCTCCAACCCCCTTTTCAACTGCCCCCATGCCCTCAAAACATATTTCGCCCAATGCCAACACCTCCAACCCCCTTTTCAACTGCCCCCATGCCCTCAAAACATATTTCACCCAATGCCAACACCTCAAACCCCCTTTTCAACTGCCCCCATGCCCTCGAGACATATTTCACCGAGTGCCAACACCTCAAACCCCCTTTTCAACTGCCCCCATGCCCTCAAAACACATTTCACCCAATGCCAACACCTCAAACCCCCTTTTCAACTCCCCCCATGCCCTCAAAACATATTTCACCCAGTGCCAAAACCTCAAACCCCCTTTTCAACTGCCCCCATGCCCTCAAAACACATTTCACACAATGCCAACACCTCAAACCCCCGTTTCAACTGCCCCCATGCCCTGAAAACACATTTCACCCACCAGTGCCAACACCTGAAACCCCCTTTTCAACTCACCCCATGCCCTCAAAACACATTTCACACAGTGCCAACACCACACCCCCCCTTTTCAACTGCCCCCATGCCCTCAAAACATATTTCACCCAGTGCCAACACCTCAAACCCCCTTTTCAACTCACCCCATGCCCTCAAAACATATTTCACACAGTGCCAACACCACACACCCCCTTTTCAACTGCCCCCATGCCCTCAAAACATATTTCACCCAGTGCCAACACCTCCAACCCCCTTTTCAACTGCCCCCATGCCCTCAAAGCGGATTTCACACAGTGCCAACACCTGAAACCCCCTTTTCAACTGCCCCCATGCCCTCAAAACATATTTCACACAGTGCCAACACCTCAAACCCCCTTTTCAACTGCCCCCATGCCCTCAAAACATGTTTCACCCGGCGCCAACACCTCAGACCCCCTTTTCAACTGACCCCATGCCCTCAAAACACATTTCACCCAATGCCAACACCTCAAACCCCCTTTTCAACTGCCCCCATGCCCTCAAAACACATTTCACCCAGTGCCAACACCTCAAACCCCCTTTTCAACCGCCCCCATGCCCTCAAAACACATTTCACACAATGCCAACACCTCAAACCCCCTTTTCAACTGCCCCCATGCCCTGAAAACAAATTTCACCCACCAGTGCCAACACCTCAAACCCCCTTTTCAACTACCCCCATGCCCTCGAGACATATTTCACCCAGTGCCAACACCTCAAACCCCCGTTTCAACTGCCCCCATGCCCGGAAAACACATTTCACCCAATGCCAACACCTCCAACCCCCTTTTCAACTGCCCCCATGCCCTCAAAACATATTTCACCCAATGCCAACACCTCCAACCCCCTTTTCAACTGCCCCCATGCCCTCAAAACATATTTCACACAGTGCCAACACCTCAAACCCCCTTTTCAACTGCCCCCATGCCCTCGAGACATATTTCACCCAGTGCCAACACCTCAAACCCCCTTTTCAACTGCCCCCATGCCCTCAAAACACATTTCACCCAATGCCAACACCTCAAACCCCCTTTTCAACTGCCCCCATGCCCTCAAAACATATTTCACCCAGTGCCAACACCTCAAACCCCCTTTTCAACTGCCCCCATGCCCTCGAGACATATTTCACACAATGCCAACACCTCAAACCCCCGTTTCAACTGCCCCCATGCCCTGAAAACACATTTCACCCACCAGTGCCAACACCTGAAACCCCCTTTTCAACTCACCCCATGCCCTCAAAACACATTTCACACAGTGCCAACACCACACCCCCCCTTATCAACTGCCCCCATGCCCTCAAAACATATTTCACCCAGTGCCAACACCTCAAACCCCCTTTTCAACTCACCCCATGCCCTCAAAACATATTTCACACAGTGCCAACACCACACCCCCCCTTTTCAACTGCCCCCATGCCCTCAAAACATATTTCACCCAATGCCAACACCTCCAACCCCCTTTTCAACTGCCCCCATGCCCTCAAAACATATTTCACACAGTGCCAACACCTCAAACCCCCTTTTCAACTGCCCCCATGCCCTCGAGACATATTTCACCCAGTGCCAACACCTCAAACCCCCTTTTCAACTGCCCCCATGCCCTCAAAACACATTTCACCCAATGCCAACACCTCAAACCCCCTTTTCAACTGCCCCCATGCCCTCAAAACATATTTCACCCAGTGCCAACACCTCAAACCCCCTTTTCAACTGCCCCCATGCCCTCAAAACACATTTCACACAATGCCAACACCTCAAACCCCCGTTTCAACTGCCCCCATGCCCTGAAAACACATTTCACCCACCAGTGCCAACACCTGAAACCCCCTTTTCAACTCACCCCATGCCCTCAAAACACATTTCACACAGTGCCAACACCACACCCCCCCTTTTCAACTGCCCCCATGCCCTCAAAACATATTTCACCCAGTGCCAACACCTCAAACCCCCTTTTCAACTCACCCCATGCCCTCAAAACATATTTCACACAGTGCCAACACCACACCCCCCCTTTTCAACTGCCCCCATGCCCTCAAAACATATTTCACCCAGTGCCAACACCTCCAACCCCCTTTTCAACTGCCCCCATGCCCTCAAAGCGGATTTCACACAGTGCCAACACCTCAAACCCCCTTTTCAACTGCCCCCATGCCCTCAAAACATATTTCACACAGTGCCAACACCTCAAACCCCCTTTTCAACTGCCCCCATGCCCTCAAAACATGTTTCACCCGGCGCCAACACCTCAAACCCCCTTTTCAACTGACCCCATGCCCTCAAAACACATTTCACCCAATGCCAACACCTCAAACCCCCTTTTCAACTCACCCCATGCCCTCAAAACACATTTCACCCAGTGCCAACACCTCAAACCCCCTTTTCAACCGCCCCCATGCCCTCAAAACACATTTCACACAATGCCAACACCTCAAACCCCCTTTTCAACTGCCCCCATGCCCTGAAAACAAATTTCACCCACCAGTGCCAACACCTCAAACCCCCTTTTCAACTACCCCCATGCCCTCGAGACATATTTCACCCAGTGCCAACACCTCAAACCCCCGTTTCAACTGCCCCCATGCCCGGAAAACACATTTCACCCAATGCCAACACCTCCAACCCCCTTTTCAACTGCCCCCATGCCCTCAAAACATATTTCGCCCAATGCCAACACCTCCAACCCCCTTTTCAACTGCCCCCATGCCCTCAAAACATATTTCACACAGTGCCAACACCTCAAACCCCCTTTTCAACTGCCCCCATGCCCTCGAGACATATTTCACCCAGTGCCAACACCTCAAACCCCCTTTTCAACTGCCCCCATGCCCTCAAAACACATTTCACCCAATGCCAACACTTCAAACCCCCTTTTCAACTGCCCCCATGCCCTCAAAACATATTTCACCCAGTGCCAACACCTCAAACCCCCTTTTCAACTGCCCCCATGCCCTCGAGACATATTTCACACAATGCCAACACCTCAAACCCCCTTTTCAACTGCCCCCATGCCCTCAAAACACATTTCACACAGTGCCAACACCACACCCCCCCTTTTCAACTCCCCCCATGCCCTCAAAACATATTTCACCCAGTGCCAACACCTCAAACCCCCTTTTCAACTGCCCCCATGCCCTCAAAGCACATTTCACACAGTGCCAACACCTCAAACCCCCTTTTCAACTGCCCCCATGCCCTCAAAACATATTTCACACAGTGCCAACACCTCAAACCCCCTTTTCAACTGCCCGCATGCCCTCAAAACACATTTCACCCAGGGCCAACACCTCAAACCCCCTTTTCAACTGACCCCATGCCCTCAAAACACATTTCACCCAATGCCAACACCTCAAACCCCCTTTTCAACTGCCCCCATGCCCTCAAAACACATTTCACCCAGTGCCAACACCTCAAACCCCCTTTTCAACCGCCCCCATGCCCTCAAAACACATTGCACACAATGCCAACACCTCAAACCCCCTTTTCAACTGCCCCCATGCCCTGAAAACAAATTTCACCCACCAGTGCCAACACCTCAAACCCCCTTTTCAACTCCCCCCATGCCCTCAAAACATATTTCACCCAGTGCCAACACCTCAAACCCCCTTTTCAACTCCCCCCATGCCCTCAAAACATATTTCACCCAGTGCCAACACCTCAAACCCCCTTTTCTACTGCCCCCATGCCCTCAAAACACATTTCACCCAGTGCCAACACCTCAAACCCCCTTTTCAACTGCCCCCATGCCCTCAAAACACATTTCACCAAGTGCCAAAACCTCACACCCCCTTTTGAACTCCCCCCATGCCCTCAAAACATATTTCACACAGTGCCAACACCTCAAACCCCCTTTTCAACTACCCCCATGCCCTCGAGACATATTTCACCCACCAGTGCCAACACCTCAAACCCCCTTTTCAACTGCCCTCATGCCATCAAAACACATTTCACCCAGTGCCAACACCTCAAACCCCCTTTTCAACTGCCCCCATGCCCTCAAAACACATTTCACACAATGCCAACACCTCAAACCCCCGTTTCAACTGCCCCCATGCCCTGAAAACACATTTCACCCACCAGTGCCAACACCTCAAACCCCCTTTTCAACTCACCCCATGCCCTCAAAACACATTTCACACAGTGCCAACACCACACCCCCCCTTTTCAACTGCCCCCATGCCCTCAAAACATATTTCACCGAGTGCCAACACCTCAAACCCCCTTTTCAACTGCCCCCATGCCCTCAAAGCATATTTCACCCAATGCCAACACCTCAAACCCCCTTTTCAACTGCCCCTATGCCCTCAAAACATGTTTCACCCAGTGCCAACACCTCAAACCCCTTTTCAACTGCCCCCATGCCCTCAAAGCACATTTCACCCAATGCCAACACCTCAAACCCCCTTTTCAACTGCCCCCATGCCCTCAAAACATATTTCACACAGTGCCAACACCTCAAACCCCCTTTTCAACTGCCCCCATGCCCTCAAAACATGTTTCACCCAGTGCCAACACCTCAAACCCCCTTTTCAACTGACCCCATGCCCTCAAAACACATTTCACCCAATGCCAACACCTCAAACCCCCTTTTCAACTCCCCCCATGCCCTCAAAACACATTTCACCCAGTGCCAACACCTCAAACCCCCTTTTCAACTGCCCCCATGCCCTCGAGACATATTTCACACAATGCCAACACCTCAAACCCCCTTTTCAATCCCCCCCATGCCCTGAAAACAAATTTCACCCACCAGTGCCAACACCTCGAACCCCCTTTTCAACTCACCCCATGCCCTCGAAACACATTTCACACAGTGCCAACACCTCAAACCCCCTTTTCAACTCCCCCCATGCCCTCAAAACATATTTCACCCAGTGCCAACACCTCAAACCCCCTTTTCTACTGCCCCCATGCCCTCAAAACACATTTCACCCAGTGCCAACACCTCAAACCCCCTTTTCAACTGCCCCCATGCCCTCAAAACACATTTCACCAAGTGCCAAAACCTCACACCCCCTTTTGAACTCCCCCCATGCCCTCAAAACATATTTCACACAGTGCCAACACCTCAAACCCCCTTTTCAACTACCCCCATGCCCTCGAGACATATTTCACCCAGTGCCAACACCTCAAACCCCCTTTTCAACTGCCCCCATGCCATCAAAACACATTTCACCCAGTGCCAACACCTCAAACCCCCTTTTCAACTGCCCCCATGCCCTCAAAACACATTTCACACAATGCCAACACCTGAAACCCCCGTTTCAACTGCCCCCATGCCCTGTAAACACATTTCACCCACCAGTGCCAACACCTCAAACCCCCTTTTCAACTCACCCCATGCCCTCAAAACACATTTCACACAGTGCCAACACCACACCCCCCCTTTTCAACTGCCCCCATGCCCTCAAAACATATTTCACCGAGTGCCAACACCTCAAACCCCCTTTTCAACTGCCCCCATGCCCTCAAAGCACATTTCACCCAATGCCAACACCTCAAACCCCCTTTTCAACTGCCCCTATGCCCTCAAAACATGTTTCACCCAGTGCCAACACCTCAAACCCCTTTTCAACTGCCCCCATGCCCTCAAAGCACATTTCACCCAATGCCAACACCTCAAACCCCCTTTTCAACTGCCCCCATGCCCTCAAAACATATTTCACACAGTGCCAACACCTCAAACCCCCTTTTCAACTGCCCCCATGCCCTCAAAACATGTTTCACCCAGTGCCAACACCTCAAACCCCCTTTTCAACTGACCCCATGCCCTCAAAACACATTTCACCCAATGCCAACACCTCAAACACCCTTTTCAACTCCCCCCATGCCCTCAAAACACATTTCACCCAGTGCCAACACCTCAAACCCCCTTTTCAACTGCCCCCATGCCCTCGAGACATATTTCACACAATGCCAACACCTCAAACCCCCTTTTCAACTCCCCCCATGCCCTGAAAACAAATTTCACCCACCAGTGCCAACACCTCAAACCCCCTTTTCAACTCACCCCATGCCCTCAAAACACATTTCACATAGTGCCAACACCTCAAACCCCCTTTACAACTCCCCCCACACATTTCACCCAGTGCCAAAACCTCACACCCCATTTTCAACTCACCCCATGCCCTCAAAACATATTTCACACAGTGCCAACACCTCAAACCCCCTTTTCAACTCCCCCCATGCCCTCAAAACACATTTCACCCAATGCCAACACCTCCAACCCCCTTTTCAACTGCCCCCATGCCCTCAAAACATGTTTCACCCAGTGCCAAAACCTCAAACCCCCTTTTCAAGTGCCCCCATGCCCTGAAAACACATTTCACCCAGTGCCAACACCTCAAACCCCCTTTTCAACTCCCCCCATGCCCTCAAAACACATTTCACCCAATGCCAATACCTCAAACCCCCTTTTCAACTGCCCCCATGCCCTCAAAACATATTTCACCCAATGCCAACACCTCAAACCCCCTTTTCAACTGCCCCCATGCCCTCAAAACACATTTCACCCAATGCCAACACCTCAAACCCCCTTTTCAACCGCCCCCACGCCCTGAAAACACATTTCACCCAATGCCAACACCTCACACCCCCTTTTCAACTGCCCCCATGCCATCAAAACACATTTCACCCAATGCCAACACCTCGAACCCCCTTTTCAACTGCCCCCATGCCCTCAAAGCGGATTTCACACAGTGCCAACACCTCAAACCCCCTTTTCAACTGCCCCCATGCCCTCAAAACATATTTCACACAGTGCCAACACCTCAAACCCCCTTTTCAACTGCCCCCATGCCCTCAAAACATGTTTCACCCAGCGCCAACACCTCAAACCCCCTTTTCAACTCCCCCCATGCCCTCAAAACACATTTCACCCAATGCCAACACCTGAAACCCCCTTTTCAACTGCCCCCATGCCCTCGAGACATATTTCACCCAGTGCCAACACCTCAAACCCCCGTTTCAACTGCCCCCATGCCCTGAAAACAAATTTCACCCACCAGTGCCAACACCTCAAACCCCCTTTTCAACTACCCCCATGCCCTCGAGACATATTTCACCCAGTGCCAACACCTCAAACCCCCGTTTCAACTGCCCCCATGCCCGGAAAACACATTTCACCCAATGCCAACACCTCCAACCCCCTTTTCAACTGCCCCCATGCCCTCAAAACATATTTCACCCAATGCCAACACCTCCAACCCCCTTTTCAACTGCCCCCATGCCCTCAAAACATATTTCACACAGTGCCAACACCTCAAACCCCCTTTTCAACTGCCTTCATGCCCTCGAGACATATTTCACCCAGTGCCAACACCTCAAACCCCCTTTTCAACTCCCCCCATGCCCTCAAAACACATTTCACCCAATGCCAACACCTCAAACCCCCTTTTCAACCGCCCCCATGCCCTCGAGACATATTTCACACAATGCCAACACCTCAAACCCCCTTTTCAACTGCCCCCATGCCCTGAAAACACATTTCACCCAGTGCCAACACCTCAAACCCCCTTTTCAACTCACCCCATGCCCTCAAAACACATTTCACACAGTGCCAACACCACACCCCCCCTTTTCAACTGCCCCCATGCCCTCAAAACATATTTCACCCAGTGCCAACACCTCAAACCCCCTTTTCAACTGCCCCCATGCCCTCAAAACATATTTCACCCAGTGCCAAAACCTCAAACCCCCTTTTCAACTGCCCCCATGCCCTCAAAACACATTTCACCCAATGCCAACACCTCAAACCCCCTTTTCAACTGCCCCCATGCCCTCGAGACATATTTCACACAATGCCAACACCTCAAACCCCCTTTTCAACTGCCCCCATGCCCTGAAAACACATTTCACCCAGTGCCAACACCTCAAACCCCCTTTTCAACTCACCCCATGCCCTCAAAACACATTTCACACAGTGCCAACACCACACCCCCCCTTTTCAACTGCCCCCATGCCCTCAAAACATATTTCACCCAGTGCCAACACCTCAAACCCCCTTTTCAACTGCCCCCATGCCCTCAAAGCACATTTCACACAGTGCCAACACCTCAAACCCCCTTTTCAACTGCCCCCATGCCCTCAAAACATATTTCACACAGTGCCAACACCTCAAACCCCCTTTTCAACTGCCCCCATGCCCTCAAAACACATTTCACCCAGTGCCAACACCTCAAACCCCCTTTTCAACTGACCCCATGCCCTCAAAACACATTTCACCCAATGCCAACACCTCAAACCCCCTTTTCAACTGCCCCCATGCCCTCAAAACACATTTCACCCAGTGCCAACACCTCAAACCCCCTTTTCAACCGCCCCCATGCCCTCAAAACACATTGCACACAATGCCAACACCTCAAACCCCCGTTTCAACTGCCCCCATGCCCTGAAAACAAATTTCACCCACCAGTGCCAACACCTCAAACCCCCTTTTCAACTCCCCCCATGCCCTCAAAACATATTTCACCCAGTGCCAACACCTCAAACCCCCTTTTCAACTCCCCCCATGCCCTCAAAACATATTTCACCCAGTGCCAACACCTCAAACCCCCTTTTCTACTGCCCCCATGCCCTCAAAACACATTTCACTCAGTGCCAACACCTCAAACCCCCTTTTCAACTGCCCCCATGCCCTCAAAACACATTTCACCAAGTGCCAAAACCTCACACCCCCTTTTGAACTCCCCCCATGCCCTCAAAACATATTTCACACAGTGCCAACACCTCAAACCCCCTTTTCAACTACCCCGATGCCCTCGAGACATATTTCACCCAATGCCAACACCTCAAACCCCCTTTTCAACTGCCCCCATGCCATCAAAACACATTTCACCCAATGCCAACACCTCAAACCCCCTTTTCAACTGCCCCCATGCCCTCAAAACACATTTCACCCAATGCCAACACCTCAAACCCCCTTTTCAACTCCCCCCATGCCCTCAAAACATATTTCACCCAGTGCCAACACCTCAAACCCCCTTTTCAACTGCCCCCATGCCCTCAAAACATATTTCACCCAGTGCCAACACCTCAAACCCCCTTTTCAACTGCCCCCATGCCCTCAAAACATATTTCGGCCACTACCAACACCTCAAACCCCCTTTTCAACTGCCCCCATGCCCTCAAAACACATTTCACACAATGCCAACACCTCAAACCCCCGTTTCAACTGCCCCCATGCCCTGTAAACATATTTCACCCACCAGTGCCAACACCTCAAACCCCCTTTTCAACTCACCCCATGCCCTCAAAACACATTTCACCCAGTGCCAACACCACACCCCCCCTTTTCAATTGCCCCCATGCCCTCAAAACATATTTCACCGAGTGCCAACACCTCAAACCCCCTTTTCAACTGCCCCCATGCCCTCAAAGCATATTTCACCCAATGCCAACACCTCAAACCCCCTTTTCAACTGCCCCTATGCCCTCAAAACATATTTCACCCAGTGCCAACACCTCAAACCCCCTTTTCAACTGCCCCCATGCCCTCAAAGCACATTTCACCCAATGCCAACACCTCAAACCCCCTTTTCAACTGCCCCCATGCCCTCAAAACATATTTCACACAGTGCCAACACCTCAAACCCCCTTTTCAACTGCCCCCATGCCCTCAAAACATGTTTCACCCAGTGCCAACACCTCAAACCCCCTTTTCAACTGACCCCATGCCCTCAAAACACATTTCACCCAATGCCAACACCTCAAACCCCCTTTTCAACTCCCCCCATGCCCTCCAGACACATTTCACCTAGTGCCAACACCTCAAACCCCCTTTTCAACTGCCCCCATGCCCTGAAAACAAATTTCACCCACCAGTGCCAACACCTCGAACCCCCTTTTCAACTCACCCCATGCCCTCGAAACACATTTCACACAGTGCCAACACCTCAAACCCCCTTTTCAACTCACCCCATGCCCTCAAAACACATTTCACACAGTGCCAACACCTCAAACCCCCTTTTCTACTGCCCGCATGCCCTCAAAAGAAGTTTCACACAGTGCCAACACCTCAAACCCCCTTTACAACTCCCCCCACACATTTCACCGAGTGCCAAAACCTCACACCCCCTTTTCAACTCACCCCATGCCCTCAAAAAATATTTCACACAGTGCCAACACCTCAAACCCCCTTTTCAACTCCCCCCATGCCCTCAAAACACATTTCACCCAATGCCAACACCTCCAACCCCCTTTTCAACTGCCCCCATGCCCTCAAAACATGTTTCACCCAGTGCCAAAACCTCAAACCCCCTTTTCAAGTGCCCCCATGCCCTGAAAACACATTTCACCCAGTGCCAACACCTCAAACCCCCTTTTCAACTCCCCCCATGCCCTCAAAACACATTTCACCCAATGCCAACACCTCGAACCCCCTTTTCAACTGCCCCCATGCCCTCAAAACATATTTCACCCAATGCCAACACCTCAAACCCCCTTTTCAACTGCCCCCATGCCCTCAAAACACATTTCACCCAGTGCCAACACCTCAAACCCCCTTTTCAACTGCCCCCATGCCCTCAAAACACATTTCACCCAGTGCCAACACCTCAAACCCCCTTTTCAACTGACCCCATGCCCTCAAAACACATTTCACCCAATGCCAACACCTCAAACCCCCTTTTCAACTGCCCCCATGCCCTCAAAACACATTTCACCCAGTGCCAACACCTCAAACCCCCTTTTCAACCGCCCCCATGCCCTCAAAACACATTGCACACAATGCCAACACCTCAAACCCCCGTTTCAACTGCCCCCATGCCCTGAAAACAAATTTCACCCACCAGTGCCAACACCTCAAACCCCCTTTTCAACTCCCCCCATGCCCTCAAAACATATTTCACCCAGTGCCAACACCTCAAACCCCCTTTTCAACTCCCCCCATGCCCTCAAAACATATTTCACCCAGTGCCAACACCTCAAACCCCCTTTTCTACTGCCCCCATGCCCTCAAAACACATTTCACTCAGTGCCAACACCTCAAACCCCCTTTTCAACTGCCCCCATGCCCTCAAAACACATTTCACCAAGTGCCAAAACCTCACACCCCCTTTTGAACTCCCCCCATGCCCTCAAAACATATTTCACACAGTGCCAACACCTCAAACCCCCTTTTCAACTACCCCGATGCCCTCGAGACATATTTCACCCAATGCCAACACCTCAAACCCCCTTTTCAACTGCCCCCATGCCATCAAAACACATTTCACCCAATGCCAACACCTCAAACCCCCTTTTCAACTGCCCCCATGCCCTCAAAACACATTTCACCCAATGCCAACACCTCAAACCCCCTTTTCAACTCCCCCCATGCCCTCAAAACATATTTCACCCAGTGCCAACACCTCAAACCCCCTTTTCAACTGCCCCCATGCCCTCAAAACATATTTCACCCAGTGCCAACACCTCAAACCCCCTTTTCAACTGCCCCCATGCCCTCAAAACATATTTCGGCCACTACCAACACCTCAAACCCCCTTTTCAACTGCCCCCATGCCCTCAAAACACATTTCACACAATGCCAACACCTCAAACCCCCGTTTCAACTGCCCCCATGCCCTGTAAACATATTTCACCCACCAGTGCCAACACCTCAAACCCCCTTTTCAACTCACCCCATGCCCTCAAAACACATTTCACCCAGTGCCAACACCACACCCCCCCTTTTCAATTGCCCCCATGCCCTCAAAACATATTTCACCGAGTGCCAACACCTCAAACCCCCTTTTCAACTGCCCCCATGCCCTCAAAGCATATTTCACCCAATGCCAACACCTCAAACCCCCTTTTCAACTGCCCCTATGCCCTCAAAACATATTTCACCCAGTGCCAACACCTCAAACCCCCTTTTCAACTGCCCCCATGCCCTCAAAGCACATTTCACCCAATGCCAACACCTCAAACCCCCTTTTCAACTGCCCCCATGCCCTCAAAACATATTTCACACAGTGCCAACACCTCAAACCCCCTTTTCAACTGCCCCCATGCCCTCAAAACATGTTTCACCCAGTGCCAACACCTCAAACCCCCTTTTCAACTGACCCCATGCCCTCAAAACACATTTCACCCAATGCCAACACCTCAAACCCCCTTTTCAACTCCCCCCATGCCCTCAAAACACATTTCACCTAGTGCCAACACCTCAAACCCCCTTTTCAACTGCCCCCATGCCCTGAAAACAAATTTCACCCACCAGTGCCAACACCTCGAACCCCCTTTTCAACTCACCCCATGCCCTCGAAACACATTTCACACAGTGCCAACACCTCAAACCCCCTTTTCAACTCACCCCATGCCCTCAAAACACATTTCACACAGTGCCAACACCTCAAACCCCCTTTTCTACTGCCCGCATGCCCTCAAAAGAAGTTTCACACAGTGCCAACACCTCAAACCCCCTTTACAACTCCCCCCACACATTTCACCGAGTGCCAAAACCTCACACCCCCTTTTCAACTCACCCCATGCCCTCAAAAAATATTTCACACAGTGCCAACACCTCAAACCCCCTTTTCAACTCCCCCCATGCCCTCAAAACACATTTCACCCAATGCCAACACCTCCAACCCCCTTTTCAACTGCCCCCATGCCCTCAAAACATGTTTCACCCAGTGCCAAAACCTCAAACCCCCTTTTCAAGTGCCCCCATGCCCTGAAAACACATTTCACCCAGTGCCAACACCTCAAACCCCCTTTTCAACTCCCCCCATGCCCTCAAAACACATTTCACCCAATGCCAACACCTCGAACCCCCTTTTCAACTGCCCCCATGCCCTCAAAACATATTTCACCCAATGCCAACACCTCAAACCCCCTTTTCAACTGCCCCCATGCCCTCAAAACATATTTCACCCAATGCCAACACCTCAAACCCCCTTTTCAACTGCCCCCACGCCCTGAAAACACATTTCACCCAATGCCAACACCTCACACCCCCTTTTCAACTGCCCCCATGCCATCAAAACACATTTCACCCAGTGCCAACACCTCAAACCCCCTTTTCAACTCCCCCCATGCCCTCAAAACACATTTCACCCAATGCCAACACCTCGAACCCCCTTTTCAACTGCCCCCATGCCCTCAAAACATATTTCACCCAATGCCAACACCTCAAACCCCCTTTTCAACTGCCCCCATGCCCTGAAAACACATTTCACCCAGTGCCAACACCTCAAACCCCCTTTTCAACTCCCCCCATGCCCTGAAAACACATTTCACCCAGTGCCAACACCTCAAACCCCCTTTTCAACTGCCCCCATGCCCTCAAAACATGTTTCACCCAGTGCAAACACCTCAAACCCCCTTTTCAACTGACCCCATGCCCTCAAAACACATTTCACCCAATGCCAACACCTCAAACCCCCTTTTCAACTCCCCCCATGCCCTCAAAACACATTTCACCCAGTGCCAACACCTCAAACCCCCTTTTCAACTGCCCCCATGCCCTCGAGACATATTTCACACAATGCCAACACCTCAAACCCCCTTTTCAACTCCCCCCATGCCCTGAAAACAAATTTCACCCACCAGTGCCAACACCTCGAACCCCCTTTTCAACTCACCCCATGCCCTCGAAACACATTTCACACAGTGCCAACACCTCAAACCCCCTTTTCAACTCACCCCATGCCCTCAAAACACATTTCACACAGTGCCAACACCTCAAACCCCCTTTTCTACTGCCCCCATGCCCTCAAAACACATTTCACACAGTGCCAACACCTCAAACCCCCTTTACAACTCCCCCCACACATTTCACCCAGTGCCAAAACCTCACATGCCCTTTTCAACTCACCCCATGCCCTCAAAACATATTTCACACAGTGCCAACACCTCAAACCCCCTTTTCAACTCCCCCCATGCCCTCAAAACACATTTCACCCAATGCCAACACCTCCAACCCCCTTTTCAACTGCCCCCATGCCCTCAAAACATGTTTCACCCAGTGCCAAAACCTCAAACCCCCTTTTCAAGTGCCCCCATGCCCTGAAAACACATTTCACCCAGTGCCAACACCTCAAACCCCCTTTTCAACTCCCCCCATGCCCTCAAAACACATTTCACCCAATGCCAACACCTCGAACCCCCTTTTCAACTGCCCCCATGCCCTCAAAACATATTTCACCCAATGCCAACACCTCAAACCCCCTTTTCAACTCCCCCCATGCCCTCAAAACACATTTCACCCAATGCCAACACCTCCAACCCCCTTTTCAACTGCCCCCATGCCCTCAAAACATGTTTCACCCAGTGCCAAAACCTCAAACCCCCTTTTCAAGTGCCCCCATGCCCTGAAAACACATTTCACCCAGTGCCAACACCTCAAACCCCCTTTTCAACTCCCCCCATGCCCTCAAAACACATTTCACCCAATGCCAACACCTCACACCCCCTTTTCAACTGCCCCCATGCCATCAAAACACATTTCACCCAATGCCAACACCTCAAACCCCCTTTTCAACTGCCCCCATGCCCTCAAAGCGGATTTCACACAGTGCCAACACCTCAAACCCCCTTTTCAACTGCCCCCATGCCCTCAAAACATATTTCACACAGTGCCAACACCTCAAACCCCCTTTTCAACTGCCCCCATGCCCTCAAAACATGTTTCACCCAGCGCCAACACCTCAAACCCCCTTTTCAACTGACCCCATGCCCTCAAAACACATTTCACCCAATGCCAACACCTCAAACCCCCTTTTCAACTGCCCCCATGCCCTCAAAACATATTTCACCCAGTGCCAACACCTCAAACCCCCTTTTCAACCGCCCCCATGCCCTCAAAACACATTTCACACAATGCCAACACCTCAAACCCCCGTTTCAACTGCCCCCATGCCCTGAAAACACATTTCACCCACCAATGCCAACACCTCAAACCCCCTTTTCAACTACCCCCATGCCCTCGAGACATATTTCACCCAGTGCCAACACCTCAAACCCCCGTTTCAACTGCCCCCATGCCCGGAAAACACATTTCACCCAATGCCAACACCTCCAACCCCCTTTTCAACTGCCCCCACGCCCTCAAAACATATTTCACCCAATGCCAACACCTCCCACCCCCTTTTCAACTGCCCCCATGCCCTCAAAACATATTTCACACAGTGCCAACACCTCAAACCCCCTTTTCAACTGCCCCCATGCCCTCGAGACATATTTCACCCAGTGCCAACACCTCAAACCCCCTTTTCAACTGCCCCCATGCCCTCAAAACACATTTCACCCAATGCCAACACCTCAAACCCCCTTTTCAACTGCCCCCATGCCCTCAAAACATATTTCGGCCAGTGCCAACACCTCAAACCCCCTTTTCAACTGCCCCCATGCCCTCGAGACATATTTCACACAATGCCAACACCTCAAACCCCCTTTTCAACTGCCCCCATGCCCTCGAGACATATTTCACACAATGCCAACACCTCAAACCCCCTTTTCAACTCACCCCATGCCCTCAAAACATATTTCACACAGTGCCAACACCACACCCCCCCTTTTCAACTGCCCCCATGCCCTCAAAACATATTTCACCCAGTGCCAACACCTCCAACCCCCTTTTCAACTGCCCCCATGCCCTCAAAGCACATTTCACACAGTGCCAACACCTCAAACCCCCTTTTCAACTGCCCCCATGCCCTCAAAACATATTTCACACAGTGCCAACACCTCAAACCCCCTTTTCAACTGCCCCCATGCCCTCAAAACACATTTCACCCAGTGCCAACACCTCAAACCCCCTTTTCAACTGACCCCATGCCCTCAAAACACATTTCACCCAATGCCAACACCTCAAACCCCCTTTTCAACTGCCCCCATGCCCTCAAAACACATTTCACCCAGTGCCAACACCTCAAACCCCCTTTTCAACCGCCCCCATGCCCTCAAAACACATTGCACACAATGCCAACACCTCAAACGCCCGTTTCAACTGCCCCCATGCCCTGAAAACAAATTTCACCCACTAGTGCCAACACCTCAAACCCCCTTTTCAACTCCCCCCATGCCCTCAAAACATATTTCACCCAGTGCCAACACCTCAAACCCCCTTTTCAACTCCCCCCATGCCCTCAAAACATATTTCACCCAGTGCCAACACCTCAAACCCCCTTTTCTACTGCCCCCATGCCCTCAAAACACATTTCACCCAGTGCCAACACCTCAAACCCCCTTTTCAACTGCCCCCATGCCCTCAAAACACATTTCACCAAGTGCCAAAACCTCACACCCCCTTTTGAACTCGCCCCATGCCCTCAAAACATATTTCACACAGTGCCAACACCTCAAACCCCCTTTTCAACTACCCCGATGCCCTCGAGACATATTTCACCCAGTGCCAACACCTCAAACCCCCTTTTCAACTGCCCCCATGCCATCAAAACACATTTCACCCAATGCCAACACCTCAAACCCCCTTTTCAACTGCCCCCATGCCCTCAAAACACATTTCACCCAATGCCAACACCTCAAACCCCCTTTTCAACTCCCCCCATGCCCTCAAAACATATTTCACCCAGTGCCAACACCTCAAACCCCCTTTTCAACTGCCCCCATGCCCTCAAAACATATTTCACCCAGTGCCAACACCTCAAACCCCCTTTTCAACTGCCCCCATGCCCTCAAAACATATTTCGGCCACTGCCAACACCTCAAACCCCCTTTTCAACTGCCCCCATGCCCTCAAAACACATTTCACACAATGCCAACACCTCAAACCCCCGTTTCAACTGCCCCCATGCCCTGTAAACACATTTCACCCACCAGTGCCAACACCTCAAACCCCCTTTTCAACTCACCCCATGCCCTCAAAACACATTTCACACAGTGCCAACACCACACCCCCCCTTTTCAATTGCCCCCATGCCCTCAAAACATATTTCACCGAGTGCCAACACCTCAAACCCCCTTTTCAACTGCCCCCATGCCCTCAAAGCATATTTCACCCAATGCCAACACCTCAAACCCCCTTTTCAACTGCCCCTATGCCCTCAAAACATATTTCACCCAGTGCCAACACCTCAAACCCCCTTTTCAACTGCCCCCATGGCCTCAAAGCACATTTCACCCAATGCCAACACCTCAAACCCCCTTTTCAACTGCCCCCATGCCCTCAAAACATATTTCACCCAATGCCAACACCTCAAACCCCCTTTTCAACTGCCCCCATGCCCTCAAAACATGTTTCACCCAGTGCCAACACCTCAAACCCCCTTTTCAACTGACCCCATGCCCTCAAAACACATTTCACCCAATGCCAACACCTCAAACCCCCTTTTCAACTCCCCCCATGCCCTCAAAACACATTTCACCTAGTGCCAACACCTCAAACCCCCTTTTCAACTGCCCCCATGCCCTGAAAACAAATTTCACCCACCAGTGCCAACACCTCAAACCCCCTTTTCAACTCACCCCATGCCCTCAAAACACATTTCACACAGTGCCAACACCTCAAACCCCCTTTTCTACTGCCCCCATGCCCTCAAAACACATTTCACACAGTGCCAACACCTCAAACCCCCTTTACAACTCCCCCCACACATTTCACCCAGTGCCAAAACCTCACACCCCCTTTTCAACTCACCCCATGCCCTCAAAACATATTTCACACAGTGCCAACACCTCAAACCCCCTTTTCAACTCCCCCCATGCCCTCAAAACACATTTCACCCAATGCCAACACCTCGAACCCCCTTTTCAACTGCCCCCATGCCCTCAAAACATATTTCACCCAATGCCAAAACCTCAAACCCCCTTTTCAAGTGCCCCCATGCCCTGAAAACACATTTCACCCAGTGCCAACACCTCAAACCCCCTTTTCAACTCCCCCCATGCCCTCAAAACACATTTCACCCAATGCCAACACCTCGAACCCCCTTTTCAACTGCCCCCATGCCCTCAAAACATATTTCACCCAATGCCAACACCTCAAACCCCCTTTTCAACTGCCCCCATGCCCTCAAAACACATTTCACCCAATGCCAACACCTCAAACCCCCTTTTCAACTGCCCCCACGCCCTGAAAACACATTTCACCCAATGCCAACACCTCACACCCCCTTTTCAACTGCCCCCATGCCATCAAAACACATTTCACCCAATGCCAACACCTCGAACCCCCTTTTCAACTGCCCCCATGCCCTCAAAACATATTTCACCCAATGCCAACACCTCAAACCCCCTTTTCAACTGCCCCCATGCCCTGAAAACACATTTCACCCAGTGCCAACACCTCAAACCCCCTTTTCAACTCCCCCCATGCCATCAAAACACATTTCACCCAATGCCAACACCTCGAACCCCCTTTTCAACTGCCCCCATGCCCTCAAAACATATTTCACCCAATGCCAACACCTCAAACCCCCTTTTCAACTGCCCCCATGCCCTGAAAACACATTTCACCCAGTGCCAACACCTCAAACCCCCTTTTCAACTCCCCCCATGCCCTCAAAACACATTTCACCCAATGCCAACACCTCGAACCCCCTTTTCAACTGCCCCCATGCCCTCAAAACATATTTCACACAGTGCCAACACCTCAAACCCCCTTTTCAACTGCCCCCATGCCCTCAAAACATGTTTCACCCAGTGCCAACACCTCAAACCCCCTTTTCAACTGACCCCATGCCCTCAAAACACATTTCACCCAATGCCAACACCTCAAACCCCCTTTTCAACTCCCCCCATGCCCTCAAAACACATTTCACCCAGTGCCAACACCTCAAACCCCCTTTTCAACTGCCCCCATGCCCTCGAGACATATTTCACACAATGCCAACACCTCAAACCCCCTTTTCAACTCCCCCCATGCCCTGAAAACAAATTTCACCCACCAGTGCCAACACCTCGAACCCCCTTTTCAACTCACCCCATGCCCTCGAAACACATTTCACACAGTGCCAACACCTCAAACCCCCTTTTCAACTCACCCCATGCCCTCAAAACACATTTCACACAGTGCCAACACCTCAAACCCCCTTTTCTACTGCCCCCATGCCCTCAAAACACATTTCACACAGTGCCAACACCTCAAACCCCCTTTACAACTCCCCCCACACATTTCACCCAGTGCCAAAACCTCACACCCCCTTTTCAACTCACCCCATGCCCTCAAAACATATTTCACACAGTGCCAACACCTCAAACCCCCTTTTCAACTCCCCCCATGCCCTCAAAACACATTTCACCCAATGCCAACACCTCCAACCCCCTTTTCAACTGCCCCCATGCCCTCAAAACATGTTTCACCCAGTGCCAACACCTCAAACCCCCTTTTCAAGTGCCCCCATGCCCTGAAAACACATTTCACCCAGTGCCAACACCTCAAACCCCCTTTTCAACTCCCCCCATGCCCTCAAAACACATTTCACCCAATGCCAACACCTCGAACCCCCTTTTCAACTGCCCCCATGCCCTCAAAACATATTTCACCCAATGCCAACACCTCAAACCCCCTTTTCAACTGCCCCCATGCCCTCAAAACACATTTCACCCAATGCCAACACCTCAAACCCCCTTTTCAACTGCCCCCACGCCCTGAAAACACATTTCACCCAGTGCCAACACCTCAAACCCCCTTTTCAACTCCCCCCATGCCCTCAAAACACATTTCACCCAATGCCAACACCTCGAACCCCCTTTTCAACTGCCCCCATGCCCTCAAAACATATTTCACCCAATGCCAACACCTCAAACCCCCTTTTCAACTGCCCCCATGCCCTCAAAACACATTTCACCCAATGCCAACACCTCAAACCCCCTTTTCAACTGCCCCCACGCCCTGAAAACACATTTCACCCAATGCCAACACCTCAAACCCCCTTTTCAACTCCCCCCATGCCCTCAAAACATATTTCACCCGGTGCCAACACCTCAAACCCCCTTTTCAACTGCCCCCATGCCCTCAAAACATATTTCACCCAATGCCAACACCTCCAACCCCCTTTTCAACTGCCCCCATGCCCTCAAAACATATTTCACCCAATGCCAACACCTCAAACCCCCTTTTCAACTGCCCCCATGCCCTCGAGACATATTTCACACAATGCCAACACCTCAAACCATCTTTTCAACTGCCCCCATGCCCTGAAAACACATTTCACCCACCAGTGCCAACACCTCAAACCGCCTTTTCAACTCACCCCATGCCCTCAAAACACATTTCACACAGTGCCAACACCACACCCCCCCTTTTCAACTGCCCCCATGCCCTCAAAACATATTTCACCCAGTGCCAACACCTCAAACCCCCTTTTCAACTGCCCCCATGCCCTCAAAGCACATTTCACACAGTGCCAACACCTCAAACCCCCTTTTCAACTGCCCCCATGCTCTCAAAACATATTTCACCCAATGCCAACACCTCAAACCCCCTTTTCAACTGCCCCCATGCCCTCAAAACACATTTCACCCAGTGCCAACACCTCAAACCCCCTTTTCAACTGACCCCATGCCCTGAAAACAAATTTCACCCACCAGTGCCAACACCTCAAACCCCCTTTTCAACTCACCCCATGCCCTCGAAACACATTTCACACAGTGCCAACACCTCAAACCCCCTTTTCAACTCACCCCATGCCCTCGAAACACATTTCACACAGTGCCAACACCTCAAACCCCCTTTTCAACTCACCCCATGCCCTCAAAACATATTTCACACAGTGCCAACACCTCAAACCCCCTTTTCAACTCCCCCCATGCCCTCAAAACACATTTCACCCAATGCCAACACCTCCAACCCCCTTTTCAACTGCCCCCATGCCCTCAAAACATGTTTCACCCAGTGCCAAAACCTCAAACCCCCTTTTCAAGTGCCCCCATGCCCAGAAAACACATTTCACCCAGTGCCAACACCTCAAACCCCCTTTTCAACTCCCCCCATGCCCTCAAAACACATTTCACCCAATGCCAACACCTCGAACCCCCTTTTCAACTGCCCCCATGCCCTCAAAACATATTTCACCCAATGCCAACACCTCAAACCCCCTTTTCAACTGCCCCCATGCCCTCAAAACACATTTCACCCAGTGCCAACACCTCAAACCCCCTTTTCAACTCCCCCCATGCCCTCAGAACACATTTCACCCAATGCCAACACCTCAAACCCCCTTTTCAACTGCCCCCATGCCCTCAAAACACATTTCACCCAATGCCAACACCTCAAACCCCCTTTTCAACTGACCCCATGCCCTGAAAACACATTTCACCCAGTGCCAACACCTCAAACCCCCTTTTCAACTCCCCCCATGCCCTCAAAACACATTTCACCCAATGCCAACACCTCGAACCCCCTTTTCAACTGCCCCCATGCCCTCAAAACATATTTCACCCAATGCCAACACCTCAAACCCCCTTTTCAACTGCCCCCATGCCCTCAAAACACATTTCACCCAATGCCAACACCTCAAACCCCCTTTTCAACTGCCCCCACGCCCTGAAAACACATTTCACCCAATGCCAACACCTCAAACCCCCTTTTCAACTCCCCCCATGCCCTCAAAACATATTTCACCCGGTGCCAACACCTCAAACCCCCTTTTCAACTGCCCCCATGCCCTCAAAACATATTTCACCCAGTGCCAACACCTCAAACCCCCTTTTCAACTGCCCCCATGCCCTGAAAACACATTTCACCCAGTGCCAACACCTCAAACCCCCTTTTCAACTCCCCCCATGCCCTCAAAACACATTTCACCCAATGCCAACACCTCGAACCCCCTTTTCAACTGCCCCCATGCCCTCAAAACATATTTCACACAGTGCCAACACCTCAAACCCCCTTTTCAACTGCCCCCATGCCCTCAAAACATGTTTCACCCGATGCCAACACCTCAAACCCCCTTTTCAACTGACCCCATGCCCTCAAAACACATTTCACCCAATGCCAACACCTCAAACCCCCTTTTCAACTCCCCCCATGCCCTCAAAACACATTTCACCCAGTGCCAACACCTCAAACCCCCTTTTCAACTGCCCCCATGCCCTCGAGACATATTTCACACAATGCCAACACCTCAAACCCCCTTTTCAACTCCCCCCATGCCCTGAAAACAAATTTCACCCACCAGTGCCAACACCTCGAACCCCCTTTTCAACTCACCCCATGCCCTCGAAACACATTTCACACAGTGCCAACACCTCAAACCCCCTTTTCAACTCACCCCATGCCCTCAAAACACATTTCACCCAGTGCCAACACCTCAAACCCCCTTTTCTACTGCCCCCATGCCCTCAAAACACATTTCACACAGTGCCAACACCTCAAACCCCCTTTACAACTCCCCCCACACATTTCACCCAGTGCCAAAACCTCACACCCCCTTTTCAACTCACCCCATGCCCTCAAAACATATTTCACACAGTGCCAACACCTCAAACCCCCTTTTCAACTCCCCCCATGCCCTCAAAACACATTTCACCCAATGCCAACACCTCCAACCCCCTTTTCAACTGCCCCCATGCCCTCAAAACATGTTTCACCCAGTGCCAACACCTCAAACCCCCTTTTCAAGTGCCCCCATGCCCTGAAAACACATTTCACCCAGTGCCAACACCTCAAACCCCCTTTTCAACTCCCCCCATGCCCTCAAAACACATTTCACCCAATGCCAACACCTCGAACCCCCTTTTCAACTGCCCCCATGCCCTCAAAACATATTTCACCCAATGCCAACACCTCAAACCCCCTTTTCAACTGCCCCCATGCCCTCAAAACACATTTCACCCAATGCCAACACCTCAAACCCCCTTTTCAACTGCCCCCACGCCCTGAAAACACATTTCACCCAATGCCAACACCTCACACCCCCTTTTCAACTGCCCCCATGCCATCAAAACACATTTCACCCAATGCCAACACCTCGAACCCCCTTTTCAACTGCCCCCATGCCCTCAAAACATATTTCACCCAATGCCAACACCTCAAACCCCCTTTTCAACTGCCCCCATGCCCTGAAAACACATTTCACCCAGTGCCAACACCTCAAACCCCCTTTTCAACTGCCCCCATGCCCTCAAAACACATTTCACCCAATGCCAACACCTCAAACCCCCTTTTCAACTGCCCCCATGCCCTCAAAACATATTTCACACAGTGCCAACACCTCAAACCCCCTTTTCAACTGCCCCCATGCCCTCAAAACATGTTTCACCCAGTGCCAACACCTCAAACCCCCTTTTCAACTGACCCCATGCCCTCAAAACACATTTCACCCAATGCCAACACCTCAAACCCCCTTTTCAACTCCCCCCATGCCCTCAAAACACATTTCACCCAGTGCCAACACCTCAAACCCCCTTTTCAACTGCCCCCATGCCCTCGAGACATATTTCACACAATGCCAACACCTCAAACCCCCTTTTCAACTCCCCCCATGCCCTGAAAACAAATTTCACCCACCAGTGCCAACACCTCGAACCCCCTTTTCAACTCACCCCATGCCCTCGAAACACATTTCACACAGTGCCAACACCTCAAACCCCCTTTTCAACTCACCCCATGCCCTCAAAACACATTTCACACAGTGCCAACACCTCAAACCCCCTTTTCTACTGCCCCCATGCCCTCAAAACACATTTCACACAGTGCCAACACCTCAAACCACCTTTACAACTCCCCCCACACATTTCACCCAGTGCCAAAACCTCACACCCCCTTTTCAACTCACCCCATGCCCTCAAAACATATTTCACACAGTGCCAACACCTCAAACCCCCTTTTCAACTCCCCCCATGCCCTCAAAACACATTTCACCCAATGCCAACACCTCCAACCCCCTTTTCAACTGCCCCCATGCCCTCAAAACATGTTTCACCCAGTGCCAACACCTCAAACCCCCTTTTCAAGTGCCCCCATGCCCTGAAAACACATTTCACCCAGTGCCAACACCTCAAACCCCCTTTTCAACTCCCCCCATGCCCTCAAAACACATTTCACCCAATGCCAACACCTCGAACCCCCTTTTCAACTGCCCCCATGCCCTCAAAACATATTTCACCCAATGCCAACACCTCAAACCCCCTTTTCAACTGCCCCCATGCCCTCAAAACACATTTCACCCAATGCCAACACCTCAAACCCCCTTTTCAACTGCCCCCACGCCCTGAAAACACATTTCACCCAGTGCCAACACCTCAAACCCCCTTTTCAACTCCCCCCATGCCCTCAAAACACATTTCACCCAATGCCAACACCTCGAACCCCCTTTTCAACTGCCCCCATGCCCTCAAAACATATTTCACCCAATGCCAACACCTCAAACCCCCTTTTCAACTGCCCCCATGCCCTCAAAACACATTTCACACAATGCCAACACCTCAAACCATCTTTTCAACTGCCCCCATGCCCTGAAAACACATTTCACCCACCAGTGCCAACACCTCAAACCGCCTTTTCAACTCACCCCATGCCCTCAAAACACATTTCACACAGTGCCAACACCACACCCCCCCTTTTCAACTGCCCCCATGCCCTCAAAACATATTTCACCCAGTGCCAACACCTCAAACCCCCTTTTCAACTGCCCCCATGCCCTCAAAGCACATTTCACACAGTGCCAACACCTCAAACCCCCTTTTCAACTGCCCCCATGCTCTCAAAACATATTTCACCCAATGCCAACACCTCAAACCCCCTTTTCAACTGCCCCCATGCCCTCAAAACACATTTCACCCAGTGCCAACACCTCAAACCCCCGTTTCAACTGCCCCCATGCCCTGAAAACAAATTTCACCCACCAGTGCCAACACCTCAAACCCCCTTTTCAACTCACCCCATGCCCTCGAAACACATTTCACACAGTGCCAACACCTCAAACCCCCTTTTCAACTCACCCCATGCCCTCGAAACACATTTCACACAGTGCCAACACCTCAAACCCCCTTTTCAACTCACCCCATGCCCTCAAAACATATTTCACACAGTGCCAACACCTCAAACCCCCTTTTCAACTCCCCCCATGCCCTCAAAACACATTTCACCCAATGCCAACACCTCCAACCCTCTTTTCAACTCACCCCATGCCCTCAAAACATGTTTCACCCAGTGCCAAAACCTCAAACCCCCTTTTCAAGTGCCCCCATGCCCAGAAAACACATTTCACCCAGTGCCAACACCTCAAACCCCCTTTTCAACTCCCCCCATGCCCTCAAAACATATTTCACCCAATGCCAACACCTCGAACCCCCTTTCTAACTGCCCCCATGCCCTCAAAACATATTTCACCCAATGCCAACACCTCAAACCCCCTTTTCAACTGCCCCCATGCCCTCAAAACACATTTCACCCAGTGCCAACACCTCAAACCCCCTTTTCAACTCCCCCCATGCCCTCAGAACACATTTCACCCAATGCCAACACCTCAAACCCCCTTTTCAACTGCCCCCATGCCCTCAAAACACATTTCACCCAATGCCAACACCTCAAACCCCCTTTTCAACTCCCCCCATGCCCTCAAAACACATTTCACCCAATGCCAACACCTCGAACCCCCTTTTCAACTGCCCCCATGCCCTCAAAACATATTTCACCCAATGCCAACACCTCAAACCCCCTTTTCAACTGCCCCCATGCCCTCAAAACACATTTCACCCAATGCCAACACCTCAAACCCCCTTTTCAACTGCCCCCATGCCCTGAAAACACATTTCACCCAGTGCCAACACCTCAAACCCCCTTTTCAACTCCCCCCATGCCCTCAAAACACATTTCACCCAATGCCAACACCTCGAACCCCCTTTTCAACTGCCCCCATGCCCTCAAAACATATTTCACCCAATGCCAACACCTCAAACCCCCTTTTCAACTGCCCCCATGCCCTCAAAACACATTTCACCCAATGCCAACACCTCAAACCCCCTTTTCAACTGCCCCCACGCCCTGAAAACACATTTCACCCAATGCCAACACCTCAAACCCCCTTTTCAACTCCCCCCATGCCCTCAAAACATATTTCACCCGGTGCCAACACCTCAAACCCCCTTTTCAACTGCCCCCATGCCCTCAAAACATATTTCACCCAATGCCAACACCTCCAACCCCCTTTTCAACTGCCCCCATGCCCTCAAAACATATTTCACCCAATGCCAACACCTCAAACCCCCTTTTCAACTGCCCCCATGCCCTCGAGACATATTTCACACAATGCCAACACCTCAAACCCCCTTTTCAACTGCCCCCATGCCCTGAAAACACATTTCACCCACCAGTGCCAACACCTCAAACCCCCTTTTCAACTCACCCCATGCCCTCAAAACACATTTCACACAGTGCCAACACCACACCCCCCCTTTTCAACTGCCCCCATGCGCTCAAAACATATTGCACCCAGTGCCAACACCTCAAACCCCCTTTTCAACTGCCCCCATGCCCTCAAAGCACATTTCACACAGTGCCAACACCTCAAACCCCCTTTTCAACTGCCCCCATGCTCTCAAAACATATTTCACCCAATGCCAACACCTCAAACCCCCTTTTCAACTGCCCCCATGCCCTCAAAACACATTTCACCCAGTGCCAACACCTCAAACCCCCTTTTCAACTGACCCCATGCCCTGAAAACAAATTTCACCCACCAGTGCCAACACCTCAAACCCCCTTTTCAACTCACCCCATGCCCTCGAAACACATTTCACACAGTGCCAACACCTCAAACCGCCTTTTCAACTCACCCCATGCCCTCGAAACACATTTCACACAGTGCCAACACCTCAAACCCCCTTTTCAACTCACCCCATGCCCTCAAAACATATTTCACACAGTGCCAACACCTCAAACCCCCTTTTCAACTCCCCCCATGCCCTCAAAACACATTTCACCCAATGCCAACACCTCCAACCCCCTTTTCAACTGCCCCCATGCCCTCAAAACATGTTTCACCCAGGGCCAAAATCGCAAACCCCCTTTTCAACTGCCCCCATGCCCTGAAAACACATTTCACCCAGTGCCAACACCTCAAACCCCCTTTTCAACTCCCCCCATGCCCTCAAAACACATTTCACCCGATGCCAACACCTCAAACCCCCTTTTCAACTGCCCCCATGCCCTCAAAACATATTTCACCCAATGCCAACACCTCAAACCCCCTTTTCAACTGCCCCCATGCCCTCAAAACACATTTCACCCAATGCCAACACCTCAAACCCCCTTTTCAACTGCCCCCATGCCCTCAAAACACATTTCACCCAATGCCAACACCTCAAACCCCCTTTTCAACTCCCCCCATGCCCTCAAAACATATTTCACCCGGTGCCAACACCTCAAACCCCCTTTTCAACTGCCCCCATGCCCTCAAAACATATTTCACCCAATGCCAACACCTCCAACCCCCTTTTCAACTGCCCCCATGCCCTCAAAACATATTTCACCCAATGCCAACACCTCAAACCCCCTTTTCAACTGCCCCCATGCCCTCGAGACATATTTCACACAATGCCAACACCTCAAACCCCCTTTTCAACTGCCCCCATGCCCTGAAAACACATTTCACCCACCAGTGCCAACACCTCAAACCCCCTTTTCAACTCACCCCATGCCCTCAAAACACATTTCACACAGTGCCAACACCACACCCCCCCTTTTCAACTGCCCCCATGCGCTCAAAACATATTGCACCCAGTGCCAACACCTCAAACCCCCTTTTCAACTGCCCCCATGCCCTCAAAGCACATTTCACACAGTGCCAACACCTCAAACCCCCTTTTCAACTGCCCCCATGCTCTCAAAACATATTTCACCCAATGCCAACACCTCAAACCCCCTTTTCAACTGCCCCCATGCCCTCAAAACACATTTCACCCAGTGCCAACACCTCAAACCCCCTTTTCAACTGACCCCATGCCCTGAAAACAAATTTCACCCACCAGTGCCAACACCTCAAACCCCCTTTTCAACTCACCCCATGCCCTCGAAACACATTTCACACAGTGCCAACACCTCAAACCGCCTTTTCAACTCACCCCATGCCCTCGAAACACATTTCACACAGTGCCAACACCTCAAACCCCCTTTTCAACTCACCCCATGCCCTCAAAACATATTTCACACAGTGCCAACACCTCAAACCCCCTTTTCAACTCCCCCCATGCCCTCAAAACACATTTCACCCAATGCCAACACCTCCAACCCCCTTTTCAACTGCCCCCATGCCCTCAAAACATGTTTCACCCAGGGCCAAAATCTCAAACCCCCTTTTCAACTGCCCCCATGCCCTGAAAACACATTTCACCCAGTGCCAACACCTCAAACCCCCTTTTCAACTCCCCCCATGCCCTCAAAACACATTTCACCCGATGCCAACACCTCAAACCCCCTTTTCAACTGCCCCCATGCCCTCAAAACATATTTCACCCAATGCCAACACCTCAAACCCCCTTTTCAACTGCCCCCATGCCCTCAAAACACATTTCACCCAATGCCAACACCTCAAACCCCCTTTTCAACTGCCCCCATGCCCTGAAAACACATTTCACCCAATGCCAACACCTCACACCCCCCTTTCAACTGCCCCCATGCCATCAAAACACATTTCACCCAATGCCAACACCTCGAACCCCCTTTTCAACTGCCCCCATGCCCTCAAAACATATTTCACCCAATGCCAACACCTCAAACCCCCGTTTCAACTGCCCCCATGCCCTGAAAACACATTTCACCCAGTGCCAACACCTCAAACCCCCTTTTCAACTCCCCCCATGCCCTCAAAACACATTTCACCCAATGCCAACACCTCGAACCCCCTTTTCAACTGCCCCCATGCCCTCAAAACATATTTCACCCAGTGCCAACACCTCAAACCCCCTTTTCAACTGCCCCCATGCCCTCAAAACACATTTCACCCAATGCCAACACCTCAAACCCCCTTTTCAACTGCCCCCATGCCCTCAAAACACATTTCACACAGTGCCAACACCTCAAACCCCCTTTTCAACTCCCCCCATGCCCTCAAAACACATTTCACCCAATGCCAACACCTCGAACCCCCTTTTCAACTGCCCCCATGCCCTCAAAACATATTTCACCCAATGCCAACACCTCAAACCCCCTTTTCAACTGCCCCCATGCCCTCAAAACACATTTCGGCCAATGCCAACACCTCAAACCCCCTTTTCAACTGCCCCCACGCCCTGAAAACACATTTCACCCAATGCCAACACCTCAAACCCCCTTTTCAACTCCCCCCATGCCCTCAAAACATACTTCACCCGGTGCCAACACCTCAAACCCCCTTTTCAACTGCCCCCATGCCCTCAAAACATATTTCACCCAATGCCAACACCTCGAACCCCCTTTTCAACTGCCCCCATGCCCTCAAAACATATTTCACCCAATGCCAACACCTCAAACCCCCTTTTCAACTGCCCCCATGCCCTCGAGCCATATTTCACACAATGCCAACACCTCAAACCCCCTTTTCAACTGCCCCCATGCCCTGAAAACACATTTCACCCACCAGTGCCAACACCTCAAACCCCCGTTTCAACTCACCCCATGCCCTCAAAACACATTTCACACAGTGCCAACACCACACCCCCCCTTTTCAACTGCCCCCATGCCCTCCAAACATATTTCACCCAGTGCCAACACCTCAAACCCCCTTTTCAACTGCCCCCATGCCCTCAAAGCACATTTCACACAGTGCCAACACCTCAAACCCCCTTTTCAACTGCCCCCATGCTCTCAAAACATATTTCACACAGTGCCAACACCTCAAACCCCCTTTTCAACTGCCCCCATGCCCTCAAAACACATTTCACCCAGTGCCAACACCTCAAACCCCCTTTTCAACTGACCCCATGCCCTGAAAACAAATTTCACCCACCAGTGCCAACACCTCAAACCCCCTTTTCAACTCACCCCATGCCCTCGAAACACATTTCACACAGTGCCAACACCTCAAACCCCCTTTTCAACTCACCCCATGCCCTCAAAACACATTTCACACAGTGCCAACACCTCAAACCCCCTTTTCTACTGCCCCCATGCCCTCAAAACACATTTCACCCAGTGCCAACACCTCAAACCCCCTTTTCAACTCCCCCCATGCCCTCAAAACACATTTCACAAAGTGCCAACACCTCAAACCCCCTTTTCAACTGCCCCCATGCTCTCAAAACATATTTCACCCAGTGCCAACACCTCAAACCCCCTTTTCAACTGCCCCCATGCCCTCAAAACACATTTCACCCAGTGCCGACACCTCAAACCCCCTTTTCAACTAACCCCATGCCCTGAAAACAAATTTCACCCACCAGTGCCAACACCTCAAACCCCCTTTTCAACTCACCCCATGCCCTCGAAACACATTTCACACAGTGCCAACACCTCAAACCCCCTTTTCAACTCACCCCATGCCCTCAAAACACATTTCACAAAGTGCCAACACCTCAAACCCCCTTTTCAACTGCCCCCATGCCCTCAAAACACATTTCACCAAGTGCCAAAACCTCACACCCCCTTTTGAACTCCCCCCATGCCCTCAAAACATATTTCACACAGTGCCAACAACCCACACCCCCTTTTCAACTACCCCGATGCCCTCGAGACATATTTCACCCAGTGCCAACACCTCAAACCCCCTTTTCAACTGCCCCCATGCCCTCAAAACATATTTCACACAGTGCCAACACCTCAAACCCCCTTTTCAACTGCCCCCATGCCCTCAAAACACATTTCACCCAATGCCAACACCTCAAACCCCCTTTTCAACTCCCCCCATGCCCTCAAAACACATTTCACCCAATGCCAACACCTCAAACCCCCTTTTCAACTCCCCCCATGCCCTCAAAACATATTTCACAAAGTGCCAACACCTCAAACCCCCTTTTCAACTGCCCCCATGCCCTCAAAACATATTTCACCCAGTGCCAACACCTCAAACCCCCTTTTCAACTGCCCCCATGCCCTCAAAACATATTTCGGCCACTGCCAACACCTCAAACCCCCTTTTCAACTGCCCCCATGCCCTCAAAACACATTTCACACAATGCCAACACCTCAAACCCCCGTTTCAACTGCCCCCATGCCCTGTAAACACATTTCACCCACCAGTGCCAACACCTCAAACCCCCTTTTCAACTCACCCCATGCCCTCAAAACACATTTCACACAGTGCCAACACCACACCCCCCCTTTTCAACTGCCCCCATGCCCTCAAAACATATTTCACCGAGTGCCAACACCTCAAACCCCCTTTTCAACTGCCCCCATGCCCTCAAAGCATATTTCACCCAATGCCAACACCTCAAACCCCCTCTTCAACTGCCCCTATGCCCTCAAAACATATTTCACCCAGTGCCAACACCTCAAACCCCGTTTTCAACTGCCCCCATGCCCTCAAAGCACATTTCACCCAATGCCAACACCTCAAACCCCCTTTTCAACTGCCCCCATGCCCTCAAAACATATTTCACACAGTGCCAACACCTCAAACCCCCTTTTCAAGTGACCCCATGCCCTCAAAACACATTTCACCCAATGCCAACACCTCAAACCACCTTTTCAACTGCCCCCATGCCCTCAAAACACATTTCACACAATGCCAACACCTCAAACCCCCGTTTCAACTGCCCCCATGCCCTGTAAACACATTTCACCCACCAGTGCCAACACCTCAAACCCCCTTTTCAACTCACCCCATGCCCTCAAAACACATTTCACACAGTGCCAACACCACACCCCCCCTTTTCAACTGCCCCCATGCCCTCAAAACATATTTCACCGAGTGCCAACACCTCAAACCCCCTTTTCAACTGCCCCCATGCCCTCAAAGCATATTTCACCCAATGCCAACACCTCAAACCCCCTTTTCAACTGCCCCTATGCCCTCAAAACATATTTCACCCGGTGCCAACACCTCAAACCCCCTTTTCAACTGCCCCCATGCCCTCAAAGCACATTTCACCCAATGCCAACACCTCAAACCCCCTTTTCAACTGCCCCCATGCCCTCAAAACATATTTCACACAGTGCCAACACCTCAAACCCCCTTTTCAACTGCCCCCATGCCCTCAAAACATGTTTCACCCAGTGCCAACACCTCAAACCCCCTTTTCAACTGACCCCATGCCCTCAAAACACATTTCACCCAATGCCAACACCTCAAACCACCTTTTCAACCGGGCCCATGCCCTCAAAACACATTTCACACAATGCCAACACCTCAAACCCCCTTTTCAACTCCCCCCATGCCCTGAAAACAAATTTCACCCACCAGTGCCAACACCTCAAACCCCCTTTTCAACTCACCCCATGCCCTCAAAACACATTTCACACAGTGCCAACACCTCAAACCCCCTTTTCAACTCACCCCATGCCCTCAAAACACATTTCACACAATGCCAACACCTCAAACCCCCTTTTCTACTGCCCCCATGCCCTCAAAACACATTTCACACAGTGCCAACACCTCAAACCCCCTTTACGACTCCCCCCACACATTTCACCCAGTGCCAAAACCTCACACCCCCTTTTCAACTCACCCCATGCCCTCAAAACATATTTCACACAGTGCCAACACCTCAAACCCCCTTTTCAACTCCCCCCATGCCCTCAAAACACATTTCACCCAATGCCAACACCTCCAACCCCCTTTTCAAATGCCCCCATGCCCTCAAAACATGTTTCACCCAGTGCCAAAACCTCAAACCCCCTTTTCAAGTGCCCCCATGCCCTGAAAACACATTTCACCCAGTGCCAACACCTCAAACCCCCTTTTCAACTCCCCCCATGCCCTCAAAACACATTTCACCCAATGCCAACACCTCGAACCCCCTTTTCAACTGCCCCCATGCCCTCAAAACATATTTCACCCAATGCCAACACCTCCAACCCCCTTTTCAACTGCCCCCATGCCCTCAAAACACATTTCACCCAATGCCAACACCTCAAGGAGGATGATGTTGCAGTCATTGAGTACATAAAGGGAACCCCCACCCACCCACCCACCCACCACTTCAAGCTGATGGTGTTGCGCAGACCTCTGGTGGCTTTGGGATAAGGGACACCATGCGCCCTGTCGCTCACAGTTGCCATTGTCGTGTTGGTGTTTTTCGAGGCCCGGGCAGAGCTTGGGTAAAAGGGGGGCGGGGGGTCACTCACCTGCAACCAGCGCCTGACGCGCACATGATGGGTACCGGTATGCAAACACAGACCACTAGAACACAAGATACATACTTTCTTGTGCTCTCGCACTGCAAAGAACTTGCACACGTCGTTGCCGCTGGCTCTGCTCCACTTTTTGCCCTCAGCTCTTGCAAGTTTCTTGTAAGCTGGGCAAATAACACAAAGCAGTGGACAATCACCAATATCAACAAATGGATTTGACCACTGGTTACGCAGTTGCCTTAGCCTCGCTTGCTCGCGTACTGAGTATCTTATGTGTAGGCCTTGTTTCTGTCCCATTTTCCACATCTGGTTGCAACACAGGAAGCTGTGGGAATTTGGGGTCAAAATTGTGCTCCCTTTCTGGTGTGGAAATCTTACCCCTCTATGGCATGAAAATTACCCCTTGCTGTTGCGGGGCAGATTCCCAAGACCACAAACCAGTATTGAAATCGCATCATATCCAACCAGTTTTTCCCACAGCCCACCTGTGGAGCTTCAGCCATGTCTCCCAAAGATCCTGATATTGTGGTGCTCAGTTCCAAGCCGTCTTTGGGTCCAGCCGGCACAAACCCATTTTGGGCAGTTCTGAGTTGCCTGGCAAAAAACAACTGCATTTCAGCTGGATCTGGAAAGCCAAAAAAAATTGCTCCGCCACTACAGCTACGATGTTGTTGCGGGTGCACGTAGGCACCGTCTACAGACCATGGGGTCCGAACCCACAGGGCTTTGCTTGAGTAGGGTGACAAGGGGGAGAGAGGGGGACCGCTGGCGTGTCTCGTTTTCCAATGAAGGCAGTTCCTCCATAGCGACTGGCCCATCAAATGATTAGAACTGGGTGTTGGGTGGGTCAAGCAGGCGAGTAAAAAGTCTTTTTTGCCACAATGTGACAACATAGGAGTTGCTCAAAATGACCTTGAAGCAAAGCGCATCACCACAAACCAGTTTTGTGCTATTTGGAGCCGTCTAGCCTGTTTTATGGCGGAGCGGGGGGGGGGGGGGGGGAGGGGGCTTCCGACCTCGCCCAGAAATTGCGAATTTTCAACCAACCCCCCCCCATCCAAGATGATGAATTTACAAGTGGGTAAGCATCCAATTTCATACATTGGGGTGTGCTGCGCGAATACCCCCAAAGAGGGGACATGGCGCTTGCGCCTGCCCTTGGCCTAACAACCTTTTTTTAGGCGATGGGCGACCTAGAGTGGAGGAGGAAAGGGGGGGCGGGGTCTGGGCGGGAGCTCCTGCCCCGCCCCCCCCCAGAATGCACACTAAAGCATCCCCAAGCCACCACCCTGTGTGGGACTGTATGGCTGGGACCAGTGGTATGTTCGGACCTTGGAGGAAATTATTCAGTTTGGGACAGGCCAGCTCGATGTCTTCTTCAGACGGTGGTACAGGCAGGGCGCGCAGCAACTCTGTCTGGTATCGCCCAGGGCTCCACTCACTTGTTGGGTCTGGACCAAAATCTCAATGTATTCTTTGGCAGGAAAAAGTCGCAATGTATTTTCCCTTCCATTGTGATCCACTGCTTTTCACGTCACATCTTTTCCTTTCCTCCCTCGTCAAACGGGTTCCAGCAGTGTGCTTTAAACCCGCTACTCCTGCACACACTGACCATGGCCGTGTAATCAAGTCGTTTTGCCGGAGTTCGTTCTGTGGATCGCGGCGTCTCAGACAATCCCCCGAGTTGCTTTGGACTGCCATTTCATTTGGGAGTCCTTTAGGCTGCCCAGAGTGTGGCCGGATGGTGCCAGTTCCTGGGTGAGTGCCCGAGGGTTTTGCAAGGCTGAGACGTGCGTTCAGATTGCAGAGTGCAGATTATCCTTATGCTGTGTGCGCCTTTGGCCTTTCTTCCCCTCGTGACAAAATTTTGATTCCGTCAACTTCTCACATAAGCGCCTGTCTTTCACTTTTTTTCCTGGCCGCTCACAGGTTTTACTGTTTTTCGACTGCTTGATTGCCCATCACGGACATCGCCCACGTGCATTCTGCATCTTTCGCCCCCCACCATATTTTCAAGCAGTGGCTCAAATTCCTCAGGGTGGCTGGGGATACTTTGCCGCTCTACGAATTGTGCATGACACAGGTAAGGAGCCAGTCTGGGACCAGACCTGTTTCAGAAGCGTCTTCCTCTCATCGAACAGCGAAGTCGCCTCAGCCTTCTTTCAGGGGTCGGGCGTACTGATTCAGTGCGCTCTCTGTCTTGGAATTGTGCGCATCCTGGATCTTCAAGAACAAATCTCCTACGAAGTGTGTTCAGGTGCGCGTCAACGGGCTCTGGTCACTATTCAACCTACCTTGCCCACCTTGCCCACAACCCGATGCATTGAAGGCCGCTTCAGGCGGTACCATTCAGGACAAAAGTATCACAGTATCACGTTCAGTTGCCACGGTTCGGCAGTCACCTTTGCAGACAGCATCGATCATCTTGTCACCGATCTTGCACTCGGAGCCGAACTTGGTTTTCACAAGGGTCATATTCTCCTTCGTTTGGGAATCGAATTGAGGATTAACTGCAGGAGTGGCGTGCATTATGATGGAGTGTCCTCTGCAGCGCTTGGTGCAACGCTTTCCGTCAGCGAGCACTTTTGCCAGTGAGGGCACGTAGTGCAGATTTTTGCGGGAGCAATTGTGCAGTGTCCAGTAGAGACATACCAATCAGACAATTGCCGAAAACCCACAAATCATTTCTGATGATGTGGGGCTTTGTATCGATTTTCTGCAGCCAAAAGAAGAGGAGAGTTGGCAGCGCCTCACCGCTGTGTCGTCAAGCATCTTTGCATTTGTTGTGCACAGTGCACAACTTGTGCAGTGGATCTTGCACAACTTGAAGTCCACGCAACTACCCCCAGACTACGACAAGAACTCAATGATCGAAAACTACACAAAAAAGATCAAAACGCATCGAAGGGCGCACAGGTTTGCCCCCCCCCGCTGAAATACCTTCCTCTTCAATTTTTCACCGATCTTGTCAGTTATCTGGTCGAGGATGTACTGCACGTGCTTTCCGCCCTTGAACGTCCAAATGCTGTTGACGAAGCTTCAGTGCTGAAACTGTGACCATCGTTGTCTTCGATTTCAAGGGTAGAGTGACGGCTTGGGACCAGTTATTTACCCAGCAATCTGGTCATCCCGTTGTCAACCATTGGTCACCAACGACTTACAACTAATCGTGGACAGGCGTAATTTGGAACACGGCGAAAGCTTCTAATGATGGATGAGTGAGTTGGATGTACGAATGAACATTTGTGTATGGTTCAGCTTTGAATGGGGACGACAGTTCATTTTCTCCTGCTGCCTGAATCAGGGCGCTTCGCGACATACAAATCGCGATACCCTGTTTTGGTGTGTTCTGGTTCAACAGCCTTTTTTTTTCCTTTTCTAAGCTTGTGAGAGGTCTTTTCCAAAGTAGAAAATATCAGCGTAATCAATTATGGCGCATACGCTGGGGAACACCAACGATTGAAATTTCATGACAACCATTCCACTTCTAAATGCATACATCATGGAAGACACCATACATAGACCATAGTTGACTGTCAAATTTCGATTTTTTTTCCCGAACCCCTTCTTCCTGCGGAGCGATGCCAACCTTTGACCCTAGCTCCTGAGGAGCCACGCCCCTAGCTCTGGAGGAGCAATGACCCTGGCTCCTTAGGAGCAAAATGCTTAACAAGACAACCGCCGCTCCTGAGAATCGCCGACCCTGGAGGTGGTACAGGGTCGGTGCTCCTGAGGAGCATTTATCAGGGTCGGTGCTCCTGAGGAGCAGCACCAGGGTCGGTGCTCCTGAGGAGCCAGGGTCGGTGCTCCTGAGGAGCTGGCTCCTCAGGAGCAGGGTCGGCGATTCTCAGGAGCGGCCATCTCCCACCTACCCTCTACTGGGCTCAAGGCTCCCCCAACGGCCCGGACACACCGGAACCCACAGAGGCCTGGGTCAGGCAGGCCAAGGCCATGAGGAACTACCACCTACACCACCCCTTCGACGACAGCCCCGCCGCACTGCCATGGCCAACAGATCCCCCGGAGACCGTACGCAAGCTCGCCGACATCGTACGCAGCCACGCGAAAGCGAAAATGCAAACACCGGCAGAACCCCCACTGAGGGATCCAGACCAGCAAGCAACGCACCCCTTCTTCCAACCCCATGCCCCCCCAGCCCCGCCACCTCCAGTCCCACCCAAGCGAACGAGACGACAAAAGGGCGCACCCGCCCCCAGCCAAGCCGGAAAAGCAGCAACCTCCCGACCCCCCGCATCCCACCCGACCCACCCGACGAACCCAGACCAAGCATCCTCGTCATCCTCCCTCCCACCACTACAACCGCCCCACCCGGACCAGGCATCCTCATCATCCTCCCTCCCGCCACCAGCACAGGCCCCGCCCAAAGCGTACCCAGGGTTCAAAAAAGGTGCGAAGGTCCAACAGCCCTTCCGCAACGACCACACAGGCGACTGGATCTGGTGTGAGGGCACGATCCAGTACCGCCTCAAGGGACAAGGGGACAACGGGGGGCCACAGATCCGGGTAATCTGGCACCGCCAAAAGGAGCTAGACCAGGGCAACAGCGCCCCGGACAAACCACTCGGCGACACCCTGGAACTCACCAGCGCCCACCCCATCCGGCTCCGCACCGAAGAGAACAAGGCCCACACAGGCACCAAATACACTGGGGAGCTCCCCCCGGAGTGGAGCCAAGGCCTCCCCCCGCCGCGCCTACCCAAACGCCCACAAACCGGCAAAAAGCCCCCAACCCCCAGTCCCCCTCCCTGACGGGGCAAGGGCCGAGGGCACAAGCCTCCACAGCCCCGGCCCGCCCCCACCGAGGCCACCGTCAACCTCCTCGACCTCAACCACCCGGCCGTCACATACTCCAAGGACGCCACAACCGCCCTCCAAGAGCTCCCGATGGCACAGGGGCCGGGGTGGGTCCCCCACCTCCTCACCTTCCAGGAACAAGGCCTACAGCGCGACGACCCCCCGGAAACCACCCCCATGTATACCCCGGACCAGAAAGCGTACAAATGCTACTGGCACAAGGGGACCCCCCTATACGCCCAAACCGGCATCCACGTCCACCTCGTCCACCACCTCAGCGTCCCAGGGAGGCTAGGTGTCTATGAGGTCGTCGGGGACGGATGGCAACTCAACGTCATCAACACCCACGTCCCCTTCGGCGAAGCCACGGAACCCTTCCTCCAGGCCCTGGCCGAGGCGTACCGCCAAATGGCCATGCTCGCCCCCACAGTCATCATCGGCGACATGAACGCCGCCCCCACCCCAGCGGACCGAGGAGGACAGGCCACACCCCAGGACCAAGCAGTCCGCGACACCATCGAAATGCTGGGGCTCGTGGACCTAACAGCCAGCCTCGAAGGCCAACCATCCCACTTCCCCCACCAAACGGATGCCGCCCCATCCCGCATCGACGTATGCTATGGCGACCCCACCACCATCATCCGAGCGGAGGCCCGATATGGACCCCTCCCGCTGGGACCCACAGGCCATAGCCCCCTGCACATCCGCCTCACCATCCCCAACCTTCCCCCCAGCCCCCCAGAAGATGCGGACCAAGGCCTACCACCCCCCCTGAAGATGCCCCCGCTGCATGACAAGCATGCCTGGTCCCAATATCACAGGGCCATAGACCGCGCCCGGCGCATCCAACCAGACCCCACCGACCTACTCACAGCCATGCGCACGGCCGCCGTCGCCTGCGGCTTCCAGCAACACCCCCACACAGACGACGACCAACCACCCACGGCCCTGGGGGACATGCTCCATGACCTCTGACATGCGAAGCAACAACTGGCGACCCTCCTCCACACCGACACCCCCCAAACCCGCCGCCAGATACACCACTGCAGGACACACATAGCCCAAATCAGGGCGGACCTGCAGCGGTGGCACATCCACAGGCAACAGCGCATCGCCCAGGAACACGAACGGTATGCGCAACACGAACTCCCCTACACGTTCACCCTTAGTTCACTATCTTTTCACCCTTTGCTCACCCTACCTAGTAAGGCATAATACACACAAAAAGCACGCAACAAGGGCATGAAGGCAGTAAGACAATCGTTGCTTACGTATGAACCATATGGAAATGGACCACAAACGGTGCAAAATAGGGCCAAAAACACCTGAAATGTTCATCGCTCATCCCATTCTTATGCACATAGTATCATATTTTATGTACAACGATGACACACGGAGAAAGAAAATTCTCAAATGGCTCAAATAGTTCCAAGCCTACCTATGAACCATATGGATATTGGATCACAAACGGTGCAAAATAGGGCCAAAAACACCTCAAATCTTCATCGTTCATCCCATTCTTATGCACATACTATCATATTATATGTAGGACCTATCATACAAATGCTTACAATAACAACCTAAGCCCCAAACATGTGTGTGTACGGTGATAGGCACGCAAAAGCCCATCTATGACCCATATGGAAATGGACCACAAACGGTGCAAAATAGGGCCAAAAACACCTCAAATGTTCATCTTTCATCCCATTCTTATGCACATAGTATCAGATTTTATGTAGTTCTTATCATTCAAATGCATACAATACCAACCCAAGCCCCAAACATGTGTGTGGACGGTGATAGGTGATCAAAACCCTACCTATGAACCATATGGATATGGAGCACAAATGGTGCAAAAACGGGCCAAAAACACCTCAAAACTACATTGTTCATCCCATGCTTGTGCCCGTAGTATCATATTTTATTTCTTACCCAGCATTCAAATGCTTACAATACCATCCTATGCCCCAAACATGTTTGTGGACGGTGATAGGTGATCAAAACCCTACCTATGAACCATATGGATATGGAGCGCAAAAGGTGCAAAAACGGGCCAAAAACACCTCAAATCTACATCGTTCATCCCATTCTTATGCACATACTATCATATTTTATGTAGTTCTTATCATTCAAATGCATACAATACCAACCCAACCCCAAACATGTGTGTGGACGGTGATAGGTGATCAAAACCCTACATATGAACCATATGGATATGGAGCGCAAAAGGTGCAAAAACGGGCCAAAAACACCTCAAAACTACATTGTTCATCCCATTCGTATGCACATACTATCATATATTATGTCGTTATTATCATTCAAATGCATACAACACCAACCCAAGCCCCAAACATGTGTGTGGACGGTGATAGGTGATCAAAACCCTACCTATGAACCATATGGATATTGGACCACAAACGGTGCAAAATAGGGCCAAAAACACCTCAAATCTTCATCGTTCATCCCATTCTTATGCACATACTATCATATTATATGTAGGACCTATCATACAAACGCTTACAATAACAACCTAAGCCCCAAACATGTGTGTGTACGGTGATAGGCACGCAAAAGCCTACCTATGAACCATATGGAAATGGACCACAAAAGGTGCAGAATAGGGCCAAAAACACCTCAAATGTTCATCTTTCATCCCATTCTTATGCACATACTATCATATTTTATGTAGTTCTTATCATTCAAATGCATACAATACCCACCCAAGCCCCAAACATGTGTGTGGACGGTGATAGGTGATCAAAACCCTACCTATGAACCATATGGATATTGGGCCCCATGGTGCATGAGAAAGGGATGAATAGCCTAGAATAAAGGCAAAACATCGCTTGTCATGTAGGCTTCTACCAATGGTGATGACAATTTGTTCATATATCACCTCTATACCACCTCTTACAGCCCTGTAAGGCCCTCTATATGGCCTCCATAGACCCTAAAACCATGTAAAAAAGTGGTTTTTGGGTAGAGAAGCGTGAATTTCTCCAAATCTGTGCCTGCCAATCTGGATTTTTTTAGGTCAGCAGCAAGGTATTTATCTCGGGAACACGCTCATGCCTTTACTTTGCTGCCAACTGCGAAAAAAAGTGGACTTTTTGGCGATTTTCTATTGCGCACGGCGGTCGGGAATCTGAAACTCGCGTACGCGGCAGTTGCTGACAGTTTATCTGCGGCTCCAGCTTCAGCGACAGCATAATTTTAATAAAAATTTGAGAAAACATAAAAACAACAGTACTACTGTGTACAGTTTGATATCGCGGTTCTGAAAATGCATGATTTTGAATTTTGGGAAAAAACAGCTGCTAAAATCATAGGTGAAGGCCATCCGCCACCTCAACGACGCCATGACCGATACCGGCCACCGCACCATCACCACGGTCCGGTAGGAGGACGGCTCCCTCACCAACGACCCAGCCACAGTGCTCCAAGCCACCCAAGACAGCTTCCTCCGGCAACACACCCCCACCCAAGACACACTGGACCCGGACACCCAGGCCAAAATCGACCGCCTCCCTCGGGTCTTCAACCACGCCCAGAGGAGGCACCTGGAAAAACGCCCCTTCACCATCCACGAAGTCCGGAAGGCCATCCACAGTCTCCGGCAACACAAAACCCCAGGCTACGACGGCCTCCCTGCAGAGGCATACTACGACCTCCCCGCCCACCTCCTCCGCGTCCTCGCCCACCGCCTCTGGGACATCGTCACGGGGCGGACCCCCCTGCCACCAGACTGGGCAAACGTTGTCCGCCCCCTCTACAAAAAAGGGGACTGGGCGAACCCGGACAACTGGCGCCCCATAGTCTGTGCGGTCACGGAGGTCAAAATCGTCTGGACCATCCTCCTGCGCCGCATCCGCCCCCACCTGGACCCCCACATACCAGCGAGCCTCTGGGGGGCCATCCCAGGCCGCTCCCCACACGAGGCCATCTTCCTCCAGGACACCATCGCGGACATGGACCCGGTGGACCTCATCATCGCCTCCCTCGACGTCAAGGGAGCCTTCCCGAACACCCCCTGGCTCCTTCTAGAAGCGGTGTGGAAACGCCTAGGCCTCCCCTTCTACAACTTCACCTCCGACTACATCCGCACCCGCAAATACACGGTCCGCACAGGAGCAGGCCTCACCCCCTTCCTGGAGCCAGGCAGCGGGGTCCCCCAAGGGGGAGCAGAGGGCCCCTTCCTTTACCTTCTAGTGACGCTCCCCCTGGCCCTCGCAATCGAGCAGGATTACCCGGCCTACGCACCCTACCCCCTCCTCTCCCCCCTGGTCGGCTTCGCGGACGACACCAACCTCACCGTCGCGCACACCCCACACGACCCCCATGCCCCGGACCCCGGACCAACGGTCACCCAACAGGCCAACGACTTACTGGACGTGACCGTCTCCTACCTCTCCCACAACAACCTCATCGTCCACCCCACAAAGTCAGTGGCCATGATCAAGGGGTCTGCCACACCTCCCACCCTGGGGCCACAAGGGCCCCCCATGCAAGTCGTGACGACCACCACCCACCTGGGGGTAGTCCAGGCCGCCAACCCTGAGGACGCCACCCTCCCTCCCAAGTTGCAGTCACACCTCGCCCATCTCCCCAGATATGCGTCCCCGACCACCAAGGCCCTCTCCCTGTCCCACCAGAGCCTGGCGTACTACCTCACCGGGGTCTTGAACGCCTCCATAGGCTTCCAAGCACTCCACCTAACACACCCCACCACCGCCCTCCAGCCGGCCACACGCGCCGTGACCAAGGCATGGGCAGCACACGGGGGCTGGCCCACCTCCATACCCACCCGCGCCATCCGAGCGGCATGGCCCCACTATGGAGACGCCATAGGGGACGAGGTGAAAGCGGCCTATACCAGACACACCGCCCTCCTCCTTCACCGCATGACCAACAATCACTCACCGGAGGTCCGCGAGGTCACCGCCATCCGCCTCCAAGCCGCACAACGGGCCCGCAACACATGCCCGCGCTGGGTACTCCACCAGACGGGCATGCCCACCAACATGAACACCCGCCTGTGGAACCACCTGCAGCTTCTGCTCCCATCCCCACACCACGCCATACTCACCAACCACACGTGCCCAGAGAAAGGGCCACTAGCGGTCCTCTGCGGGGACCTCCACCACCACCCCAAGGGCACCATCCACACCATAGACCTTGTCGGGGCCTCCATCACCGTAGTATACGTCACCCTCGCCCAAATGCGGGTCCTGCACCACAGCGGGGCACACCACACCCCCTTTCTACAGCTTCCCGAATGGCCACAATACCACCTCTTCCACCAGTACCTCACACAGACGGCACGAACAGCGGGACACACTCTACCGGGCAGCAAAGACATGCGCATAGCCTACCGAGAATTCACAAGGCAACACCCGCGACCCATCCCAGAGACACCGCCCTACGCACCCACCGGATCGAAACACGAACCCGTCCCCCCAGTAACGGGCCCAGTCCCACCACTAACCCTACTACTGGCCCCGAATGAAGCCAAACCCACGCAGACCACCGTCATCCACCACGGGGCAAAATGGCGCATACCGAAACACCACATGACCGCCCGAGACCTACCAAAGGTCCCCCAAGATTCCCAGAGCATGCCACGCACATGTTGGGCCTGTGACCCCGAGGCACCAACCGCACCATGGCCCGTGCTACACCTCATAGCACGCCACCACACCCACCCCGCGACCCACCTACCACCACAGGCCTACGCATGGATAGCCCCATGGTTCCACCGCACCGACACTAACCCCACGGTAGCATGGAACCCCGACCACGCGCCCAAATGGCTCTTCACCACTACACCCACATGCCCCCGCCCCGACCCGGCAGGGGTCGCCATCCGTTACAGCATGTACGAGCCAGGCAGAACGGGCAAACACGAGCACCCCTACTATCCACTCCACCACTCCTGCCACACACCGGAGCACCGAACACAAACCCTCACATGCCACGACCTAAACCCCGACACAGCCTACATCCTCCACTACATCTACTCCTACCTCACACAAGGACAGCCGGAGCAGGGACTCATAGCCCTGTCCCCCCAAGCAAAGCACATCATCTCCAAAGGAATAGGGGTGTACGCCACCCCCATCCTACAGCCCACAACCCCAGTAGCCCACCTCCCCACGGGCCTTGCCATATACGCCTACCTGCCCATGAACCCATGCCGCCTCCCACAACCATCACTGGCGGACCGGCTCTTCTTCACCGACGCCTCAGGCGAATCCGCCCTCACGCCCATCACCGGGGGGGCCACCCTGCAACTAACCCACACCGGGGAACATTACCACATGGACCACCACACGGGCCACACCACCTATGGGGCCTCTTCCCACGGGGAGCTAGGGGCCATGGCCGACGCCATCACCGAGGTCGCGGCCCACCTACCCGCCCACTCCCCGCACATCGTCCGGGTCTGGTTCGTGGTAGACGCCACTGTCGACACGCACCTGCTCCTCCGCATAGCAAGGCAACCACTTCACAAAGCAACCGCGACGAGCCTCGGCACCCAGGCACTGCTACTCTGGAAAGCCCTACGCAGCCTTCCCCCCTACGTCCAACTCCACATCGTGAAACAAGAGTCCCACAGGCACCAATACGGAAATGGTAAGGTCGACAACCAGGCAGTACACCAGCGCACAACACACCTACCAGCCCTCCAGATCCCTGACCTCGGCCGTGTAAGTGCGGCTAGCCCCATCTGCTCAGATTTTCAGACATTCTGCCCAGATTGGCTACATTTTGGTCATTTTCTTTGCTTCGGCGGAATTGCCGCCTCGCAGCTCAGTCACAGGATATTTCCTATATATTTCTGATATGCCGGATTTGATTCCGCGGTCCATTTCCTGTAAATCCGCCGCATTCCGCTATTTTAGCTGGAATCGCCATTTGCCGCTGACGCGCGCTCGCGGGCCAGATCGGCCAGACAATTTTACATAAATGGATTATTTAAATTCATTCGGACAGTTTTGGACACTCAGATGTATTTAGAATAATTCCCCTCAATTTTCTTCATAGACTGGGATTTTCTGCCGGACCACAATCAGCATGGATCTTGCTTCTGTTGTCGCTGCTCTCGCCTCCGTTGGTGTCCGAGTGTCCGGTTCTACCCCCAATAACAACATCCAGGGAGACTCCTCGCGTGCCTGCCCCACTGGTCTTGCCGGCCCCGAGCCCTCCGGCACCCACAACGACCCAGGGCAGCACTTTCATGGTAGCAGAGGCTACCTGAATGTTGTTCCTTTGGTGTCCCAACCACAGCTAGCCCCTCAGTACGGCCCCGTAGACTCCGCAACCTCCGGAGACGTAACGATTACGCTGCCGTGGTGCTGTGCGAACGAGGCCTTGAGAGGAATGCCCTGCGCAAGCCCAAATTGCCCAAGAAGGACACAAATCAGCAGCTGTGGAGGCCCAAAAATTGGTCGCGGTCGCGTGTCCTGGATCAATGTCTATTTCCAAGATTGGTTTCGAAAAATGACGCGATCCAGCTGGGATTTTGCATTACAGAATTTATTAAGTCAATACGTACTCAAATTCTGGTATTATGATGCCCACCACCCAGGATGTCTCCGCAGAATTCGACACACGCCCACCCCAGGGTGAGGCAACCCCCTTCGCTGCTGTAGGATTTTGCGGCAGCCTTTACAGACATTCGACACTTTTGCCTACTCACGCACTCGACCGGTACATTGATTGCCAAGCAGAGCAACTGAAGCAAGCGATAACACGGCACGCCGAATTGCAGCAGCTTCTGGCCCGCATCGATGATTTTCCACGAAGCCCCAAAGTTCTTGAGCGCCAGCGCTCCTCTTCATGTGCAGCCCTGGACGACAATGCCAGCACGCCGGACCCTGTCCTGTGTGCCCAGTCCGCTGACTATGATCAAGCTCCTCGACAACCAGTGTGTCCAAGAAGCGACCGTCCATCTCGCTGTACAACAACAACCACACTAAGCTCACCGTCAACCAGCACTTCCTCGCCCAACAGTCGCACTCTTGAAGTGACGGCCCACAGCCAACCCGACGAAGAGCCACGCCCCCAAGATCAACGCCAAACTGCCCCGTCACAAGCATTCGACCAAACTCCTGAGCCGACTTCGACGACGACTCTCATCCTGTCCTTGGTGGTATGCTTTACTGCCCTCCTTCAACGAATATGCCGTTCACTGCGCTTCAAAACCCGTCCGCGGGCACGCCAACGACGCCATCGCCGCATTCAAGGCAGAGTTCGACGCCGTCTGCTATTACGGCTCGGCGCTCGCCCATTCAAAGACGCCTCTCTCAGGCTTCAAGCGACGGGACGCCATTTTTGCGACCTAGGTCTGGACCATATCGACTTCTCCAGCCCAGACCACTTTCCTCCACTTCCATCCATCGCCGCCGCCACTGACTCTTCAAGGAGAGACCCCCGAGAGCCCCAACGAACTTTCTCTGTGTCAGCCTGTGCGTACAACTCGGCGACAGCGGTTGCATCTCCAGTTTTCTACGCCGAACGAGCTGTTCAGCCCCGCAGCCTGCTACGGCCAGGAGTCACGGAAATTATCAATGGACCTTGGCGAGACTGGCAATGCTCATGTTCGTACCAAAACTTCCAGCGCCGCACAGAGTGCTTAAATTGCGGACAGCCAAAGTTTAAGGAGGCCCAACCTGAGCCTTCACCCACCTACATGCCTGAGTGCCTGCTACAGTGAGCATGCAACTTTCCCTTTGGCCAAAGCCATTCGTGAGGCGAAGCCACATTGGGAGTATATGCTTATGCAGCCGCCAACGATTGTGTTTTGGCGGCTCAACAGGTTTGTTTGATTCCCTCTTGGCATGACTGCTGATTCGATGAGAATCTGAATTTTCGACTTTGGCCTGAGGCCCTATATGTCACTTTTGGCAGCCCCAACTGCCTATGCCAGTGGTATATATGCACGAGTCACCTTTCGTTTGGCCCAGGTCCGCGAGTACATGTGAAAATTGCAACCCGCGCCTCCGCTCTGTTGGCGTCTCCAAGGCGCCTTTATCACTTTTTGCGGTGACACGCAGCAACGCCTTTGCCTTGGTTTCTTCTATTTCCCTTTTCAATGGCAGCGACTGTGTTCTGCCGATTCAAAGTGTTCACCATCTTCGGAACACTACTTTGTTTAAGCTCTGCACTGCGAGTGTACCTGACTTCAGTCAGCTATGCCAATGGCTTTGCGCCCTGCTGTTTTTTGTCATTGCTAGAGGCCTGTTGTCTTTTCCCCTAGGGGTGAAACAGCATGGTTTTCGAAACAATGTCACAAGCAAGGGGAACACAAAACACAATTGTTTACTACAATTTCCACCTGACACCAGCACGGTCACGAACCATACACCGCACACACTTGAGACACACTCAGCCGCTTTATTGGGCACACACAACAAACTGACACACAGCACACAACCACCAGCACACTGACATACAGCAAACGGCCACTGCCACACTTCCTCATACGCAGGTTGTGATTCACCACGAGTGACCCTCCCCAGGCCTGTGGCAGAGGCCTAGGACCCACACCCAGTCAGCACCAATTGTTCTCACCTAATATTCATTATTCCCTTGAAATTCATCAGTCTTTACGTCTCACTCTCTCAAATCCCAAGTATTAAGCCTGTTTTTCACTGACCAACTTACTTGTCAATCAATCCTTCATTACAAAATCTACCTTTGGATTTGTACTGATTGGTACTTTGACCTCTGGGTTTTCATTAAGCAAGACCCAGCAAGTCTTAGTCCTCACATTTTTTCAGGTCCCACCCCAACCCTGAAACAATGAACACACCCACTGTTCACTGAAGAGATGGCCACTCTCCAAAGGGCTCGGATTCTTTCCAAAACAGTGACACACACTGTGTGCCTCCCAAGGTGCAGCCCCTCGGACCCCAGGAACACCTCAGGCCCCCCCCCCACACATGCGAGTGTCCTCCCTTTCTCACCAAGTGTTACCACTCACGGGCCCACCCGCATCACAAGACCACGGGGCTCGCCCCACCAACCACCACCCATCATAACAACCACCACCTGCCTCCTACCCACCACGACACCCCCTCTTCTCCTTTCACACCACACACACCCCAAGCAGCGCAGGCAGCACGTATAGTATTCTATAAGGCCCAAGCGCCATGTGTAGAGTACTCTATGTATCTTCTTCTCCCGAACTGCCTTTCAGCGGTCCAGTACGGACCTTAAAGTGAACATTGAGCGCAAAAAAAAAAAAGCAGCTGTGGAGGCCCAGATTACAATCAAGATCCCAGTCGAAATTGGCCATCAAGCAGCTGGAATCTCCCAGCTTACGCTAATGGCAACACTCCGGTGGAGCTTACGGACCTGGCAGGTACTAATACTCCGTACCAATGTTCACATTTTGTGACCATCGATGCCGACATTGACGACATTGAGATGGGTGGTCCAGGTGAGGTACCTACCTATAATCGACCAGCCTCATGGGCACAATGGGACAACCATTTGTCTTCCGAAGTGACCCGTAACCTTGAGGCGCTTGAGGCCCTGTGTCTATTAGCCACGTCTAAGCTGATAGGACAAGAAAGAATCGCCTCTGATTTTTTATTTGAATATTTTTTCCTCCTTCAAGAAGAAATTAATACCAGGATGTGGTGGTGTTCTCAAGAAGATGAATCTTTTGCCATTTTCTTGCAGATCTGGGAGGCAAGCCCCTTCCCGAAGGAGAAGACCAAGGCACCGGTTGCCGGGCCCTCCGCCCCTCATCCCTCTGTTTCCATCCGCGACGATCTAGCCGCCGCGGTTGAGGAAGGAATTTTAGAGGCAGCTAGGCAGGCAAGCCTGGAAATTAGCACTGAAGGAGGTCCCCAAGTGGACTCCTGGCTGCGAACCACTGAGATTAGCGGTCCGACAGCCTGCTCAGGCCCTTCAGGACACGGTATGTACTGTCCTGCCGACTGCTCTTGCAGATTACAGCGAGACTCTGAGCTCCAATTGCTCAAAGATCAAATGCAACTCATCATTCAGACGCTGGGAATTAAAGATCTTTTCAAGACCCACATGAGGTCTGAGGGCGCATCATCGGTGGATCAGACAACAGAACCGTCGGAGGAGGCGACAGAAATTTTTTCGATTGCTCCTTCGGTGGACTCTAAGACCACCGATGCACGGATCAGCAGGACTAAGCTAAAGGAAAGGGTTACAATCTCTCGATCACAGAGTAGATCGGCGAAGGCTAGGACTGAGGTTCAGAATGCCAAAAGAACTGCCTCCCGTACTACCCTTCCTGCTGTTGATTCCAATGCAATTGCCCAGATGTTGCTCGCCCAGACCCTCGCCGGAGCTGGTGTGGCTAATGATGCCGCCAAGGTGTCTACCATTACGGCCGGTGTTGGGCTGGATTCACTCCTAAATCCCACTTCATTGCGACTTCGTCAGGTTGCCAAGCAACCGAAGTATAATGGAAACCCCAGACGTTGGCCTCAGTTCCAACGGGAATTTAAACTGTGGGTTAAGACTCAAAAGCTCCAGGATGATCAGTTCCTGATGGCCCTCCTGGACTGCCTTGAGGGAGCGCCGGCCAATACTTGGCTCAGAACCTGGAGTGATCGTGAAGATTCAAGTTCTCCCCTTACCTTTGATGAGGTGTGGGAACAGTTGGAGGTACGTGGATCCCGGCTGCCTGAGGACCATTACCACCAGATGTTGAAGAATTTTCCTTCGTTCTCTCGATTAATCTTGCACGAGGTGCAGGACAAGAGACAGCGCTTCTGGAATCTCGTAGAAGAATCTGAACATTCAGGCGAAAAATTTTCTAGTGCCGAGCTGAAAAATCTGATTTTTGACAAGATCCCCTCAGAAACCGCCGCCACCCTTCGGAATCGACAGTCCGAAGAAAAGGTCAAGACCTGGTGGGCGGAGATCGATGGCTTTGACGCCTCGGCCAACCGGTTTACAGTCAGGGAGGCACTTCAAAAGTGCTCCCCCACGTCATTTACCAAGGTGAAATTCACTGAAAACACGTGGAAAATCAAGTTTAATGAACACGAGGATCGGGACTTGTTTGTCCAAGTCCTCAATAGGGGAGTAAGTTTCCACGGCCATCGCCTGAAGGCCAGGAACTGGGTGTTTTCGTTTACTCCGCAGGAACTGTGGGAAGAGGTTGAGAGGCTCGCTGACGCCGCCAATCAAAATTTCCATGAGGGTCTTGGGGGAAACAAGAATACCCAGCAAAACACCCAAAATGGGGCCCAAAAGGGCAACAAAAGGGTGAATGACACCCGGAATGTTCAGGATCATTGTAGCATCTGCCTTCTTTTAGGTTCTACGAACCGAGCTAAGACGCATTCCACTGCTAATCACCGATGGTCTGCTTACGATCACAAGGTGATTGGTGAAAATGTCAGTAATCCTCAGAATTCAGACAGGAATGACAGACAGGTGCATGGTGCCAAGGGGGGAAAGGGTAATTCGACTCCCTCCGGTGGGAACAAAAATACTGGAGGCCCTGGCGGGTCCCAAGGCAAAGGGAATCGGACTCCATCCGGCTCCGGTGGACAGCCAAACGGCCAGACAAGTCCCAATGTCAACGCCGGAGGCGGAAATCGAAATCCAGGCCAAACCCCTCAATCCGGTACAAACAAAGGAAATGCTCCAGGATCACAGGGTAAAGGTAAGGGAAATCCTTCGGGAACCCCCTTCTCTGGTAAGGGCCGAGGGCGTGGCGACGGTGGTGGCCCATCATCCGGCGGCCGTGGCCGTGGACGAGGAAAAGGCAACCATCGTGTGGATCAGGTCTCAGGTGCAGACCAGGTGTCTGATGCGGATCGAGATTACGTCGAAAATGCTCTGAATCCAGCGGATGATCCGTTCCAAGATGAATGGATCGACGAAACAGGCTGTGTTCACAATGTTAACGCAGCCGCTGGAGGTCAGAACGCCTAGGGGAGCCACGAAAATCGCCCCTCCCCAGGCGATTTCAGGCATGATCCCCAAATTCCTGATCGACCATTACTTGATGTAGGGTCGCTTGTCTCCTCTCCCCTGGATCCGGCAGCGGATCCTTCTGTTGTAGTGGACGAGGTTGGTGTACAGTCCAAGCACAGGGCTCGTCAGTTTGTCACAAAGCTGTGGGTCTCTGATTGCAAGGGAAATTTCCACCTCGCCACTTGTTTGTGTGACAATGGATCAGAGGTAAATCTCCAATCCAATGCATTCTTACCCGACGACTGCGTGTTTGAATTGCCTCATCCTGTTACCCTCGAGGGAGTTTCTGGACATTCTCTCGCAGGTGGGCAACGCGGTTGTTATATATCCACCCATTTGGTCGCTCAAGACCTTTGGGAAGAGCAAAATGTGGAAGAAGTTGTCCTTAAGGATGACTACTTCTATCGTGCTGACATAAAGTATGACCTTTATTTGGGCCATCCTTGGCTTCGCAAGAACAGGGTAGCGCCCGTAGGTCATCGTCGTTGTTTTTTGCTGGAGTCAGGTCCTTTGGAGCGTCCTGAATTTCGTTTTTTGCACGCAGGGTTTAAAAGTGCAGAAGAATTTTTGAAGCAAAAAGTGACACCAAAATTTGGTGAAGATGTCACCATTGCAGAGGTGAATGGGAGTGCCGATTACTCCCGAGAGTTAGAATGTCTTCGTAGGGACTCCCAGCCACGACGCCCTTCGCGCTGGCACTCTTCATCCTACAGAGTTGTCGACAAATGGCGCGATGCAATTTGTGAATACTTTCATGAACATCATTCATTTTGGCCACAGTATGATGCATTTGCTAACCGTATGAACAAGCGCTTTGACAGGCACTTCAGCGACGCTTGGACCCACAAATGGGACAAGAAGTTGTGGATTAATCCTCCGTTTCACTTAATCCAGCAGGTCATCCACAAAATCAAGCAAGATAAGACCCAGGCAATTTTAGTTGTGCCCTTGTGGGACGACAAGCCTTGGTTTCAGGAATTACAAGACATTTGTGTAGATTACATCGAACTTCCCAGGAAGATTAAGCTGTATGCCAGGGACGACACAGGTCCCCTGCCACAGCGGTCCTGGAGTTCGCTTGCATTCCTGGTGGACGGAAAGCTTTCTGACTCTAATTCTGCTGATTCTGGTACTGATTCTTGTGTTGGGTCAGAATCTGAGGTTGAGCGTGGTACTGATGATGAATCTATTTTTTCTGATTTTTGTCCGTCAGATACCCAAGGTGATTCAACGTCCAATGGATCCGCCTCGTCTCCCTCTTCCCCAATACGGTCGACATCGAAAAGAATCTTCAGTGCACGGGCGAGGAAAAATCTCCAATCGCGCCGCAAATTCAGAGTTTTTTATGAAAAACCCCCTGTGGAAGCTTTCATGGATCCTTCCGAGGAGCTGGATCGCGAAGAAAATCTCTGGGATTTCGACACACGACCCACCTATCTTCAAGAGGCAGTTGATACGGATCTGTTTAGGGACATCCGTAAGAAGATTCTTCCTGCCAAAGCCGAAGAAGTCGCCAAAGTTTTTTCGACAGTAATTCCTGGCGATCAGGTGGACACTGAATTGTGTTCCAAGTCAAGAGAAAAGATTTTTGAGGAACGGAAGGACACAACCCTTTCAGGGAAGTTGATCAAAGACCCCCCTGTCCGTGGACAGTTCGGTGAAGCCTTCATCGAGCTTCGTGAAGGGTACAAGGCAAAAAAACAGCGCCCTTATGAAAATCATGGACACAAACATGAGATTCTCAGAAAAACCATTGAGAGAAATCTCAGGGAATTTGGTTGGCTTGAGGGTTGTATGACCAGCGAATGGTGTTGTTCACCCTTCACAGTCCCGAAGCCACCGCCTGCAGACCAGAACACCATTGATGGTTGGCGAATGGTGGTTGATTTTCGCAATCTCAACGCCGAAACAAAGGCGGATTCACACCCCCTGCCCCTCATTGAGGAGGAAATCGCCAAGAGGGCAAGAGGTCGTTTGTTCTCTGTGCTGGATCTCCGTCACGGCTTTCACCAAATGCCGTTGAGGAAGGACAGCAGACCTCTCACCTGTATGTGCACGCCATGTGGCCCAGTCCAATGGACCGTCATGCCCATGGGGCTGAAGAACGCCCCCTCATTTTTTCAAAGAATGATGGAGGATGTGCTGTTCACAACCCATCCTGAGCTTCGTGCCTTCGTGAGTGTGTACATAGATGACATAATCATCGCGACGGAGGGGGAGGGACTGACCGAAGCCGAACTGGTGGCCCTACATGAGAAGCAGCTGAACCAAGTTTTGGATATTCTTGACGCCAATCAGCTGATTTGTGGGCCAAAGAAGGGAAAATTATTTTTAAAATCAGTCGAATTTTGTGGTTCTCTCCTAGAGAATGGCACCCGAGGACCTAGTCCAGGGAAGCTCGTCGCTATTCAGAAGTGGAAGCGCCCTGAGACGATCACGGAGTTGAGAGGATTCCTGGGTTGTTGCAATTTTTACCACACTTTTGTGCCGAATTATGCCAAATTTGCTGCCCCCCTCACTGAATTATTGAAGGTAGGGAGAGATGCGGGCAAGGCAGGTTCAAAGGTTCGTGTCAAGTGGACTGACGAGTGCGAGGAGGCCTTCCATCACTTGAAGGCAGCCCTCTGCGAAGTCGCCACGTTGCATGTGCCCCAATTTGACCGACCCTTCTACATTAGAACCGACGCATCTAGGTACGCGATCGGAGCTGTCCTTGAACAGGTTGATGAAGCCACCGGCGATCATTACCCTCTTGCATTTTGGTCACGGAAGCTAGCCCCACGCCAAATGCAATGGTCGCCGCGTGAGCAAGAGACTTACGCCATCATCTGTGCTTTAAAAAAGTATCAATCGTGGGTTGGCACCAATCGAGTCGAGGTCCTGACGGATCATCGATCTCTGGAGTATTGGGCCACTGAACACATTGATACTGTCGCGAGCCCAGCTGGTCGACGGGCCAGATGGCACGAATTTCTCTCTCTGTTTGACCTCCATGTGTCGTATTTGCCTGGAAAACATAACACGGTAGCGGATGCTCTGAGCCGATGGGCTTACCCCGCCTCAGAGGGGCTGCAAAGTACCAACATCCATGGTACGGAGCAGGACCGCCATGTCATCATCGAATGGGATCAGGAAGAAAAGAAACTCATTCGACGTGCATGCATGCAGTGCGCTGTTAAACAGCACGCATTGCCGTGTCACGACATCACGGCCATCACAGATCCGGCGCATGCTCACGAGATCTGCACCAAAACACTGAAAGTCGTGGAAAACGTCACCGATCCCTCCTCAGGGAGTGTGAAACGGTTTGACTATACCCGACAAGTAAGTCGATTTCGGTTGATCGAGGGCATTAAGCGACGAGATCCGGCCAAAACTCCACCCCTGCCTAAAGATTCCCTGATCATCCGTGACTGGACGTCCGATTACCTGGAGGATCCCATGTTTAAAGAGGTCTTTGGAAATCTCAAATCCAAAGATGCTCACAGGGATGGGATTTTTGCAGAGTACTCGTTGGATGGGGGGAAGCTGTGGATGGAGGGTAAATTGTGTGTGCCAGACGCCCTAGCCCCCCGAGTGTTAAACTGGTGGCACAAATGGGAGTCCCCCCACGCACATGGCCGTCGACTGTGGTCGATGATTAAGCATAGGTTGTTTGGATCGAGGCTCTACACTCATTGCATGAAAGTAGCTGCCGGATGTGCCCAATGTGCTGTCTCGACGCCTCCCAGCGCGAAGAAGCACGGCCATCTGAGGCCTCATCCTATTCCGGAGCGTCTCTTCAACAGAGTCACGAGTGATTTTTTCTATCTCGGTGAACTCGATGACGAAGAGTGCCATTGGACAAATAAAAAAGTCAATGGTGTGCTCCTCATTAAGTGCCGTCATTCCGGCTACATTCAAGTGTTGCCTTGCAACATTGAGTCGATGACTGGCAAGGCTGCCGCCAAGTGGTGCGCGCAGATCTGGATGGGAGGCTGGGACGTCCCATCCGAGGTGGTCACAGATTCAGGCAAAGAGTACACCTCCGAATGGTGGAGAGAATTGTGTGCTCGCCTTGGAATCCACCACCTCCGATGTGAAATCCACTCGCATCGAGCGCTGCCTGGCGAAAGAGCCGGCCGCTCTATAATTAATATGCTTCGTAAGGAGCTCGCGAGTGAAAAGGATTTCCATTGGATGGAAGTTCTCTTCGCATTGCTTCGCCGTTACCACAACACGCCTTTGTATCATGGCCTTTCTCCAAATGAAATTGTCTTTGGACGTAAGAAGTGTTGGTGGAACATGCCGTTGAATAATCCTCGCCCCTGTAAAGATGCTTCGCTGTTTTTGGACGAAGTCCAACGAGCAGATAAATCTGTGTCGAAATTAATCGAGAAGCATCAAGCTGACTGGCTTTGGGTTCAAAATCAAGGTCGAAAAAACCCCCACAATTTTGAAGTCGATGATCGAGTTTGGCTTCGAAAATCCGAAACCACCCTGGACGGAGATGACAAGCTTCTTCCCTTGTGGGAGGGGCCATTCGCTGTTACAGCGCGTCTTGGTGAGAACAGGTGGAGGATGCGTGTGGATGTCAGCAGGGAAATTGACGTTTCGGGCGATCGCCTCAAGAGAGAGATCCCCTCCCCCAAGGATCGAGTTAAACCCCTTTTTTGGACTGCAAAACACTTGTCCGATCGGGTCATCGAAGGGGGAAAGTACGAACTCAAGAGGATTGTTGAAGCAAGACGTGACGCCAAGGGCGAATGGGAATTTCTGTGTGATTGGAGGGGCTTTGATTCCAGTCACAACAACTGGGAACCAGCCCAATCTTTTGTCCATGGATACACCAAGGGGTTCATAGACTTCCTCAAGAAGCACCCCGAAATTGGAGTACTCCTGACAGATTGTTTGTCGAAACCAGACAGACAAGTGGAGAGCGACGGAAAACGACCTGTGGTGAATCGAGATCCAGCCTTTTACGGCCCTCAGCAGCCACATTCCAGGGCTGATCCGTCGATCCCCCCTCCTGCGGTCAGGCCAGCCCAGGAGCCAAATGAGGACCAAGCTTCGAGTTCGGCCGCTGATTTGCAGCGCCCAAGCCGTACGAGGGCCAGGCCAGACAGGTTGGTGGTCACATGCATTCGTGCTTGGCCGAATTGAGGAAGCCATCCTACCACATTCTGCTCAATCCACTGTTCATTCTTTCTGTTTATGTCATGATGTGGAGAACTGCGAATGTTTGATAATTTGACGTCAATCAACTTTTCTTTGGTCTCCGTTCGGCAGACAAGGCGTAGATACGCTGACGGAGTGTGCTGCCGTGTTCAGAAAAAACCAAACTCAGGCTTAATTCAGGCAGATTCGGGGTAATCTTGTCTCTGTTGGTCTGTGCATCTTTGGAATTTGGCTACTCGTGCAGATGGAAGCAAATGTACATAATCAAAACGCTGGCCAGCGACATTCACCCCTACAGGTAACCCCTGTAGTACTGGCTGCCCTAGAGGCGACGCCAGGAACTCAGATCATACCTTCATTTGCTGTGATGCTAACGCCAAAGTCCAGATTCAGATCCAGGATCCTCAAATTTACCTTGAATTTCTCAGGTTTGTCCATCATTCTGCCACTGTTGTACGAAACCCAGACGTCAATTGTTCAGACAATCTTCATCTAGGAGCTCTAGGGACTTCTAACAGCAACCTCTGAAGTCCGTAAGCTTCGTTGTATTTTTGGCACACGCCAATGTGAGCTCAATTCGACCAGAAACTGTCGAGAATGGTGAATCCAAGTGTCTTGTGGGACTTCTTCGTAAGATTGGCCTTGTCCAAGTCGATTGACACCACCGCCACTGTAAATTTGGTGTCTCTCAGTTATATACTGTCAGTAAAGTGCCTTCAGCGAACCTTCGGCGCGTTACATGCCAAGGATCCAGGGCCAGCATGTCCCATCATGATGCGTCATCACATGATCCACATTTTGATAGAATCTGTTTGATGCTCGCGAACCAACGTGCCAGAAAGCACAATTGAGCTGAATAAACGACAATATATATTTACTTTAGTCTAAACGAAAGTGTTGGTAGTTTCAGTTGTACACATTCCGCTTCATTTCACCTTCATCTCAGGGAATTTACTTATGTTAGGACAATTTAGATTGATTTCCTTGTCATCTCCCATCATTCCTCGAAGATCTGTTTAGATCTAAGTGAACAGAAGAACATCTCTACCTTCGGTGGTTCACTTAGGGTCTGTAGACTACATGTGTATTTGTTTAACCTCTCTGTGATTGCTTAATCCCCTCAATCTCTGCTCAAATTCATTCTCATTTTTGCTGAATCTTGTGATCATCCACCAGATGCGCCAAATCTGAAGCACATGCTGTACTTTTCAGAACGAGAAAAGCGGGATAACACGATGTAGAGTTCGGCGAGGACACCGTAGCGTGCCCGCGACAGCGAAACTGTGCCAGAGCGCTGAGATGTCACTCCAATTTTTGATCCCCCCACTCAATCCACCAATAATCTACCTCATTCTCAACCAATGCGTGGTTTGGTATCGATTCTCGATACGTTTACATGCTTTCTAGCCCTTGACCTAATGTTTTACAGCACGGAGGACTGTTCGTCACTTCTCATTCTGTCTCATCTCAGGTTCATCCAGCCTGATTCAGTGCCAATTCAGCCCAAATCAGGTCAGATCAAGCAGATTTCGCCCCATCGAGGCTACATTTCTATGTTTTTCTGGGACTTACCCGCACTACGTTCTTCGTTGACGTAGCGACACACCCCAGTGTGTTTTTGGAGGGGGAGTGTAAGTGCGGCTAGCCCCATCTGCTCAGATTTTCAGACATTCTGCCCAGATTGGCTACATTTTGGTCATTTTCTTTGCTTCGGCGGAATTGCCGCCTCGCAGCTCAGTCACAGGATATTTCCTATATATTTCTGATATGCCGGATTTGATTCCGCGGTCCATTTCCTGTAAATCCGCCGCATTCCGCTATTTTAGCTGGAATCGCCATTTGCCGCTGACGCGCGCTCGCGGGCCAGATCGGCCAGACAATTTTACATAAATGGATTATTTAAATTCATTCGGACAGTTTTGGACACTCAGATGTATTTAGAATAATTCCCCTCAATTTTCTTCATAGACTGGGATTTTCTGCCGGACCACAATCAGCATGGATCTTGCTTCTGTTGTCGCTGCTCTCGCCTCCGTTGGTGTCCGAGTGTCCGGTTCTACCCCCAATAACAACATCCAGGGAGACTCCTCGCGTGCCTGCCCCACTGGTCTTGCCGGCCCCGAGCCCTCCGGCACCCACAACGACCCAGGGCAGCACTTTCAGGCCGCAACCACACACACCTCCAACACGTGCCCCCTGTACCCGAGCCCCATCAGACCCCGGACTGGGTACCAGAGGACGCCCCCTATTCCTCCCACGACAGAGCGTACCACTACCCCAACCCCGTCCAACATCTCGCCCGCGTGCTCGGCGACGCAGACAGCCGGGCGCACATCCAGGAGCTCCAGGACAGACTGCAAGTCCCCCTCTACCACTCAGCGCTCCGCCCAGCAAACGTCCCAGCCCACCTCCAGAAACGACGCATCCAGCTCCTCAGGGAGCAACTGCCTTTCCTCACCAGGGTCGCCAGATGGCTCGCCCGCAAGCACATCCACGTCCCCGACGAACACACCCGTTGCCCATGCGACCACACCACCCCGGAGGACTGGGAACACTTCAAGAAATGCCCCCTCCATACAGACAGGGACACCCTAGTGGGCTGGTCCCCGGCGGAAACCCTGCGGCAACACGAAGGATGGCCAGCCCACAGCCACGCACACCAGGCCACCGAACACCTCTTCCGGGACCCCCTGATCAAAGAAGCCACCATGAGAGGGGCAGTGACACAGGCCCTGCACCGACACCTCACCAAACACACGGAAAGCCCCATGGAAGCAGCAGCACACCTCCAGCTAGAAGCGGTCCGCAGAGCAGCAGCCCAAATGGTACACCGCAAACACCTCCTGCTAACACACGCGGAACAACTCACCGACCCCACCGCCAGGGAACACATGCAGCGTCTCATCCATTACCATGCCGTGCATGACCCAGATGTCCACTAACCCGCTCCGCGCCCCGCACGCGCCCCCCGTCTCCATCCACAGGTCTCCAAGGCACCACCACAGCGCCCCGAGACCCGTCTCGCACCCAAGAAGCCACCCGGCACCGCCCAGTCCGGCCGAACCCAGCCAGGGCCAACCATCCATCGACGTAGACGCGCAAGACCCCGGCAGCCCATCCAGCCCACCCCCCCCGGACCCGGGACACCCTCCCCTCACACCGGCCACCATCCGCGACCCCGACCTCCTCCGAGCGACCCTCCAACACAGGGCCCCGACCACCCCCCTGGGCTGGTACCGCCTACAAGAGGACTGGACCAAGCTCACCGTCAAAGCCCTCCGGGACCTGACCACCCCAGGCAGCGGCCTCCACGAGACCATAGTAGACCTTGTGCTCTGGCGAGCCCGCAAACACACCCGGGGCCAGCCCATCTGGATCCCCCCCATCGAGTGGGGCCAGGCCCTGACGCACGACACCGGCAGCAACGTCACGCGTCGAGGGACCGTACGCCTACGGCAGGCCCAAGCGGAGACGGACCACCCAGCGGACCCGAACCACCCGGAGCAGTGGGAACAGGCCACCGCGCCCAACCGCGACACCGCCCTCCGCGCCGCCGGCCTCCGCACCCCGGACGACGACCTCCCCCCCCCACCTACAGACAGTGACCACCCCCCGCCGGAGGTCTGGGTTACAGTCCTGGAGCGCGGCCACTACTACGTGATAGCCGCTATGGCTACGTCCCACGGCCCGCAATGGATCATCCAGGGGACAGACACCATGTTCGCCCCGGAGACCGCCCCACCAGGGGCAGTGGGGGACCCCACCACCCAGCACAGGATCCTCAGGGGTCTCCTCCAGCCAGGGGACACGCCCCCAGCCCGCGCCCTGGCCCAAATCACCTCAGGGAAGGCGGGCTACCACCCGGGATTGTCCATGCTCTGCCTAACCCACTGGATCCAGCGCCACTGGCCACCCACGGGGACCGTGCCCTGGGTTTGGGCCATCCCCACCGCCCACACACAAGTCGAAGCAGGCCCGGACACACGACCAAACCCCCCCCCCAGGCCGCAGCAGTCCCTCACCTGCGGGTACCACGCCATCCACAGGGTCCTCAACCGCGCGGGTCTTAGCCCAAAGCTAGCATGCCCCCTTCCCACCACTGACCAAGAGGTCCACCAGATACGAACGCTCGTCTGCGAAATCCTTGCCGCGGCAGCAGAAGACGGCAAGCTTCTCCTCCAAACCGCCCGGCCTACAACTGCCCACGCAAGCGCGCAGCAAGCGGACACATACACCGGCGCAGCACAACACCCCGCACAATCCCCGCCCATGCCCCCCCCCTCTCGCTGCTCAACCGGAGACCCACACACGCCCACTATCGCGCGCACCCCCGGGCCCCACGACACGGGCCTCCCCCACCCGCCCGAAGACCAGCACACGCCCGCCACACACCCACCCACCGGCCACCCTTCACCGCCCCCCACACTCGACAACCCACACACACCCGCCAAGGGGAGCCCCACGCCCCGCGGCACGCCCACCCCACCCAGTGGCCCGCCCACGCCCCCCACACACACCCCAGAGGACCCAGGCCCACCCCCCCCGGCCCCTGAATGCAGCCCACGCGAACTGTTCCCCCCCGCTGACACAAACCCACACGACCTCGCAGATTGCAGGACCCGGGCCCAGCCGAGCCCAGAAAGAGAAGGCCGCAGCCCCGCGCCTCCCTCCCCCGCCGCAGCCGACCAGATCGGCCCGCCGGGCCGCCAGGTCACGACCGGGCCCCCCCAGCCGCCCGCCCCCAACCTACAACCCGGGGACATGCCCTCCATCCTCCCCGCCGTGGCCGCGGCAGAAGCCGCCGCCCGCAAGCCCGCCCGCATCACAGCCCAACCCGCGTCCACCACCTCCTCCTCGTCCTCAGCCTCGTCCACCTCCTCCACCTCATCCTCCGACCCCCCCCTCCCCGCCAAACTCATCCTCAAGGCCACGGCGAAAGCCAAAGCCGCGGCCGCACGCACCAACCCCCCAACCCCCACACAGGCGACTCAGGCACCCCGGCAACCCACCGGGACGACCCCCGACCCGGCATCGACGCCCTCACACCTCCGGACAGAGGTACTCCCCAACCTGGAACCGGACCCCAACCCCAAACCCGACCCCAAACCCAAACCGGACCCCAACCCCAAACCCAACCCCAAACCCAAGCCGGCGCCCACGCGACCACACACAACACCGCATACGCAACGACACAAAACCACCCGATACCACCCCCGCCCAGGCCCTAGCCCAAGCCAGGACCCCCCACCCACCACGACCCGCGCCCCCCTCCCGCCGGCACCCACCACCACCGCGGAGACGGCCACCCAGCACGACCCCCTCCAAACCCTCGTCAAAATCCCCGTCATCAAGCGCCCCGTCATCCATCCCCCACAAACCACCACCACCGCCGGCCAAACCGACCCAGGGACAGGGGACCCCTCAACCATCGTCACCGTCAAGCCCGGCCCCCAACCCTTCCTCCATGCCCACCACATAGTGCAGCCCCGGGGACTGCCCACGATGCCCAACCCCCCACCCCCACAAGGGGGACCGGAAAACCCACAAGGACTCCATGGGCCATACCCGCAACACCAACCCCACCACTACACACACCACCACCACCAGCGGCCCCACCACCACCACTACCAACACCACCCCCACCACTACCACTGCCCACCGCCCTACCCCACCGGGCCACAACCCCCCGTACACCAACAGCACCAGCGGACGGGATGGCAGCCGCCGAACGCCCCGCCCGCATACCCACCCCCCCCGTACCAGCCACCACCCCCGTACCAGCCGTACCCCCGCGGCCACCATCCGATGGCCGAGGGGGCCCCATGGACGACGGGGGATCTCCCCCCCCAACCAGCACCGCGTGACGCCCCGTACCCCCCCGGCCACCATCCGATGGCCGAAGGGGCCCCAAGGACGACGGGGGACCTCCCCCCCCAAGCGGCGCCGCGCGAGCCCCCCCAGAGGCCGCCGACGCTTCCGGACTGGCCCGACTCGAGCGACGAGGGCCGGTCCCGCAAGCGGCGGCGCTCCCGCTCCCCCCCCGCACGGCACACTCGCCCACGGCGCCCACACTCCCACCGCGCCTCAACCACCCACTCGCGCCGCTCCCGCTCCCCCAGGTACCACCACGACCCCCAGGGACCCCGCTCCCGTCGCTCCCGCTCCCCCGGGCACCACCACGAGCGCCACCGCCGCCCCATGTCCCCCTCCCCCTCCCCCCACCGGCCACCCAGCCCCCGCCACCACCACTCCCGCTCCCCCCGACGCAGCCAGGCACGCCGCCGCCGCCCCACGTCCACCTCCCCCTCCCCCCACACGCCCCGCCGGGCTCCCCGTTCCCCCCGCCACCCGTACCCATCCACCACCCCCAGCCCCCGCCACCACCACTCCCGCTCCCCCGGACGCCACCGAGCGCGCCACCGCCGCCCCATGTCCACCTCCCCCTCCCGCTCCCCCCTCCGCCCGTACCCGTCCTCCACCCCCAGCCCCCGCCGCCGCCGCTCCCGCTCCCCCAGGCACCGCCACCCCCGCCACCACCGCAGGTCCACATCTTCCCCCCGCCGCTCCAGGACCCCAGGCACGGACCCCTCCCCCCCCCGGGCCCCCGCCTACCTCGCCTGGTGGTCTCCCTCCGCTCTGCAAGAGCTCCGCCGCTGGGTGAAATGGGCCGGGGGAGCGGGAAGGCACAGAGGGGTGCACACGGTGCATACCTTCGAGGAGGTGCGCACCCGCACCCCCGCAAACCCCAATGAGGCCGCCCCGGAGGCCATCATGCCGCAAGCGGCATGGGAGGCCCTCCTCCGCGATGCGGTCCAGGGCCTCCGCCCCCCCTACACCCCCCAAGCCCTCCGCCGGTGGCTCCAGGCCACCCACCCCCAAGCCTGGGCCACCGGCGCCCCCTCCCCACCCCGCCCCTCCCACCACCACCACACCAGGAAGGGGCAGGACAAAGGCAAGGGAAGGGCAAGGGACACCAAGGACCACACAGGCAAGAGGGCACGGAAGGGCCCCAAGTGAGGGCAGGCACACGCAGGGACAGGGCGCCGGAAGCGACACCACATGGGGTCAGGACACCACCCAAGAACCAGGAAGGAACGGGAACGGGGACCAAGACACGGAGGAAAAGGGCACCACGACAGCTGCCACGACCCACACCGACGGGGAGACCAGCGCCGCCCCACCCCCACCAAACACCCCAACACACACCACCGAAGCAAACATCGGACGCCATGCGGATCACACCAGCGCACGCCCACCGGCCACCGGAAACCACACGGAGAAGGGAGGGCACACCTACACGGGGAGAACGGACCACACCCACAGAGGAGGCCGCAGGGAACACCGCCGCACGGCACACCACCGTGCCCTCACCGCCAGCCTACGACCCCGACCACCACGAAGGCCAACTCACAGGCACCGGAAGAGGACGAAAGCACGGCCGCGGCACCCACGACTACGGACCGACACCCCCAGAGGACACGAGACCAAGGCACAGGCCCCCAGGGAGGGCAACCCCACGGACCGTCACGCGACCACACCATGGGCTTTAAGGGCCGGGCTGCGCTACCGTCGCGGTTTGACGCAGAGTATTGCTACGGGGGCTTGATCTCGGCTGGTCTCACGTCCGTGAGGGCGTCCGTCACCAACCTGTTGCGTCCAGTGGAGGAATGGCACTGCGGCGGCGCACCGATCCCGTCCATGATGAATATCGAGCATCGCAAGGGGAAGCGAAACGCTGTGATCGATCGCGAAGGCTTTGGTGCTGCTGGACGGTGCCCCCCTTCAACGCCATCTCCGAGCGCCGTGAAGACTGGAAGTACCAAGAATACTACAGATGCCCCGGACCCCAGCAGTCCAGCACCGGAGATATGGACATCCCCCTGACCCTACAGTGTGAGCTCATCCCTGCCGGCGGCACCGACCCGGACCCTGCCAGCGCAGCCGAGCTGCAGTGAAAGCCATTCGCCACTCAAACAGCGTTCGGAAGCCACCTCCACCGTCCGACTCCTGATGTCTGTTTGTCTGCCTTGGAGAAGGAACGCTTTTCCTACACCCCGAGTACACCTGCCTGTCTGCGAGGCCCGGTGAAGATTGAGTCCATGGGTGAGAGTCAGTGTGCACGCCCCAAGGACACCGTGATCATTCAGCAGAATTTCCCGAAGACCTAACCGACCCACACAGGCCAGGCTGACCTCCACTGACCCACCGCGGCACCACGCGAGACCACGGCACACCGCACCACAGCGCGCCACAGAGCAACGCACCACAGCACGACGCGACGCGACGCGGCACAGAGCGGCACAACACGACACAACTGACCCTAACCTGAGGGACTAACCGAAGCCAGCCACCGCACACCCGGGAAGGCGCCGCGCCACCACGCCACACACCGGCACCACAGGCCACACACGGGACCACAGCGCGCCAGGCGACAACGGTGACGGACCACCCAGAAGATTACAGCCGGCACCGCGGAGGGGTAAGGACACGAGCAACCCCAGCCCCCTAACCCAAAACCACAAGCAGCCGCCTGGCGCAGCCGCCCAGCCGGCAGAGCCAGGACCTAACCCAGCAAGAAGGGGCGCCGAGCCCACAGTGTACAGAGACCACCCGACCCATGGGGCCGGAACATGGCCACACAGAACGCAACTGAAAACAGCAGCCCGGAAGACAACACTGAATACAGGCCAGTGCGTGCGCCAGCCCAGGGAAGGCAGAGGGAGGAACAGGCAAGCCCCCCCCAAAAAAAAAAAAAAAAAAAGAAGGGGGGAAGGGGAAAAGGCACGAAAACAGCCCACAGCCGCCCAACCACCCGCCAACACCACCACAGACGGCCAGGCCCCCCCCCAAGGAAAAAAAAAAAAAGGGGGACCCCCGCAGAGGCACAGGCGAACCACCCACCCAAAACCGGCAACACCAAGCCAGTAACAGCGGACCACGGGGAAAAGGGACAGAAAAAAAAAAAAAAAAAAGAGAGCCACCAGCCCAGCCCGAAAGAAAGGGGATGGAGGGACAGGGACCACAAAGCCCAGAAAAAAAAAAAAAAAAAAGAAAACAAAAAACCAAAGCAAAAAAAAAAAAAACACACCCCGACAACCCAGCCAAGACGGACTGGGCACAGGCGAGACCCGGGCCCGGCACACACGCCCACACCGCGCGCCGGAACCGGAAACGGCGGGGGGCAAGCGGGGCGCCCACGAAACCACACACGTCCCAAAAGCAGACCGAAACCGAAGCCCAACCACGAACACCACAAATAGCCGACACTAGGGGGACAACACCACAAATCGAGCCCAAAAACACCCACCCTAAACCCCAGCCAGGACAGACGGGGTTAACAAAACCCGCACCCAACCGCCAACCGGACCCAAACACAAACACCACACAACAGTAGGAAACCCAGTGCCCACAGCCCGGGCACTGAGGCAGCCCGTGCCATGCAGGTGACCCGGCCAAACGAGATCCGGAGCCCGGGGGTAAGGCTGCATCCTAAGGCCTGCGCTGCTTTGGGACTCGAGGCGGAGCGTGCGACACCCAAGCGCCTCGGAACCCTAGTACCAGGAACGTGCATGCACGCCTTGGGAACGGGATACGCCAGGAAGTCCGGTGAACCCCTAGGGTTCCGCCCAAAGGAGGGGACGTGCGCAAGCACGGGGGCACACCCTCCCGGCGAGACAAGCATGTCAGGCTGGCGGCGATCAGCCCTCCCGGCGTAGCCCGGGGCCGCTTTGTTGGGGGCCAACAGTCAGGTCTAGCGGGAAGTAAGCCGCCTCCCCTCTTCACGCGCGAAGCCTCTTCCTGTTCGTCACAGGGGCGACGCCAGGGGGAACCATGGGGCGCCTCTCCACGACCGAGTGCACCTACCTACCTACCTACCTACCTACCTACCTGGACCAGTCAGGGGTCCTAACTGTGGGCTCGCCTGTCCCCAAGGAGGGAAGACACACCTTGCCTCATAACACCTTGCTCGTCATTCCCCCCTGGTGTAGTGAGCCACCGTTCTTCGTTGGCTCCCCAAGGTCATTACATCAGGGCAGTCCCCATGCAACACATGGTCAATAAGGCATACACTCGCTGGGTGGCTGCAAAACTGATAAGCGGTCACCTGGTCCACGCTGGAAACCACAGGCATGGGTCTGCAGGGCACAGATAGGGTCAGTGCAGTGCTCAGTAAGCAGTAGTCTGTGAAAAACCAATGGCCTTCGGCCAGGGAGTGGTTGTCACGGGGGGCTAACGGTCCTGTCCTGCGATGCCATGCGGGGCAACTGTGACAACTGCTCTTACACCCATACACAGGCACGTCTGCACAAGAGTGCTCACTGCACCTGTGAGGTTAGAACACAGTCAGCAGACTGAAACAGGGAAATTAGTTTTTCCTTTTACGCTGGGAAAGAGTCTCAGCACGGGTTGATAGCTGCCCTTCGTTGTTCTCAACGAGATAGGAGCGGAAGATCGGGTGGATACTCCCATCTGGTTGTATGAAGGCTGACATAGGTTCCCAGGTCGCCTCAGATAACCCATTGCCATCCCACAGGGTTAGGAGTTTCCAGCCTTGTTTATACTCGTGGCGAGCAATACCTGCAACCACGTAGTAACCATCGACTGCCATCTCATCGGCAGTCATCTCTTCGAGTTCGTCTGCCTCCTCTGGACTGGCAGCGTTCTCTAGGTCTATACGCTCAACCTCACTGTCGCTGAGGCGCCACTCATCCCAAGACAAATCGTCAGGGGAGTGATGGTGCCTCAACTGTTTAGGTGCACACAGCAGTTCACCACCTAGATGTGGAGTGCACCTGACATGGATCTTGGATCCATCTATCCTGATGATACGATAGGGTCCAAAATACGGGTCTTGTAGGCAGTTACATGGCCAGGAGGGTAGGCGTGAATGGTGAACCAAAACAAGGTCACCAATCTTGAAGCTGGCAGGTCGCCGTCGGCGGTTGCGTCGGCTCAGTTCACGGTCACGAATGTGTCTCAGGTTAGTCCCAGCCTGGTTAGCCAGAGACTGCTTGTGTTCCAGCGAATCTCCCACAGGGCTCTTGAAGTCCTCACGAAAGGGGGTTTTGAAGAACCATGCAGGTCGTCCTCCATGGAACAGTTTGTGGGGGCCGAAACCGGTAGAAGAGCTCCGCTGTGAGTTCATGGTCAGCACTGCCCAGGGCACTAGGCGTACCCAGTCCTTGGTACGCTCCTGTTTCATCAGGATTCTTAGCTTTTGCTCCACCACACGGTTCTGTCTCTCACAGAGAGGGTTAGACGTGTGGGTATAGGGCACACCTGTGGTTACCTCCACGTTGAGGGCATTTAGCACTCGTTTGTACCACCAAGTGTCACTGCGGATGCGTACATCTTCATCAGAGTGCACCTGCTTAGGTGCTCCATAGGGTTCAAACCATTGTTCGACCAACATTTTCACAGTCTGCTCACCTGTGATTTTCTTATTGCAAGGGAACACACGGGTGAAGCGAGATAGGCCACAGGTGACCACTAGGCAACTATCATAGCCGCCGAAGCGTGGTAGGCCGTGGATGAAATCCACGTAGAGAAGAGAGTTAGCACAATAGGCTATGGGTAAGCTGGAAATCAGGCACCTATCCCTACTGTCCCTCTGCCTGCTAGCATGACAGCCACAAGCATCCACAATGGTCTGCATACGCGACCTCAGTTCAGTCAGGGTTAGACTAGAGCAGAAACACTCACGGAAGAAGTCCACTGAGCGATTAGCGCCAGTGTGACCAGAACTGAGATGGGACCACTGTAGGCACCCATCCAGTCGTGCTTCAGGCACAACAATCCGGTCCTCGTAGAAGAGATACTGATTGTTTTTATACCACTGGTGCCCGTCAATGACACGGGGTTCGAGACCAGTGCTGAGGGTTTGGAGAATTTCTTTGTACTCTGACTGATAGTCGGTTAGACTCCAACCCTCCACAATTCCATCAGTGCACATGGACAGGTCAAGTTGGACATCCATACGCTGGAAAGTCTCTTTAACGAGCCCGTCAGAGCTCTCACCTATAGGCGCATCGAAGTTATTGCGCGATATGTAGTTAGACAGTTCATTTTTTATACCGGGGATATGATGAACTGTCAACCTGAACTGGCTCAGGTAAGTCCACCACCGCTTTGATTTTGCTTTCTCTGGCGGTGGGCCCTTCTGAAAAGACTTCCCAGGTTCCTGGTCACATAGCCAGACAATAGGATTAGATCCCAGGAGTCGGGATTGTGACAAAAGCACCAACATACCGGCCAGGAGTTCCTGGTCATAGGTGCTGTAATTGGAACGCGCTTGGTTCCATTTCCAATTCGAGTGTCCTAGTGGCACCAGCCGCCACTCACTGGTAGGATAGCCATGTTTCAGCGACACATCACGGTTCAGTCCAGTAGTACGATAATGGCAGTGGGTTACTTCAGCGGGCTTAAGCTCTTGCCATTGGTAGATCGTTCCACCCTCCCCTACATCATTGGCATCAGTGATCAGGACTATCTTGCCCTTAGGGCGGGGCACTCCCAGGCAGTTGGAGGAGGCAATTTTCTTCTTCAACTCCTGGAAACATTCCTCCTCCCTGGCGGTCCACCTCCAGGGAGTAGTTTTCTTGATAGGGTCAGTGAGGGGGGGAGAGGAGTAGGTAAAATTGTGGATGTGACGCCGATAGAAATTACAGGCGCCCACAAAACTCCTCACATCGTGTAGACCTTTCTTCTGGTCATCGCGAATCTGCATGTCCTGTAGGGGCTGCATCTTAGACGCGGCTGGTTTCCACCAGCCATACCCCACGTTGAAACCCAAATATTCCATCTCCTCTTTCATAAACTCACACTTTTCGAGTTTGATTCGGAGATGGTTTTCTTGACAAACAATGAAAAATTCACGGAGGAGAAGGACATGGTCCTCTTGAGTATTAGTACCCAAACTCACGTCGTCGATGTGGGCCTCCATTTCTGCACCCCGAGAAATCAACTTCTGTACTGGAGGACTGCGCCTCAGTATGTACAAAATTTTGTTCATTAGCTCTCGGAAGAGCGCTGGGGCATTAGCCACCCCGAAAGGCATGACCCTCCACTTAAAGACACGACCCTTAGGGGTTGTAAAAGCGAGCAGCTCCTGAGCTGCGGCGGTTAGGTCCACCTGCCAGAAACCAGAGCGTTTGTCCATTTTGGTCTTGTTACCTTGTGGCCTGGCCAGCCACAAAAGGCGCCGTTCAGTGCAAAAAAATTTTGGTCTTGTACCCGCATTTGGCAATACGCTCCAGGGTATTTTCCGTGTTAGGAATAGTCCCTGAGTGGTTCTGGGTTTTCTTGTTGACCTCACCATAGTCAACAACCAGTCGTAGGGCAGTCGACCCTGGTTTAGCAACCAGGAAACAGGGACTGCAGTGATGGGGATAGTCCCCCTTCTTATATTCTTCAACGAGGCCAGCATCAATACATTCCTGGATCTGGCGCTCGATTTCTTCAACCTGTTCCTGTGGAGCGGGATAGGGACGGCGCTTCACTCGCGTCTTTTCAAATTCAGGTTTCAGTTTCAGGTCCGTCTGGACCAGTTTTTTACAAGGGAGGGGGGGCGGCAAGGCGCCGAATACCTCCTCATAGGTTATAGTAGGAAAAAGTCACTGCCATGTCTTTCTTGGAGGGCTTGATCCAGGCTAAGCCCCCCTTAAAACCCTTTGTTGATGCTGAGACAAACTTAAGTGTTTTTATCTCTCTTTTGTTGCCTAAAGTACACTTTCTCAAAGTAACTAGGGTTGTGACCCTAGCCCCCCCATGAAGTTCACCCCTACCACTCAACTGAGCGGAGGTACCTTCCTTCATGGAGGACATACCAAAAAAAATCAGGCATCTCATGCTTGTGGGCCTTGGAGGTTAAGCCTAAGTGGTCTCCCACCCCAAGACCCCTATACTCAATTGATTCTACCACTTATTGTGGTCCTACTTTGTAACTGTTTCTGAATTCAGTTGCTTGGCCAAGTCATTTTCTGTGTGGTCCTGACATCTATGCCCCTCAGTCCTAACCAGCACCATTTCACCCAAAAGAGTGCACATGAAGTGCCTATTGCAACCTCTGAGGCTAGAGTCTGACCAATTTTCATATAAAAACTTTTGTATTATCCATTTGTGATTGAATCTATGTGCATATACCTGCTTTGTCTATCTGCAGCCCTTCTGTGTTACACTGGATTCCAAAACCAATCATTGATTCGATCCATATTCAGTCCTTGCTCTACTTGCTGCTTTGGTTTGGGGTTTTCAACTACAAAACCTGCAGGAATACATCAAAAGACCTAGGGCATAATTCAAGGACATCTTTCTGGTAGCAGAGACAGTCCCTTGTGACCTTTTGAACCGACCCTGAGAAGAAATGCAAAACAAAAGCTCAACAACAAGTCCATCATGTCCACGCCAAGCGTCAGGACCTGGCCTATCCGAACTGTCCAAGTACAAATGGGCAGTGTGGTCCACCCAATGAGTGAACCACCACACCGAGCACCACATCACCTCAGTGGCGCATCTGGGTCCCAAGGAGATCCAGAACGCAGAAGGGCGGAAGAGAATAAAGGCCTTACCACCGAGGCCTTAGCAGCACACGGTGGAGACAGCTTCAGTCACCTCCACAGACGTGTGGCTGCTTCAGTGTCAAGATCCAATTGTCCAGCTTCATCCTCAACTGCCATTGAAGGACCTGAGGAATATGAGAAGCTGAAGATGAAGATGGATGAGTACATCATGCATGAAGAGTACTATAAATCCATCTGTGGGGAAGATGGAGAGGAGCCTTTGGCTGTACATGGATCCAGACCACGTACAGATCTAGGGTCCTACGCACACTCTGGTCCTCCGTCTACTGCATCCCTGCCAAGACAACTAAGGCCTGAGTATCCAACCCCAAGGGCCCCCGAGGTGGGCCCAACACGAGTCGAAGACCAACAACATCCAAGGCCAACCTACGGTGCCCTGGATCAGACGGCCGAGCTGTTTGCCAAATTCCTGTCTGGATCAGAAGATCCAGATGTGACGGCCTTATCGGAGGCCATTAAGGCTAAACTGGGTATTGCAGAACCCTTACCCAAGCCTGAGTTCCTCTCTCTCTCTCCAGGGCTGAGTACCCTGGCCGAAGATCTCAAGAGATCGAGGGTCTCAAGGCTGTTGCCTAAGGTTACCTGCCCCAGCCCCTTTCACCCCCGTGCCAGGACTGTGCCTATGGCGGATCTACAGGACGTGCCTGTCACAGAGAGTGAGAGAAGACGGCTGTCAGCCCTGGCCCCTCTTGCCGGGGTGTCGCCTACAGGCCTAACTCCGGGGGGTGGGAAGACGGGCAGACCAATTGCCCAGGCGAACATCCAGCTGGAACTGCCGGAGTTCGACCCCAAAAATCTGCCTGAATGGGCAGAGGAATTTGCGGAGTTCCTTTTGTTGACTGGCCAATCCCATGTGGATGTGGCCACCAAATGTTCACTGCTAAAACGCTCTTGCAAAAAGAAATTTTTGCAAAAACAGGTCAAACAGATTGTGAAAACCTGTTCTACCTGGGCAGAGGTACTCCTGAGGTTAGAGAAAACATTTCCAGTCTATGAGACTGACCTCAGCGTACGCACACAGATCGAGGAGCTACCTATGCTCCCGGAGTTTCCATCCGCTGCGCGAATTTCTGAGTATGTGTGCGACTTGGAGCACTTATTTTCGAGGATGAATGTGGGCTCCTACGGAGTCACTGAGCCCCACCTGTGGCTCATGAGTAAGATCCCCCAGCGTACGTGGGATGATTGCCGCTCCACCTCTGAGAGGAAGAGCAGGACCCACTCGTATGATACACTGGTTGATCTCTTGATTGAGCTCGCTCTTGAGAGAGAGAACGACTCCCACATGGAGAAGTTCCTCAAGAAGCATTTGGGACGAGGTGGTACCCCTACCCCCGAACGTGGCGAAGGGAAGGGGCATAAAAATCCCACTAACACTAACCAGGGAGGTGGTAAAGGGAGGGGAAACCTTCGTGCCATGAACGAGGTTCCAACCGATGCAGGCACACCCCCCCTGTTTTACTGCCGACCTGTCAATGACAAGGGGGGACCTTGTCACGCCTCTGACTGCGATCTCCGCAGTGGCTGTATGCTGCAGATGAAACGTCAGCAGCATACTAAAGATGGGAAAACCGTGACCCATCAGGACCACTTCAGGTGTACCATCACCTGTGGTTACTGTGGCAAACGTCGTCACTATGAGGACGAATGCCACATCAAGAAACGCGAGAGTGACAAACTCAAGCGTCAGGAGGCGGAGCGCCAGAAGACGCCCGCCAGAAATCCCCCGAATGGGGATAAAGGTAAAGGAGGTGGCAAGGGGGGTGGTAAGACTGTACCCCCTAACCCCCAGAGGCGCTCATCAGCGCCCGTTGCTACACCTACTCCTGCTGCTACCCCCGCTCCTGCCGCAGTTGTCCCCCAGAAGCGCCCCCAAGCGGATAACGCTACCCCTGAGGGGAATAATTCTAAGAAGAGGCGCTTGGCCTGGATGGCCAGGTCCCTCATGGCTGCTGGGGTGGATGTGAAATTCCCTGATGAGGAATAGGGGGGCGGCTCCGAAGAGGAGGACTTGGTTTTCTGGATCCTCGTGAAAATCGGGGATCAGGTTTTTCGAGCAGTGCTTGATACCGGCGCAACACTTTCCATAGTGGCCAGGCGCCTGCTTAAAACTTTCAGGAAAACTAAGACCGTGGCCATAAGAGTAGGGGATGGGCGTACCATCCATTCCCTGGGGGGGGTCGATGTGACCATATGTCTGGGCGACGAAACCGTGACCCAACACTGCAGAGTGTTGGACACTGACGCCTTTGACATCGTCATTGGCACCGACTTTCTAAGAAGAAACCCCCAGGTAAAAATGCTGTCCCTACAGCGTCCTTACTCTTTGCACTGCGACTTTGGCAGTGGGCTATTCTCCGTTCCTTTGGAGCTGTCAGGAGGAAAAGAGTCTGGGCTGCGCTACGCAGCCAAGACGAACTATCGTACTGAAAATTACCAACTGGCCCGTCATGTTCTCGAAAATGGACTGGCGGCCCTTCAGGTAAACCTGGATGAGATCCAGGTGGAATTGTTTGCGAGCCAACAACAGCACATCATGCAGTTGTACTGCTCGAAACAAATGAACAATGCTTTCCGTTTCTTCTGGAAAGCAATGGGCCTAGCGTATGCTAACCCTCCCTTCTCCCTGCTCGCGAAGGTTCTAACCGAGATCGCTTATGAGGGAGGAAGGGTTGTTATGTGCACCCCTGACTGGGGTTGCTCTGGTGAACATGCTTACTGGCGCCGTATGCTTGACCGAATGACCGTGGGAAGAGTGCAACTCCCCGACGGCCCCAACTATGTGCCGGAGGACTCAGACACAGCTATGCAGGCACCTGAGTGGGCCAGTTTACTGTCCATCATCGATGGATCTCTCAATCCTGTACCCCTGTGTGACCTGGACCAGGTGCTACTAAAAGAGGTCATGGCCGAAAATCGTGGCCTGACCCTTTATGATCTCAAAAATCGATCTCCTGAGCACCTATCTGCCACACTTACAGGGTGTGAGTCTCCTGATGACTATCTGGAACCTGCAGCTGTAAAAGAGGATGCTGACGACCAACTGTCTGAGATCGCCAGCACTATTCCCTCTGTTGATCCCAGCTGTGTTGACTTAAAACATAGTGCTTTCCTGGCCCAGCTGTTGCTAGAGGAGGTAGATCTAGAGTCAACCTCTGAACCCGCTTCCTCTGTTGGGAAACCAGTGCTACACATGCAGCCTGTGCACACAGGTGAACCCGTGGCCCGGAGTACTGATGCTCTGGCACGGCCTGCTGCTAATAACATGCCATTATCTGAGCATGACACTCAAGAACTCCGACGGCTGTTGTACCTGAAGGCCGAAGGTATTGAGCCCCAAGAGCGGCTGCAATACCTCAGACAGACCTGGAAATACTCCATCTGGTCTGAGGAGGACGATGAGTCCTATACGCTGCCTGATCCTGAGATACCTCTAGTGTATTCTCTACACTATGGGCAGCAATGTCCCCCTGAGTGGGACGATGGTACTGTACCTGCCGAAACTGCTGATCGGCAGAAAAAGAAAGAACATGGAAAAAGCAACCTCCATGCTGAGGAGGATTTCCTTCAGAAAGTCGAGAGTCTTAACCTTGACCCCCGCCTGAAGAAACTGCTTATAACCTATGAGGAGGTGTTCGGCGCCTTGCCGCCTCCCCTATCTTGTAAAAAACTGGTCCAGATGGGCCTGAAATTGAAACCAGAATTTGAAAAGACGCGAGTGAGGCGTCGTCCCTATCCCGCTCCACAGGAACAGGTTGAAGAAATCGAGCGCCAGATCCAAGAATGCACTGATGCTGGCCTCTTTGAAGAGTATAAACATGGGGACTATCCCCATCACTGCAGCCCCTGTTTCCTTGTTGCTAAACCAGGGTCAACTGCTCTACGTCTTGTTGTAGACTATGGTGAGGTCAACAAGAAAACCCAGAACCACTCAGGGAGTATTCCTAACATGGAAAACACCCTGGAGCGTATTGCCAAATGCAGGTATAAGACCAAAATGGACAAACGCTCTGGTTTCTGGCAGGTTGACCTAACCGCCGCAGCTCAGGAGCTGCTTGCCTTTATAACCCCTAAGGGTCGTGTCGTCAAGTGGAAGGTTATGCCTTTCGGGGTGGCTAACGCCCCAGCGCTCTTCCAGGAGCTTATGAACAAAATTTTGTACATACTGAGGCGCAGGCCTCTAGTACAAGAGTTGATTTCTCGGGGTGCAGAAATGGAGGCTCACATCGATGACGTGAGTTTGGGTACTAATACCAAAGAGGAACATGTCCTTCTGCTCCGTGAATTCTTCACTGTCTGTCAAGAAAACCATCTCCAAATGAAACTCGAAAAATGCGAGTTTATGAAAGAGGAGATGGAGTATTTGGGTTTCGACGTGGGGTATGGCTGGTGGAAACCAGCGGCGTCTAAGATGCAGCCCCTACAGGGCATGCAGATTCGCGATGACCCTAAGAAGGGTCTACACGATGTGAGGAGTTTTGTGGGCGCCTGTAATTTCTATCGGCGTCACATCCACAATTTTACTTACTCCTCTGCACCCCTCACTGACCTAATCAAGAAAACTACTCCCTGGAGGTGGACCTCCAGAGAGGAAGAGTGTTTCCAGGAGTTGAAGAAGAAGATTGCCTCCTCCAACTGCCTGAGGGTGCCCCGCCCTGAGGGCGAGATAGTCTTGATCACTGATGCCAGTGATGTAGGGGGGGGAGGTACGATCTATCAATGGCAGGAGCTTAAGCCCGCTGAAGTAACCCACTGCCATTATCGTACTACTGGACTGAACCGTGATGGTTCGTTGAAACATGACTATCCTACCAGTGAGTGGCGACTGGTGCCACTTGGACACTGGAATTGGAAATGGAACCAAGCGCGTTCCAACTACAGCACCTATGACCAGGAACTCCTGGCCGGTATGTTGGTGCTATCTTCACAAACCCCGACTCCTGGGGTCTAACCCTATTGTCTGGCTGTGTGACCAGGAGCCTGTGAAGTCTTTTCAGAAGGGCCCACCACCAGAAAAAGCGAAGCTAAAACGGTGGTGGACTTACCTGAGCCAGTTCAGGCTGACAGTGCATCATATCCCCGGGATTAAGAATGAACTGTCGGACTATATATCGCGCAACAACTTCGATGCGCTTATTGGTGAGAGCTCTGAGGCGCTCGCCCAAGAGGCTTTCCAGCGTACGGATGTCCAGCTTGACCTGTCCATGCGCACTGCTGGAATCCTGGAGGGTTGGAGTCTAACCGACTATCAGTCAGAGTATGAAGAAATTCTCCAAACCCTCAGCACTGGTCTCGATCCCCGTGTCATTGACGGGCACCAGTGGTATAAAAACAATCAGTACCTCTTCTACGAGGACCAAATTGTAGTGCCTGAGGCACGACTGCATGGGTGCCTACAGTGGTCCCATCTCAGTTCTGGTCACACTGGCGCTAATCGCTCAGTGGACTTCTTCCGTGAGTGTTTCTACTCTAGTCTGACCCTGACTGAACTGAGGTCGCGTATGCAGACCATTGTGGATGCTTGTGGCTGTCATGCCAGCAAGCAGAGCGACAGTAGGGATAGGGGCCTGATCTCCAGCTTACCCATACCCTATTGTGCTAACTCTCTACTCTACGTGGATTACATCCACGGCCTACCACGCTTTGGCGGCTATGATAGTTGCCTCGTGGTCACCTGTGGTCTATCTCGCTTCACCCGTGTGTTCCCTTGCAATAAGAAAATCACAGGTGAACAGACTGTAAAAATGTTGGTCGAAAAATGGTTCGAACCCTATGGAGCACCTAAACAGGTGCACTCTGATGAAGATGTACGCATCCGCAGTGACACTGGGTGGTAAAAACGAGTGCTAAATGCCCTCAACGTGGAGGTAACCACAGGTGTGCCCTACACTCACACGTCTAACCCTCTCTGTGAGAGACAGAACCGTGTGGTGGAGCAAAATTTAAGAATCCTGATGAAACAGGAGCGCACCAAGGACTGGGTACGCCTAGTGCCCTGGGCAGTTCTGTCCATGAACTCACAGCGGAGCTCTTCTACCGGTTTCACCCCCCACGAACTGTTCCATGGAGGACGACCTGCTTGGTTCTTCAAGACCCCCTTTCCTGAGGACTTCAAGAGCCCTGTGGGAGATTGGCTGGAACACAAGCAGTCTCTGGCTAACCAGGCTGGTACTAACCTGAGGCACATTCGTGACCGTGAACAGAGCCGACAGAACCGCCTACGGCGACCTGCCAGCTTCAAGGTTGGTGACCTTGTTTTGGTACACCATTCACGCCTACCCTCCTGGCCACGTAACTGCCTACAGGACCCTTACTTTGGACCCTATCGTATCATCAGGATACATGGATCCAGGATCCATGTCAGGTGCAGTCCACGTCTAGGTGGTGAACTGCTATGTGCTCCTAAGCAGTTGAGGCACTATCACTCCCCTGACGACTTGTCTTGGGATGAGTGGCGCCTCAGCGACAGTGCGATTGAACGTATAGACCTAGAGAACGCTGCCAGTCCAGAGGAGGCAGACGAACTCGAAGAGATGACTGCCGATGAGATGGCAGTCGATGGTTACTACGTGGTTGCAGGAATTGCTCGCCACGAGTATAAACAGGGCTGGAAATTCCTTACCCTGTGGGATGGCTATGGTTTGTCTGAGGCGACCTGGGAACCTATGTCAGCCTTCATACAACCAGATGGGAGTATCAACCCCATCTTCTGCACTTACCTCATTGAGAACAACGAGGGTCAGCTCCTAACCCGCGCTGAGACTATGTCCCAGCGTAAGAAGCGAAGCTAATTTCCCTGTGTCAGTCTACTGACAGGTGCAGTGAGCACTCTGTCTGTGCCCTGCAGACCCATGCCTATGGTTTCCAGCGTGAGCCAGGTGGCCGCTTATCAAGATTGCAGCCACCCAACGAGTGTTTGCCTTGTTGACCATGTGTTGCATGGGTACTGCCCTAATGTAATGACCTTGGTGAGCCAACGAAGAACGGTGGCTTACTACACCAGGGGGGAATGACAAGCAAGGTGTTATGAGGCAAGGTGTGTCTTCCCTCCTTGGGGACAAGCGAGCCCACAGTTAGGACCCCTGACTGGTCCAGACCCATGGGGTTCTACCCTTCCTTACAGGGTTTACCATACCCCTAAGTGTGCTACGTATGTCTGTATGTGTCTCACTTCACTCCCCAGCGTGGCTCCCGGAGACCGGGCTTCGCTGACGTTGGACCGAAGGTCCTAATCAGGTACTATTACCACTCCTATGGCGCCCAATTTCTGTGCTGGCGCCTATCCTTGGGGTTTGACGGCAAAAGCCCTACCTACTAAGAGGGGAGGGGTGGCCAAGTGTGCTGAGGGCATACAAAACGCCCATTTTTGCTACAGGCCAAAAGCTAACGCACTCCCCTGCCCACGAGGAAAAGCACGCGGGACAGGAGACACCACTACACTACACTCACTAACGCCAGCACCGGCCTTCGAAGGCAGGGTGAGCACTCATCACTTGCACTCCACTCCTGCCAGGCCTGCTGACCCTAACCCCTACACACGCTACTTGGGGTTGCTGTCCAGGAAGACTCAGGCCCTAGTGGCCCTCCTGTGAAAAGAACAAGAGAACACAGCGCTCCTAAGCAGCTGTGGCCTAACAAGGGACGCCACAACGCGTTTCCCCTGTTAGGGCTTGGAGGGAAGGGGTGCTCTCGTTGCGTGCACAGCGCAGATGTCGTTGAGGTCGAACTGCCCTCGCCAGTACTGGCTGAGGCACAGTGATTTGATTTGTGATCAGCGCCCCTGTTTTGCTGGGGCAGAAAAATGGTAGCCGCCGAAGGCAGCTGCTGCGTGCACCAATCACCCTTAACCTCTCCCACCTGTACAAAAGAGGCAGATGAAGGGGCGTTTGCGACTGAGGAACCAAGCCACACTCCAGGTATTATAAGCTTCTCAGTGTGACCTATAATACACTGTTCGCAAACACGCTGCAGATGCAGCTACCCCTGTCAAGCAAGCAAGCTTTAAGAAACTCCTCGGGTTCCCTTAAAGAACGTACCGAGGAGCCTCTGGGTAACCTAAACAAGGTTTACCGTGCGCAATTCGCGTGGCCTACCCTTTAATGCATCATGTGCACGCAGGGAAGGGAGGCTGAACCACAGACTCAACCAGGAGGTGAGCTCCTCCTGGGCTAACCTACCTTACTCACCATGCATCGTGTGAATGCCGCATTGAAACGAACACAAAACAAACCTAAGCGTTTTAAGCAACTCAACTTGAACGCCACGGCCGCACACGAACAAACGCTTACCTGTGAAGAAGGAAACAAGCGTGAATTAGGGATACAGGTGAAGCGACACAGCGTGTGGATGCCTAGATGAGGCACATGCATCGCGAGCACAGCGCATATTCTAACCCTACGTGCGCGCTGCGCGCTCCATTCGCACCACATACCTTTCATTCCCGCTTTTACCTGTGCAGAGCACGAGACGAGAACACCCGACCCCCCAACGAGCACAGCGTTGACAACCCTAAAGTTTTGACGAGACAACCAACACGAACGCAATGCGTGAGTGTGAGGTGACACAGACATACCTGAGAGACGGGTTGTTGAACTGCTCGGTGGTATAAGCTGAATTTGAATGCTTTACTCTGAAGTTTATAAAAATTTTGATGCAACTGTGCAAAAATTTTCTTTAAAACTTTAAAAACTACGGCTCATACCTTCTCTTCCAAAAGCCGTTTTCGCTTGCGCAACCCTTTTCTTGGCGTCCGCTTCCTTTGCGCTTGTCTGCGACTTTAAGTTATGTGTAAAAATGACGATTTCCCGCGTGGTTTCGTCGATTTTCAACGATTTCACTTGCTAAATCGCAACCCCTTCCGCAAAACCGCAGGAATCACTCCCTGCTGGTTCCATTTTCTTTTTTTTCCAGCTCCTGGGGGTTTGTGTCCTCCATTGGGAGTATTGCTCCGCCCTGGCCCTTGGTCAGGACGTATACTAAAACGCTGTTTATACGGCGATAGCCGTCCGCATTAGAGCGTTCGACTGTACCCTAGTAGGCAAGCACATTCTCTCTAGGGAGGGAGTCCTGGGTTCAAACCCCACTGCCCCCACACTTTTTCCAAAAGTTTTTGCCTCACGCCGGCGGCTTTTGAGGAATGCCCCTTCGAAGGGACATCATTCACGGTACATTACACTGTTTTTCAAGGGTGCCTACAGTGTGATAGGCTTCTTTGAAGTGATAAGGATGTTTTTGGTAAGTTTAATGCATTTTTTTGAGGTAACGTTGGGAATATTTGAGCCTTTTTCCTTGGTCCTACTAGCTTAGCTAACTAGTACTCCAGGGGGGAGTAAGAAAAAGTCACTGCCATGTCTTTCTTGGAGGGCTTGATCCAGGCTAAGCCCCCCTTAAAACCCTTTGTTGATGCTGAGACAAACTTAAGTGTTTTTATCTCTCTTTTGTTGCCTAAAGTACACTTTCTCAAAGTAACTAGGGTTGTGACCCTAGCCCCCCCATGAAGTTCACCCCTACCACTCAACTGAGCGGAGGTACCTTCCTTCATGGAGGACATACCAAAAAAGATCAGGCATCTCATGCTTGTGGGCCTTGGAGGTTAAGCCTAAGTGGTCTCCCACCCCAAGACCCCTATACTCAATTGATTCTACCACTTATTGTGGTCCTACTTTGTAACTGTTTCTGAATTCAGTTGCTTGGCCAAGTCATTTTCTGTGTGGTCCTGACATCTATGCCCCTCAGTCCTAACCAGCACCATTTCACCCAAAAGAGTGCACATGAAGTGCCTATTGCAACCTCTGAGGCTAGAGTCTGACCAATTTTCATATAAAAACTTTTGTATTATCCATTTGGGATTGAATCTATGTGCATATACCTGCTTTGTCTATCTGCCGCCCTTCTGTGTTACACTGGATTCCAAAACCAATCGTTGATTCGATCCATATTCAGTCCTTGCTCTACTTGCTGCTTTGGTTTGGGGTTTTCAACTACAAAACCTGCAGGAATACATCAAAAGACCTAGGGCATAATTCAAGGACATCTTTCTGTTATCAGCAGTTTCTTCAGTCGGGGGTCAAGGTTAAGACTCTCGAGTTTCTGCAGGAAATCCTCCTCAGTATGGAGGTTGCTCTTTCCATGTTCTTTCTTTTTCTGCCGATCAGCAGTTTCGGCAGGCACAGAACCATGGTCCCACTCAGGGGGACATTGCTGCCCATAGTGCACAGAATACACTAGCGTTATCTCAGGATCACGCAGCGTATAGGAATCATCGTCCTCCTCAGACCAGATGGAGGATTTTGAGGTCTGTCTGAGGTATTGCAGCCGCTCTTGGCGCTCAATACCCTCGGCCTTCAGGTACAACAGCCGCCGGAGTTCCTGAGTGTCATGCTCAGGCAGTGGCATGTTATTAGAAGCAGGCCGCGCCAGGGCATCATGACTTCGGGCCACGGGTGCAGCAGACCAGTGCACTGCCCGCATCGCAGGTCGCTCATGCGCATTGTAGATACATCAAGATCACATTGTGTTGTAAATAGCGCATGTTTTATTATCGCTTGTTTTAGGCACCAAATGTCCTGTTTGTTAAATCAGCTGTGATTACGGAGTTGTTCTGCATGGTGCCGCCTGAGGGATTTGGGATCTCAGGGTTAACGTCAAGTCGTGGTACGTTACAATTTAACAAACTTGACCAGAACGATTTCGTTAGGCTGCATTGAGACACGGGACGGAAATGCCGCGCCGCCGCTGTAAGATCAAGTCGGTTGACGAGATCAAGAGCTTGGACAGTTCCAGTGTGCGCCGGCTGTGCAGTTCGTCAGTGCCCGTGCGACGGGAGGAAGCGCTTCGTGAGGTTCTTCGTCGTGCGGCGCAGTGGGACATGGAGTGTCAGGACTACGCACGCAAGCTGCGCGTGTGGCAGCCGCAAAATGTGCTTCGGTGCCTTGAGGGTGAGCCTAGGGCTGTGGGGTTTGTGCCTCCCTGCCGTGAATTTTGTGTTCCTTCGTTCAACCCCGACACTATGCTGGAGGACGAACTGGTGGCAGTGACGATGTGTTCAGGGAGTGCGTTCCCAACGAACGACGGTCCAGGCGACCTTGAAGGTAATCAGGCATCTGCGGACGTGCCCGCTGTGATCAGCCTCGACTGCATTTTGGAGCAAGCTCTGGTGGAGTTTCAAAGCAAATCAGTCCAGGTCGCCAAGGACTTTCGAAGTTCGTCAGGGAGGACCAATTTTGCTGTCGCGGCTGCCATTTCACCCGCTGCAGCTGTTATGGCGGCTGGCAGGCCCAAACGCCGAGCTCGTGGTGGCAGAAAATGGCGCCAGCCAACGACGCTGTCAACGACCTCGTGAGTCCGAACTGAGGAGCGCCAATAGCGAAGCAGTCGACATCAGTGCTGTTGCACAAGTTCAAGGTTGTGTCTGTGCAGTGCGTGTGTTCGGGCGCGCTTGCACATTGGAGGGCCACGTAGGTGGCAGTCTCCCACTGCATACACTGGTTTCAGACCCAGCCTGGCCTCCCTACTTGCCATGTCAGCGACCACGGTCGTTTGTGAGACCAACGTGGGTGCGTCGCCACTGTTTCTTTTGTTTTCGCCGGTTTGGCCTGATTCTGGCTCAAATGAGTTGCATGACAAAATTGCGTTTGGCACCAAGCACCTGTGGCTCTGAAAAAACACTGTCGCTGTGCTTTTAGGCATGCACTGATATGCAGCCTTGTTTGTGTTTTTAGATTCTGATTCTGAGAGTCCATTTTTCTAGGGTTCCGGCGCGGTGATGACTAAGAGCACGGAGCAGGATTAGCTCAGCTCTGGAGTCCCACTGTGCAGGTGGTTTGTGTATGCGCTCAGCGGGTTTTTGCTGTTCGCTGCTGCTTGTTAGTGCCAACAGCTTTTTTGCTCCGAGGGCTATGCTCCGAGGGTGTACTTTGCATTTTGCTGTTGCCCTGCATTGCTCTGCCTGCGGCTTGTTGCATGCTTCGGCAGCTTACTGTGCAGTGTTCGCTGGGATTTGCAATGTGTGTGTACTTTGCACTCTGCTGTTACATACGTTGCGCTGCATGCACGTTGTCTATATTATGTTTATAGTTCACTGTTTTCTTTTGTTTGACTCTCTGCAGATCGGCAGATCAGAATTGGGGGGCCATCAAGCCACCAAGGCAGGCCAATCCCCCCCTGAAGCCCCAGCCAAGCACCATCCCCCTTCGAGATGCTCAGAAGTTAAGTTGGCGCACAAGTTTTAAGATAAGTCTGATATATGGGGCTTAAGCCCCTTGGAGGACCAGCAGCTTTGTTCAGTAGGTTAAGGGTTTTTATACCCTGTGGGTCAGTCCAGTGAGGATTGTTTCACTGTTTTCTTTGTGTCCTTTGTGCTGCTATGCTTGTTTTGTATTTCTCTAACCTGTCCTTTTTTTTTTTACATGACCAAATTTCTGAGCAGGGGTTTTCTTTTTGGTGCACGAAAATTGGCAGTGGGCAGTAAATAGTTGCTAATTTCCTGTATGGGGTCAGCAGGTAAAAAGGAACGCTGCCCCACCTAACCAATGGGTGGCCACCATTGGGGGATGGGCAGAGGGGCCTGGCAAGCCTCCTTTCTAGGTTGACGCCACAGGATGCAAATAGCTATTTTGTTTGTGTACTAAACACATAAGGAGCCCCTGACACCAGGTGGGGTTCCATCGTTGGGCACCGGGGTGTTCTAGAAATTTTTGTGTGCTTGGTATTTTTTTTCTGAGTGCCTATTTTTTTTTGTGTACATTATTGCTCTGTTTTTGGCACGCAGTGCACTGGCTGCCACTGTTTGTGTGTGTCAGCCAGCCCCTGGTCCCCTGGGACTGTCTTGGGTGGGCGTGCAGCAGACCAGTGCACTGCCCGCATCGCAGGTCGCGCATGCGCATTGTAGATACATCAAGATCACATTGTGTTGTAAATAGCGCATGTTTTATTATCGCTTGTTTTAGGCACCAAATGTCCTGTTTGTTAAATCAGCTGTGATTACGGAGTTGTTCTGCATGGTGCCGCCTGAGGGATTAGGGATCTCAGGGTTAACGTCAAGTCGTGGTACGTTACAACGGGTTCACCTTTGTGCATAGGCTGCATGTGTAGCACTGGCTTCCCAACATGGGGAGCGGGTTCTGAGGTCGACTCTAGATCTACCTCCTCCAGCAACAGCTGGGCTAGGAAGATACTGTGTTTTAGGTCAACACAGCTAGGACCAACAGGAGGGATAGTGCTGGCGATCTCAGACAGTTGGTCGTCAGCATCCTCCTTAACAGCTGCAGGTTCCAGATAGCCATCGGGAGATTTACACCCTGTAAGTGTGGCAGATAGGTGCTCAGGAGATCGGTTTTTGAGATCAGAAAGGGTCAGGCCACGATTCTCGGCCATTACCTCTTTCAGTGGCACCCGGTCTAGGTCACACAGGGGTACAGGATTGAGAGATCCATCAACAACGGTTAAGAAACTGGTCCACTCAGGGGCCTGCATAGCTGTGTCTGAGTCCTCAGGCACATAGATGGGACCGTCGAGGAGTTGCACTCTTCACACGGTCATTTGATCTGGCATACGGCGCCAGTAAGAATGTTCACCAGTGCAGCCCCAGTCAGGGCCGCACATGAAAAACCTTCCCCCCTCATAAGCGATTTTGGTTAGAACCTTCGCGAGCAGGGAGAAGGGAGGGTTAGCATACGCTAGGCCCATTGCTTTTCAGAAGAAACGGAAAGCATTGTTTAAATGTTTCGAGCAGTACAACTGCATGATATGCTTTGTCGGGTTGCAAACAATTCCCCCTGGATCTCATCCAGGTTTACCTGAAGGGCCGCCAGTCCATTTTCAAGAACGTGACGGGCCAATTGGTAGTTTTCAGTACGATAGTTAGTCCTGGATGCGTAGCGCAGCCCAGACTCTTTTCGTCCTGACAGCTCCAAAGGTACGGAGAAGAGCCCACTGCCAAAGTTGCAGTGCAAAGAATAGGGGCGCTGGAGAGACAGCATTTTTACCTGGGGGTTTCTTCGTAGGAAGTCGGTGCCAATGACGATGTCAAAGGCGTCGGTGTCCAGCACTCTGCAGTGTTGGGTCACAGTTTCGTCGCCCAAGCATATAGTCACATCGACCCTCCCCAAGGAATGGATGGTACGCCCATCCCTTACTCTTATGGCCACGGTCTTCGTTTTCTTGAAAGTCCTTAGCAGGCGCCGGGCCACTATGGAAAGTGTTGCACCGGTGTCAAGCACCGCTCGAAAAACTTGATCCGGAATGTTCACGAGGATCCAGAAAACCAAGTCCTCCTCTTCGGAGCCGCCCCCCTACTCCTCATCAGGGAACTTGACATTCACCCCTGCAGCCATGAGGGACTTGGCCATCCAGGCCAGTCGGCTCTTCTTGGAGTTATTCCCCTCAGGGGAAGCGTTATCCCCCCGTGGGCGCTTCTTGGGGTCACCTGCGGCAGGAGGGGGAGTAGCAGCGGGCGCTGACGAGCGTCTCTGGGGGTTAGGGGATCCACCTTTGCCACCCCCCTTGCCACCTCCTTTACCACCTTTATCCCCATTCGGGGGATTTCTGGTGGGTGTTTGGGTCTTCTGGCGTTCAGCCTCCTGCCGCTTGAGTTTATCACTCTCGCGTTTCTTTATGTGACATTCGTCTTCGTAGTGGCGATATTTGCCACAATAGCCACAGGTGATGGTCCACCTGAAATGATCCTGATGGGTCACAGGTTTCCCATCCTTGGTATGCTGCTGTCGTTTCATCTGCAGCATACAGCTACTGCGGTGATCGCAGTCAGAGGCATGACAAGGCCCCCCCTTGTCATTGACAGGTTTGCAGTAGAACAGAGGGGGTGTACCTGCATCAGGTTTAACCTCATTCATGGCACGTAGGTTACCCCTTCCTTTACCACCTCCTTGGTTGGTGTTAGTGGGATTTTTAGGCCCTTTCCCTTCGCCACGTTCGGGGGTAGAGGTACCACCTCGACCCAAGTGCTTCTTGAAGAATTTCTCCATGTAGGAGTCATTCTCCCTCCCAAGAGCTAGCTCAATCAGCAGGTCCATCAGTTCGTCGTATGAGTGGGTCCGGCTTTTCCTCTCAGAGGTAGCGCGGCAGTCATCCCACGTACGTTGGGGGATCTTACTCATGAGCCACAGGTGGGGCTCAGTGGCTCCGTAGGACCCCACGTTCATCCGTGAAAACAGATACTCCAGGTTGCACACGTATTCAGAGATTCGCGCAGCGGAAGGAAACTCAGGGAGCATAGGTAGCTCCTCTATCTGTGTGCGCACACTGAGGTCAGTCTCATAGACTGGGAATGTTTTCTCCACTCTCTGGAGTACCTCTACCCAGGTTGAACAGGTTTTCACAATCTGTTTCACCTTTTTTTGCAAAAATTTCTTTTTGCAGGAGCGTTTCAGCAAGGAGCATTTGGTGGCCACATCCACATGGGACTGGCTAGTGAGCAAAAGAAACTCAGCAAATTCTTCTGCCCATTCAGGCAGATTTTTCGGGTCGAACTCCGGCAGTTCTAGCTGGATGTTCACCTGGGCAATAGGTCTGCCCATCTTCCCACCCCCCGGGGTTAGGCCAGAAGGAGAAGGAGATACGCCGGCAAGAGGTGCCAGGGCTGACAGCCCTCTTTTCTCAGTCTCCGTCACCGGCACGTCCTGTAGTTCAGCAATAGGGACTGTCCTGGCGCGAGGATGAAAAGGGCTGGGGCAAGTGACCTTGGGTAGCAACCTGGACACCCTTGATCTTTTGAGATCATCAGCCAGCGTGCTTGATCCGGGTGAAGGTGAGAGTAGCACTGGCTTGGGTAAGTGTTCAGTGATACCCAATTTAGCCTTGACAGCCTCTGACAGAGCTGTCACATCCGGGTCTTCCGATCCGGATAGAAGATTGGCCAAAAGTTCGGCCGTACGATCCAGAGACCCATGGGTGGGCTCTTGGCGAAGAGGATCCATTATCGGCAGGTCTGGATGCCCTGCTCTTGGGTATTCGTGTACTCTCGGTCGTCTTGGTAGTGAAGCGGTATGGGGTGCTTCACCCATACCCGCTGCACAGCCTGTGGCGCTCTTCGCCAGGCTGGATCAGGAATTTTCCTGTTGATGTTACGGCATCTCGATTTCTGTGGGATTTCTGTAAAATACCCCAGAAATCGTCTTTTTTCGTCATTTTGGGCTGGCGACGACAGTCGTCGCCTGCGCGACGCAGCTCCAGATCGAGGATTTATTTCTCGATTTCTAAAGATTTTAGGCAATTTTATTATTGTTTTATCGTTTTTAGAAATAAAAGATTATAGCGTGACCTTTTTCGCGGCGTTCCGCGAAGGTCAATTTTTGCGAAAAAAGTCACGTTCACGCATTTTTCAAAAAATCCTGAGGCGATCCCAGGAATCGCCCAGGCGCCCATGGTGTGGCCCAACAGTGGGCCTTTTCATATGTAGTTTGAATTGGCGCAGAGACGCGTCGTGTCGGCTACGCGACGCGTTGGGGGGAGATGCGTGAAATGAGTGTTTTTGACTCAAAAATCACTATATTTCATTGTTTTTCGCCCAAAAACCACTGTTTGGCCCAGTTTGGGCAGGATCTCAGTGGAGATCCTGAGGGCGACGCCTCGTAGCCGTCAGATTTTCTGATGGCGGCGACGCCGCCGCCTTCATTTCGTCTTCCTTTTTATGCTATTTTGTAGTATAGAATTGTTACATGTACATATTACTTGTCTACATGTTTATTATTGTCTACATATACCTTCATCTCTTGCCCAGGACGCCAGATTGTGTCATGGCCGAGGCAAGGATTCCAGAAAACTTTGGAGATACCCAAATTCGAGTTCGCATCTTGGATTTCGTGGGTTTGGGGTTGCGCATGCCAAAGGAGGCTTGGAGGTTGCCCTCTCCCCAAATGCTTCAAAAGTTTTCTGCCGACGCCAAGGCCACCAAGGGCGTGTGACGGCCTGCGGACGGCGACGACGCCCGGACTGCAGGAGTATGCGGATCGCTGATCGCTGTTCGCTGGGAAAATGCAGGAGCTAAGGTCCAGGGCATCAACATGATGAAGGAGGAATTCCTTGACTCCGACGATGGATAAGACCATGGCTTCCCCATGGACCCTATGGAGCCCCCAAGTCTACACTGGCTTCCCCCCTCTGGGCGACGACCACAGTGACGACGACGCCATCTGCGAACCGCACAAGCAGGCGCGTTAATTCGTCGCCTTGGGTTGGTTGACCCTCCGGGAGGTCCCAGTCCTAATTAGGCGTGGGGCGCCTTGGGTAGGAAATGACCCTAAATCCCCCAAATTAGGCGCGTTAATTCGTCGCCCTGGGTTGGGAATCGACCCTAAAAAGGTACGGGTTACCTTGGGCAGGAAATGGCCCTAAATTCAGGCGCCAGGAAGTCGTTGCCTTGGGTTTGACCCTAAATAATTTTTTCCGAATTTATTGAATTATTATGTTTCCATGCCCATGGAGAAAAAGGGTCAATATGTGCGCCTAAGCGCCATCAGTCAGGGCGGAAGGCCCTGCAGCGCCTCTGTTCATGTAACTACAGGCCACACCGAGTGCCAGGGACCAGTGTGGTCGCCTGGGGGGCAATGGCCCTATGAATATATCAAATTCAAAAAAAAATAAAAAAATTTACATGTATGTGGCATGTAAATTACTTACGAAGCCCCCCCCCCCCCACTGTTCTGCTGAATCAGTCGTGAAACCAGGGCACTGCAGGGGTCAGAGCGCCTCCTTGGCCTTGCCTTCCTTTGGATATAGGCAAGGCTTCTAAGGAGGGGGGTGAAGCGGTATGGGGTGCTTCACCCATACCCACTGCACAGCCTGTGGCGCTCCTCGCCAGGCTGGATCAGAAATTTTCCTGTTGATGTTACGGCATCTCGATTTCTGTGGGATTTCTGTAAAATACCCCAGAAATCGTCTTTTTTCGTCATTTTGGGCTGGCGACGACAGTCGTCGCCTGCGCGACGCAGCTCCAGATCGAGGATTTATTTCTCGATTTCTAAAGATTTTAGGCAATTTTATTATTGTTTTATCGTTTTTAGAAATAAAAGATCATAGCGTGACCTTTTTCGCGGCGTTCCGCGAAGGTCAATTTTTGCGAAAAAAGTCACGTTCACGCATTTTTCAAAAAATCCTGAGGCGATCCCAGGAATCGCCCAGGCGCCCATGGTGTGGCCCAACAGTGGGCCTTTTCATATGTAGTTTGAATTGGCGCAGAAACGCGTCGTGTCGGCTACGCAACGCGTGGGGGGGAGACGCGTGAAATGAGTGTTTTTGACTCAAAAATCACTATATTTCATTGTTTTTCGCCCAAAAACCACTGTTTGGCCCAGTTTGGGCAGGATCTCAGTGGAGATCCTGATGGCGACGCCTCGTAGCCGTCAGATTTTCTGATGGCGGCGACGCCGCCGCCTTCATTTCGTCTTCTTTTTTATGCTATTTTATAGTATAGAATTGTTACATGTACATATTACTTGTCTACATGTTTATTATTGTCTACATATACCTTCATCCCTTGCCCAGGACGCCAGATTGTGTCATGGCCGAGGCAAGGATTCCAGAAAACTTTGGAGATACCCAAATTCGAGTTCGCATCTTGGATTTCGTGGGTTTGGGGTTGCGCATGCCAAGGGAGGCTTGGAGGTTGCCCTCCCCCCAAATGCTTCAGTAGTGATACTGTGTCCGCCATGTCTGTAGATGGCCCAGAATAGAGGAAGGAGCCCATCTCAGTTTGGGGCGGCGACCCGAGAGCATCAAGAGGTATTTCTCCATCTTCTCCTACGGTGGACTTGTGGTACTCTTCGTGGAGCATAAACTCGTCCATCCTCCTTCGTAGGTCCTCTTGTTCTTCAGGACCAACTCCAAGTACGGTAGAAGACGAGGCCAGACAATCCGACCGGGCGATGGAGGCTTCGACACGCCTGCGGAGCCTTTGCAGACTGTCTTCACCATGGGCCGCTAAGGTTTCCATGGTTAATGGGATTGTTCTGGGCGGAATTAGTTCCGCCCTTCTGTGCTCTGGATCTTCCTGAGACCCAGATGTTGCTTTGAATGGCGGTTCACTCTTTTGGTGGGCTACACTGCCATGTTGCACTTGTACACTTCTGATCGGCCAGGTTCGGGAGGACAGTTAAGTGGACATGTTTAATGTGCTTTTCAGTGTGCTTTTCTTGTGCTTCTGCTCAGAGTTGGTTCGAAAGGTTCTCAGGGTTTGCCTCTGCTACCGGAAAGATGTCCTTGATTAGTGCCCTATGGATTTTGATAAAATCCTGCAGGTTTTTGATGGTGAGATCCCAAAACCAAAGGAGCAAGTAGAGCAAGAACAGGATGTGGATCAAATCAATGAATAGTTTGAAATCCAGTGTAACACAGAAGGGCTGCAGATAGACAAAGCAGGTATAAACACATAGATTCAATCACGAATGGATAAAACAAAAGATTTATATGAAAGCTGGGCTGACTCTAGCCTCAAAGATAGCATCAAGCACTTCATGTGCACTCTTTTGGGTGAAATGGTGCTGGTTAGGAATGTGGGGCATAGGTGTCAGGCCAGACACAGAATATGACTTGGCCAAGCAACTGAATTCAGAAACAGTTAAAAAGTAGAACCACATTAAGTGGTAGGAACAATTGAGTATAGGCGTCTTGCGTTGGGAGACCACTAGGCTTAACCTTCGAGGCCTAAAGCATGAAAAGCCTATTTTGTTTCGGTATATCCTCCATGAAGGAAGATACCTCCGCTCAGTTGAGTGGTAGGGGTGAACTTCATGGGGGGCTAGGGTTACAACCCTAGTTACTTTGAGAAAGTGTACTTTAGGCTTCAAAAGAGAGATAAAAATACTTAAGTTAGTTTTAGCATCAACAAAAGGGTTTTAAAGGGGGCTTGGCCTGGATCAAGGTCTCCAAGAAAGACAAGGCAGTGACTTTTTCTTACTGAGGGTGATGCGTGAGGGCCAGAGGCGCTTGGTGCGCCCTCGAAGGTCGACTCAGTCGTCGGATCGTGCCAATGGTCTACTCCTTCGTCTGCCATGCTTTCTCCTGCATCCTTCTCTCTCTGTCTCTTTCTCTTCACAGAGTTGGTGTCCACCTCCTCGACTGAGAGGGCCAGGAAGGCCGACTGAAGTCCCTCAAGCGAGTCATGAACCACGTCCACTGGCCCATGTAAGGGCACCGAAGGTACAGCGCTAGGTCCAGGTCCAGGTTCACCAGGTGCTGGCATTGCTGGTGCCTCAGGCGCCGTCCTCACGTCGGTGTCCTCCTTCTTTGTGTCCATATTCGCCCTTCTTGGTTATATATGACAGATCTCGGCGCACTGGATGTACGGCACGGGGTTGCTGCCGGTACGCAGAGACTGTCTGCGCTCTGCTACCAGAAGGTTTTATAGTGATTTCAACACTGTGTTTTTGTTGTGCCTCTCCTGCTGCTTGCTGCTGGTGTAGGGTTCCTGCTGCTTGTCTTTGATGAGGAAAATGTTTTATTGTTGAAATACAACCAATCCAGGATAACCCAAGCCAGAGATAAGCAAGTAGAAGATAAACAGGATCAAAGCATGAAGGGCTGCAGTCACAAAGAGTTAGATAAAGACAACTATCAACAATAGACCACACCAATTAGCATACATTGCAACTCAGGATGAAATATTTTACATGTTTGAGAAACACTGATTGGAAAACTGCCCCAAGGGCTCACTCTAATCCACAGTACCATCTTGAGATGTGCACTCTTTGTTTTTGGGTCCCATAGGTGCTGAGGTGGCATGGCTTGTGGCGCTGAGGTCACTGCCATGTCACATGGGATAATCCTACTTAGCTAGGCTGACTGGGTATTGAACCCAGAACCTCTCAAAAAGAGGTGCCCCAGCCCCCTAGGGTGCATACCGCTAGGATAGCTAAGAATTCATGAGAAAACATAGATAAATTCATAGGCTCTGCCTTTAGTATATCAGTGCCTCAGTCACCCAGGAAAAGATGTTTTAGTGCCTATAGCTTGGGGATTAAGGGGTCCACACAACATCCTGATTTGGTGTTTCGTTCCATAGGTCAAAATTTGTTATCACCCATTTTGGTTAGGCCAATACTAAGATGAAAATGCAAGAGTGCTTAGAGCACCTCTAATACAACTAAAGTATACTCTAAAAAATTGGAAAATCACCTTTTCCTACTTTTCTGAACGAAATGAATGAAATGCAATCGGAATGGAGAGTAGAATACATCACTAGTCAAACGCTTGCCTTGACGGCCATGCAGTGAAGGATGAGATGCATGGTAGAGTGAAATGAGGACAAATCACTTCCTAGCTCAAATGCAATTGCGTTCAAATGAAATAGCTTGACAAATTCAGGCTTCCGGAAAGGGTCTCAGCACACGCATGAGTGGCGGACCGTGACGAGAAGTCATGCAGTCTATGCAAAGTCTCGGCAACCCATGAGAGGGCACGGACCGTGCTCAGCACTGCATTGAACTATGTCGGGCGGTACGGTAAAGAGATGAGAATCAGTGAAATGGCATTGCACGCTAACATTCCGGCCTGCACGAACTGGAATGGTTACCTGTATTACAGTACCAGCGCGTTGTGGCACTTCTCCTCATTACTCTGCCCGACAAGGGGAGGACCAGAGACATTAAGTTGCATACGCAACCGTTAGCATTAGGGTAATACCAGAAAATCAATGCACCTCCTACACTAGCTAGTTAGCTAGCTAGGTAGCTTGAGTAAGTAAGAGTAAGTAAGTTTTGCAAGCTTCTTCCGCGACCAGTTGCCACCACCAACCTCTCTCATCGGAGAATGGTCACAAGGACCCCGAGAGAGGTCAATGCCAATGGTTTGGTCGAGTGCGGTCTTTTAATGTTTCACTTGGGTGCTCCTGCAATGAGTCTTCTTTCCGCCTTCCACTCACACCCATCAGTCGCCTCCCTACTCCCTGGTGGCAACAAGCCCCACGCCTTCTTTGTCCCCAAGACAACGGGCCAGCCGAACGGAGCCACTCAGCCTGGGGAGTCGAAGGAAAAGGCTTAGACGGTGAATGTGGCGGATGCAAACTGTCTGTTAATGGTTGTGGCCAAGTTTGTTTTGTGGCCGAAAAAGACAACAAAATGTTTCACTATTTATTGTGTGTCTAAGTAATTCTGAGGTATCTACCTTTCTACCTAGGCTAAGCCTAGTCAGAATGAATCAAAACTGATGCAAACAATCACAAATTGCAATATGATACAATGATTCAAGGTTATAAGACCAGAGTTTCGCGAATGGTTTAGAAAAAATTGATGTCAAAAAACCTGTTTTTCCTTGAAAATGCCCAACTTCTGCACTATTTTTCTGAACCATGTTGCTGGGATGTCAGAAAAAGGAACACCTGACTGTGTGTAGCATGTCCTCGGGCCTTCGAAACATATTTGATGTTGCCCGAACTCATCATAGGCTCAGAGAAATAGAAGTTGGGGGGAGACACATGAATCTCACATGCAACATATGCTGAATAACCATCAAAGAAGCATTTGGAAATCGAGCATTTTCACTACCATCCCATTTTCAAAAAAATCCGATGATTGGATATCTGCAAACTAGACACCAGTACCCTTTCAAAACAGCTTTGATGACTGTTCAACTCACCATAGGCTCTGAGAAAGGTTTTTTTCTGTAGCATCATGAACACAAAAATTGAAAACATGCTTTAATGCACCAAGTTGACCACCAAGGGAAGAATCGATTCTTGACCACGGAAATTCAACGTAAACATTTGTCGTAAACTTCATACTCCAGTGTTCACAAAGCACCTTGGTTCAGGTTAGAACTCACCAGGGTCTCAGAGAAATAATTAAACCTCCAAAATCATTTTTCATGATTTTTCACCAAGTGGTTTGTGTGGTAACTTGTTGCAATTTTACCATAGCCATTCTTATTTTCTGAAAAAAAAACGACTCAGGGCTAGAAAGCACGTACTTCAGTGTTGTTTAGAAAAGGAATGTTGAACCTCAAACCTTTTTTCTCTGGGAAATATGAAGAAAGCTCAAAAGGCTCTTTTGAGGGGTATTTGGGGTGTGGTTCATGGGTGACTTTGTTGAGGATGGTAGAAATAGTAAAAAAATTTGTTTCAAGGAGAGAAGAAGTGGGCGATAGAAGCGTACCACTGTCTACTTTTGAAAAATGCTTGGTTCAAAATTTTTCAGCGCATTGGCGCGCAGATATGCCTAAAACACCAAATGTCATTTTTGAGTGTTTTAGAGGGTTGAGCAAAAAGTGATTCATGGGGCATCTTGAAGAAATCACAGAAAAAAGCCCCTGAGGAGTTGAAACAAAGTGAGAGTCACATTTAAAAGCTAGCGCTCTCTACTTTACAACAGCGCTTTAGTTGGCGCGATTCAACGCACTGGCTCGAAGTTATGCGTAAAATGAGTTAGGCCATTTTCGACATTTTTGGCCTTTTGATAGATGAAAGAGATGGAAGAAATCATGAAGAAATCAAAGCTTCCGGGCTCCAAGGAGGGTGCACAGTGACTGGGGTGGGGATCTATAGTCACGGACCGTCGCTTTTACCCCTTCCATTGACGTAGGGTCAACCAGAGGGACCGTAAGCAAGGAGAAGTAAAGCCTTGAGAAGCATCACAACAAGTATGCAACATGTAGCAAACAAAAGCAACACAATGAATGGCTCTAGGCCTCAAAGAGCCTCAACAGAGCCTCTGGAAGAACGCTGGCAGCGCTCTCGCAACACATCGCTGTCGTAGAAGGCGTCGTCGTTGTCGCTGAAGCCCTGGGAAGTCGCCCAAGTTGTCCAAGTTCACCACATTTTTGAAACTTCTTGTTAAGCTAAAATTCTTCAAAATCTTCACCAAACTTAATGAAATAAATCCTCTGGACGCCTTTTCGAACTCTTCTGAAGACTCTGGCGTCGTCGTACTTGCGTAAAGGTCGCTTCACGCTACGCTCTTCCAGCTTTCGAATTTATTTGAAGGTTCTTTGACCATAGGAGGAAGTATACCTTCAAGACTTGAGGGTTTCTTGAACCTTTCAATAAATTCAAGCAAGGAACTCACTTTACTTGAACAGGGTACGCTGGCCCAGCTGCTGCTCGTCGTCCTCGTCGTCGGTGACCTGCTGGAACTTCAAATTACTGGACAGTATTGTGCTTGTACTTAGTATTGCCAACTTACTTAGGGTGCACAATAAATCCTTTTTGTCCTTGTCTTGCACTTCAAAATCAAACTGTTTTGAATGAATTTCTCCATTCCAATTGATTCCCTTGGCAAGCACAAAGTAGGCAACAGCAAGAAGACGAAGTCGTGCACGAACATTTAGCTGGACCAACTGGCTGGTCAAGTAATACGGGTTCACATGCCTAAATAACAAGAAAATTGATATAACAATAAATTCTCATTAAACAGGCAATAAAACCTATATTTTGGCAACTTTCTGAGTAGTCTATCTCATCACAGGCCTTGTCAATATTACATAAATTGCTGTCGGCGGCAGAAAGACGGCGACAGTCGCGACAGGCCATCTGAAGCTTCGAAATAGCTTCAAAATAGCTTCTAATACATTAGAACCTTCTAAAATGTCTTAAAACATGATTAAATCACAATATAAGCATATGGGATGTGATTATTCAAGTATGGCTACTAATGTATCCTAGATCTCTGCTCTCTGCAGTGTACCTAAGAGCAGTAGAGTCTAGCAGTAAGCTATAGGCTTGGAATACAAGCCAAATATGAGCAAATATCCTAGTGTTCTAGGATGTTGAAGCTTGGAGAGGTCTAGTATAGATCCTCCAGAAAGCTTCTGAGAGGCCTAAATGCCCTGACTTATTACAGTTACCTGATGAGGCTATCTACGTGCCTTTGGGCCGCAAGACACCCATCGGGAAACCTGGATGGGGAAGTATGCTCAGCGTGGTGGACGGTAGTCTGACCTCTATCACTTGGTCCACACTATCCAACGAGAGAGCGATGGACTCGCCCTGGATGACCTGAAGGAGCGACTACGACCTCAAGATGCTATTGAGACTATACCAGGGCGAGACGAGTACGTCCTGACTAACAACACTGCCCCCGACTCTCCCTGCCATGTACCTATTCCTGATGGAGTCTCAGAGTGTGGACTATCCGAGCTCCCCAGCTCTATTCACTTTGATGAAGAAACTGAGCATGACACCTTCTTCGTGCAGACCTGTGTGGAGGAAGTGGAGAGCGCCGAGTACGTCGCCCCACTGAAACCCCTACTCTCCATGAGGGGAAAAGAGCCCTTGGACGAGGAGTTGAACCCCCGATCCAGGCTGAGGGAGTATGTGAGCTCCAACAGGAGACGGGTGGCGAAAAGGCTATGCTACGCTAAGCCGACCCGCAGCTCATAGCCACTGAAGCAAGGGTGTAAGGGAGACCTCTCCCAACTGAAGGAGGACCTCGACCAAAAGATCACCACCTGGCAAAGGGAGGTGGATCTCAAGCTCATGAAGAGCGTGTGGGGTGCCCATGTGAGGACCCCAGAGGAGGATGAACTCTCAGAGGAATGTGTATGTGAACCCCCTCGAGCATGCCTATGTTGCCATCGTCCGCCAGAGATGGTTGAACGAGACCTCCTATATGCCTACCAACGGTTGAAAGATACTACCAAGGACGGAGAGCCAGTGGAGGATCACCTCCCGGCGTCTATTACCCAGGGGGCAAGCAACTTACACTCTGACGAGGACATGGAGGACAAGATCAAACTACTGGACCCGCGGGTACAGAAGCTCATAAGGACCTATCTGGAGGTGTTCGGGGAACTACCACCCCCAGCCTCATGTGACAAGCTGGTACAGATGGACCTCAAGCTGAAACCCGAGTGCGTGGGCCATAAGATCCGGAGGAGGAGATCCGGCTCTTAAAGAGCAGGCCCATGAGATTGAGCGACAGATACAAGAGTGTATCGACGCTGGCCTAGTCCCGGAGTACATGGGCGGGGACTACCCCCAACACGGCAGCACCTGTTTCTTGGTGGCGAAACCTGGGTCTACAGCCAAACGGCTGGTGGTGGACTATGGAGAGCTGAACAAGAAGACGTTGAACCACTCAGGGTCCATTCCTAACATGGTCCCTACCCTTGAGAAGATAGCCTCCTATCGCTAAAAGACCAAGATGGACAAAAGAAGCGGAGTCTGGCAGGTGGACCTGGCGCCCAACGCTCAGGAGCTACTCGCCTTCATCACCCCTCAGGGGAGGGTGTTCAAGTGGAAGGTCATGCCCTTTGGCATGGCCAACGCACCTGCTCTATTCCAAGAGCTGATGAATGAGTCCTGTCCATCCTACGGCGAAGACCCAAGGTGCAAGAACTCATATCCCGTGGGGCCCAGATGGAGGCGCATATCGACGATGTATGCCTAGGGACCAATACCCAGGAGGATCACCTAATTCTCTTAGGAGAGTTCTTTGCGGTCTGCCAGGAGAACCATACACGACTCAAGCTTGAGAAGTGTGAGTTGATGCAGGAGACCATGCAGTACCTGGGGTTTGATATTGGATATGGGTGGTGGACCCCCCCTGCCTCGAAGGCCAAACCCCTGATGGATGCTAAGATACGGCATGAAGACCCCAAGAAAGGACTCCATGAAGAAAGATGTCCTTGATTAGTGCCCTATAGATTTTGATGAAATCCTGCAGGTTTTTGATGGTGAGATCCCAAAACCAAAGGAGCAAGTAGAGCAAGAACAGGATGTGGATCAAATCAATGAATAGTTTGAAATCCAGTGTAACACAGAAGGGCTGCAGATAGACAAAGCAGGTATAAACACATAGATTCAGTCACAAATGGATAATACAAAAGATTTTATATGAAAACTGGACTGACTCTAGCCTCCAAGATAGCATCAAGCACTTCATGTGCACTCTTTTGCGTGTAATGGTGCTGGTTAGGAATGTGGGGTATAGGTGTCAGGCCAGACACAGAATATGACTTGGCGGAGCAACAGAATTCAGAAACAGTTAAAAAGTAGAACCACAATAAGTGGTAGAAACAATTGAGTATAGGGGTCTTGGGGTGGGAGACCAATAGGCTTAACCTCCAAGGCTCAAAGCATGAAATGCCTATTTTATTTCGGTATATCCTCCATGAAGGAAGATACCTCCGCTCAGTTGAGTGGTAGGGGTGAACTTCATGGGGGGGGCTAGGGTTATAACCCTAGTTACTTTGAGAAAGTATACTAAAGGCTTCAAAAGAGTGACAAAAATACTTACGTTAGTCCTAGCATCAACAAGAGGGTTTTAAAGGGGGCTTGGCCTGGATCAAGCCCTCCAAGAAAGACAAGGCAGTGACTTTTTCTTACTCCCCCCTGGAGTACTAGTTAGCTAAGCTAGTAGGACCAAGGAAAAAGGCTCAAACTTTTTCGAAAATTACCCCAGAAAATGCATTAAACTTACCAAAAACATTCTCATCAGTTCATAGAAGCCTATCACACTGTAGGTACCCTTGAAAAACAGTGTAATGTACCGTGAATGATGTCCCTTTGATGGGGCATTCTTCAAAAGGCGCCAGCGTGTGACGAAAGCTTTTGGTAAAATTTTGGGGGTAGTGGGGTTTGAACCCAGGACTCCCTCCCTAGAGCACATATGCTTGCCCACTAGGGTGTAGTTGAACGCTCTAATGCGGACCGCCATCGCTGCATAAACAGCGTTTTAGTAAACGTCCTGACCAAGGGCCAGGGCGGAGCAATGCTCCCAATGGAGGACACAAATCTCCAGGAGCTGAAAAAAATAGAAAATGTAACCAACAGGGAGTGATTCCTGCGGTTTAGCGAAAGGTGTAGCAATTTAAGAAGTCAAATCGTTGAAAATCGACGAAAGCACGCCAGAGATTGTCATTTTTACACCAAAACTCAAAGTCGCAGACAAGCGCAACGGAAGCGGACTTCAAAAACAACGTTGCGCAAGCGTAAACGGCTTTTGAAAAAGAAGGTATGAGCCGTAGTTTTTAAAAGTTCTAAAGGAAATGTTTGCACAGTTGCATCACAATTTTTGTAAACTTTAGGGGAAAGTATTCAAACTCAACCCACACCACAGAGCAGGTGGACAACCCACCTCTCAGGTATGCCACCGTCATCTCACACGCATGCATTGCGTTCATGTTGATTGCTTCCTTAAAACGTTAGGGTTGTCGACGCTGTGTTCGTTGGGGGTTCGGGTGCTCCTCTCTCTTGCTCTGCACAGGTCAAACCAGGAATGAAAGGTATGCGATGCGAATGTGTAATGGGCACACACATGCATGAGACAGGAGCCCACAAGCAGACCACGCACAGCGCGTGCACACAACAGTAGCACTCGCAGATTGTGTATTGTTTGTCTTGGTGATTGATTATTATCTAACAATTACATTATCATTCCTTTGTACTTTAGACAATGGTACACAAGGGATCGCTTTTGTAAATCACGTCTTCAACGATTTGGATTGTGCTCATCGTCTGCATGGTGCTGCCATTGGGTTGGTGTACCTCTAGGATTACCAATACATTTACAAAAGCTTGCCTCACAGTCCTGTCGTTGAGTTACAACGTGCATTTCAAGCCCCTAGTACTGTGGTGAGATTTCTGGTTAACATGACAGCAAATCCGTGTTCATGGGTTCAGGGATCCGTTCACCCAGAGGAGGAGTCACGAGTGGCGGCCCGTGTAGCGTGCATGGTGGCAGCTGTAGCCGTCAATCCGGGGATTGCGGCTCGACAGTTGTCAGCGGAGAGGTTGGCTCTGCAGAAGCGTTTGTGGGAGGAGGGCCGTTGGAACAAGGTTGATCAGTTGGAGCTCGATCTGGCACAGTGTAAGGAGTCGTTTGCTTGGGACCTTCATGGGCACTCGACTCACCCACATCACTTTGAGCAGGATTGAGAGCGCCTCATATCATCTAGCAAGGCTACCCTTCTGCGGTTCGAGGCAAAGTTACAACCGCTGAGGGCTGAGTCGCCGTGGGAGACTGCCGTTCGTGAGCTTTTTGAGCGCGAGGCTGAGCAGCGGCTGGATGTCAGGGGTTGGGAGCAGTTTGGCTCTACCGACCTTCGTTGTGATTTTCTCAGGAAGTGTCAGCGGCTGTTGGCGGCGCCATCATCACGGCCTTGGGCAGAGGCTGTGACTGACGACGACCTGGAGGCCTTCGTCCTCTCAGCAGCCCGATCAGCACCTTCATCCGCGTCGCCGAGTTCAACATCAGGCACAGCGCTACAGGGGTCCCTGAGGTCGTTGCTTTCTCCAAGTCCAGCACATTCAGCGACATCGACGGCACAAAGGAGTTCTGCAGTGAAGCCCTCTAGCTCCCTAACGCCTTGTTCATCAACACCATCAGCAGCGACACCGTCCTCGTCAGCGCTATCAGCAGCATTGCCTTTCTCAACGTCGCGTTGGGGCGCGGTTCGGCTACGTGAAACACCGCCAGCGACTTCGCCGTCCTTGCCCCTGGAGGCAGGCTCTCTGATAGCTCCGACGGCGCCGCCGTCATCATCCGTGTTGCCCACGCAGCCTATTGCTTCTGGGAGTTCGTGGTCTTCATCGGGGCCTGCAGCTGCCAGCGACGACGATTTGGAACAGGTTACCCTCTCCGCGTCCAGGCCTGGTGCAGCGCTCCATTCATCTGCAGCAGCGCTGCCTTCGCCGTCCTTGCCTGTGGAAGCAGATCCTCTGCAACCTCCTCTGCCACCGTCGGCAGAGCTGTTGGGGAGCCAGGCGGAGATCCTGGCGCTGGACTGGGGAGCTTTTCACGGCGGCGCTCCTGCTGGCGCATCGTCAGCGAGTTCTGCCGCGCCGGCGGCAGCATCACGCCTTTCCAGGGCGCAGCGACAGGCACGGCAGCGCCTTCGCGCTAAGGGCGCTGTATAAGCCTTCTTTCTTTGGTTCTGTTTGCCTTTGTTTGTGATACCAAACCTGCGCTCAAGCATCCTGCTAGGTCTGTGGACCAGCAGCCAGTGGAGCTGCTTTATTTTGCTATGCTTCTGGCACCAGGTGCCTCTGCACCCAGGACAGTTTTTTTTTTTTTTTAATTGGGCCCTGTGTGGCTTGATTGGCATCAAGGGTGTGCTTCGCAACCCATTTCTTATTCAACTTGCGCAACAATGTCCACACTGTTTGCACCGCGCTCCTGCACTGCACGCCATCATCAGGTTATATTCTTTTGCTAGCCAGTTTGGCAGACACACTCTTCCCTGTGGGTGACTCAGATGGGTTTTGGGGAATTGGGTTTTGTTCAGCCCACATCACACTTGTTTCTTTTTCCCGCCCCCCCTCTGCAGCAGCACATAGTTCCTAGTGCTAGTGGTTAGAGTTTTTCTAGCTTAGTTTCCCCGGTCCTCCCCCTGTAGGGCAGGGCAGGTGAGGGGAGGCGCTAAGGGCGCCGGTACTGTAATAGAGGTAGCCATTCCAGTAGGTGCAGGCCTGAGTGCTAGCATGTGTGTGCTGCTGTGTAGGCAGTCACTGCAGCGGGGGTGAGCCACGTGAGAGGGCTTTCTTTGGGAATGGGGAGTTTTCGTCTGTCTGCCGGTCTCACTGTCAGCACTCCTTATTCACTGCGCGTTCTTTTGTCCTGCAGTTCAGTACAGACTTGTTGCACTGTCAGCACTTGTCTCTCCTTGATCCGAATCATGTCATCCTGCGTCAGCGTGCTTCGTCTCATCTTGCATGAGCATCAGCCTGCCTCTTTGATCGTAGCTCTGTAGTGGAGGTGAGCTGGGCTTGACTAGAGGTTTGAGTCATAAGCCAGAAGTCAGTTGGAGGCATTTATAAATCACAGGCTGTTCGCGCAATCAGAGGTCACATTCTCCCTGCAAATCTGAGTGAGGTACGGCAGGTGACTTATCTGCCGATACAATGTCCTTGTTGGGTTGGTTTCTGGCACTGTTTCATGGTTCACTGTGGATGCACAAGGCACTTGGTGAGGTTTCTGTTTGTATGCACTGCGCTGCACACAAGGTTTCAGTTTTGGATGAGTGTGAGGTTGCAGTGAGGTTACAGTTGGGATGCACCGTATGTCTGTGAGGTTGTAAGTGCGGCTAACCCCCATCTGCTCAGATTTTCACAGATCTGCCCCAGATTGGCTACATTTTGGTCATTTTCTCTGCTTCGGCGGAATCGCCGCCCCGCAGCTCAGTCTCAGGATCAGACCTATATATTTCTGATGTGCCGGATCTGATTCCGCGGTCCATTCATCGTAAATCTGTCGCGTTCCGATCATTTACCTGAAATCGCCAATTGCCGCTGATGCGCGCCCGAAGCCAAATCAGCCAAATATTTTTTTACAATCGGATTTATATAAATCTTTTCAGACAGATATGGACACTCAGATGTACTTAGGATAATCCGCATCAATTTTCTTCATAGACTGGGATTTTCTGCCGGATAACAATCAGCATGGATCTTGCTTCCGTTGTTGCTGCTCTCGCCTCCGTTGGTGTCCGTGTATCCGGTTCTACCCCCAACAGCAGCGTTCAGGTCGACTCCTCGCGTACCTGCCCCACTGGTCTTGCCGGCCCCGAGCCCTCCGGCACCTTCCACGACCCAGGGCAGCACTTTCATGGTAGCAGAGGCTACCTGAATGTTGCTTCACAGCCCTTCAGTCCACAGCCCGCTCCCCAGTACGGCCCCGTAGACCCCGCCGCTTCTGGAGAAGTAACAATTACGCTGCCATGGTGCTGCGCGAACGAGGCCTTGAGAGGAATGCCTTGCGCAAGCCCAAGCTGCCCAAGAAGGGCACACATCAGCAGCTGTGGAGACCCAGATTACCATAATCCCAGTCGAAACTGGCCATCGAGCAGCTGGAATCAGCCGGCCTACGACGATGGCAACGCTCCGGTAGACCTTACGGAGCTGGCAGGTACCAACATTCCTTACCAATGTCCAACATTTGAGACCACGGACGCCGATCTTGACGACATTGAGATGGGCGGTCCAGGTGAGGTACCTAGCTATAATCGACCAGCCTCTTGGGCACAATGGGACGACCATTTGTCCCTAGAAGTGACCCGTAACCTTGAGGCCCTTGAGGCCCTTTGTCTCTTAGCCTCGTCTAAGCTGATCGAACAAGAAAGAATCGCCTCTGATTTTTTAACGGAATAGTTTTTCCTCCTTCAGGACGAAATTAATACCAGGATGTGGTGGCGTTCTCAAGAAGATGACACTTTTGCCATTTTTTTGCAGATCTGGGAGGCAAGCCCCTTCCCGAAGGAGAAGGGCACGGCACCTGTTCCCGGGCCCTCCGCCCCTCATCCCCCTGTTTCCATCCGCGACGATCTAGCCGCCGCAGTTGAGGAGGGAATTTTAGAGGCGGCCAGGCAGGCAAGCCTGGAAATCAGGGCTGAAGGAGCTCCCCAAGTGGACTCCTGGCTGCGGACCACCGAGATCAGCGGTCCGACAGCCTGCTCAGGCCCTTCAGGACACGGTATGTACTGTCCTACCGACTGCTCCTGCAGATTCCAGCGAGATTCTGAGCTCCAATTGCTCAAAGATCAAATGCACCTCATCATTCAAACGCTGGGAATAAAAAATCTTTTCAAGACGCACATGCGGTCTGAGGGCGCCTCATCGGTGGAACAAGCAACAGAGCCGTCGGAGGAGGCGACAGAAATTTTTTCAATTGCTCCTTCGGTGGACTCCAGGACCACCGATGCAAGGATCAGCAGGACCAAACTAAAGGAAAGGGTTAAAATCTCTCGTTCTGAGAGTAGGACGGCGAAGGCTAGGACTGAGGCTCAGAATGCCAAGCGAACTGCCTCCCGTACTGCCCCTCCTGCTGCTGATTCCAATACCTTAGCCCAGTTGTTGCTCGCCCAGACCCTCGCCGGAGCTGGTGTGGCGAATGATGCCGCCAAGGTGTCTGCCATTACGGCCGGTGTTGGGCTGGATTCGCTTCTTAATCCTACTTCATTGCGACTTCGTCAGGCTGCCAAGCAACCGAAGTATAATGGGAACCCCCGACGTTGGCCTCAGTTCCAACGGGAATTTAAGCTGTGGGTTAAGACTCAAAAACTCCAGGATGATCAGTTCCTGATGGCCCTCTTGGATTGCCTTGAGGGAGCGCCGGCCAACACTTGGCTCAGGACTTGGAGTGATCGCGAGGATACAAGTTCCCCCCTTACCTTTGATGAGGTGTGGGAACAGTTGGAGGTACGTGGATCCCGGCTGCCAGAGGATCATTACCACCAAATGTTGAAGAATTTTCCTTCATTCTCGCGATTAATTTTGCACGAAGTGCAAGACAAAAGACAGCGCTTCTGGAATTTAGTGGAAGAAGCTGAACATTCAGGCGAAAAATTTTCTAGTGCCGAGCTGAAAAATCTGATTTTTGACAAGATCCCCTCAGAAACTGCCGCCACCCTTCGGAACAAACAGTCCGAAGAAAAGGTCAAGACCTGGTGGGCGGAGGTGGAAGGCTTCGATGCCTCTGCCAACAGGTTCTCCGTCAGGGAGGCACTTCAAAAGTGCTCCCCCACGTCCTTCACCAAGGTGAAATTCACTGAGGAGACGTGGAAAATCAAGTTTAATGAACACGAGGATCGGGACTTGTTTGTCCAAGTCCTCAACAGGGGAGTAAGCTTCCATGGCCATCGCCTGAAGGCCAAAAACTGGGTGTTTTCGTTCACCCCGAAGGAACTCTGGGAGGAGGTTGAGCGGCTCGCCGACGCCGCCAATCAGAATTTCCATGAGGGTCTTGGGGGAAACAAGAATACCCAGCAAAACACCCAAAATGGGGCCCAAAAGGGCAACAAAAAGGTGAATGACACCCGGAATGCTCAGCAACACTGTAGCATCTGCCTTCTTTTAGGTTCTGCGAACCGAGCTAAGACGCATTCTACTGATAATCACCGATGGTCTCCTTACGATCACAAGGTGATTGTTGAAAATATCAGTAATCCGCAGAATACAGACAGGAATGACAGACAGGTGCATGGTGGAAAGGCTGGAAAAGGGAATCCGACCCCCTCCGGTGGAAACAAAAATCCTGGAGGCCCTGGTGGGTCCCAAGGCACAGGAAATCGGACTCCATCCGGCTCCGGTGAGCAGCCGAACGGCCAGAAAAATCCCAATAGCAACGCCGGAGGAGGAAATCGAAATCCAGGCCAAACCCCTCAATCCGGTACAAACAAGGGAAATGCTCCAGGATTCCAGGGTAAAGGTAAGGGAAATCCTTCGGGAACCCCTTTCTCTGGTAAGGGCAAAGGGCGTGGCGACGGTGGAGGTCCATCATCCGGCGGCCGTGGCCGTGGACGTGGAAAGGGCAACCATCGTGTCGATCAGGTCTCAGGTGCAGATCAGGTGTCCGATGCGGATCGAGATTACGTTGAAAATGCCTTGAATCCAGCAGATGATCCGCTCCAAGATGAGTGGGTCGACGAATCAGGGTGTGTTCACAATGTTAACGCAGCCACTGGAGGTCAGAACGCCTAGGGGAGCCACGAAAATCGCCCCTCCCCAGGCGATTTCAGGCATGATCCCCAGATTCCTGCTCGACCACTACTTGATGTAGGGTCGCTTGTCTCCTCTCCCCTGGATCCGGCAGCGGATCCTTCTGTTGTAGTGGACGAGGTTGGTGTACAGTCCAAGCACAGGGCCCGTCAGTTTGTCACAAAGATGTGGGTCTCTGATCGCAAGGGCAATTTCCACCTCGCCACTTGTTTGTGTGACAATGGATCGGAGGTAAATCTCCAATCCAATTCCTTTTTGCCTGACGACTGCGTGTTTGATTCGCCTCTTCCTGTTACCCTCGAGGGAGTTTCTGGACATTCTCTCGCAGGTGGGCAACGCGGTTGTTATATATCAACTCATTTGGTCGCTCAAGACCTTTGGGAGGAAGGCAATGTGGAGGAAGTTATCCTTAAGGATGACTACTTCTATCGTGCCGACATAAAGTATGACCTTTACTTGGGCCATCCTTGGCTTCGCAAGAACAGGGTGGCGCCCGTAGGTCATCGGCGTCGTTTTTTGCTGGAGTCAGGTCCCTTGGAGCGTCCTGAATTTCGTTTTTTGCACGCAGGGTTTAAAAGTGCAGAAGAATTTTTGAAGCAAAAGGTTACACCAAAATTTGGCGAAGATGTCACCATTGCAGAGGTGAATGGGAGTGCCGATTACTCCCGAGAGTTAGAATGCCTTCGTAGGGACTCCCAGCCACGACGCCCTTCGCGCTGGCACTCTTCATCCTACAGAGTTGTCGACAAATGGCGCGATACAATTTGTGAATATTTTTATGAACACCATTCCTTTTGGCCACAGTATGATGCCTTTGCTAACCGCGAGAACAAGCGCTTTGACAAGCATTTTCGCGACGCTTGGACCCATAAATGGGACAAGAAGTTATGGATTAATCCTCCGTTTCACTTAATCCAGCAGGTCATCCACAAAATCAAGCAAGATAAAACCCAGGCGATTTTAGTTGTGCCCTTGTGGGACGACAAGCCTTGGTTTCAGGAATTGCAAGACATTTGTGTAGATTACATCGAACTTCCCAGGAAGATTGAGCTGTAAGCCGGGGACGACACAGGTCCCCTGCCACAGCGGCCCTGGAGTTCGCTTGCATTCCTGGTGGATGGAAAGCTTTCTGACTCTGATTCTGCTGACTCTGGTACTGATTCCTGTGTTGGGTCTGAATCTGAGGTTGAGCGTGGTACTGATGATGAATCTATTTTTTCTGATTTTTGTCCGTCAGATGCCCAAGGTGATCCAACGTCAAATGGATCCGCCTCGTCTCCCTCTTCCCCAATACGATCTACATCCAAAAGAATCTTCAGTGCACAGGCTAAGAAAAATTTTAAATCGCGCCGCAAATTCAGAGTTTTTTTATGAAAAACCCCGTGTGGAAGCTTTCATAGATCCTTTCGAGGAGCTGGATCACGAAGAGAATCTCTGGAATGTCGACACTCGACCCACTTATCTTCAAGAGGCAGTTGATACGGACCTTTTTAGGGACATCCGTAAGAAGATTCTTCCTGCCAAGGCCGAAGAAGTCGCCAAAGTTTTTTCGACAGTAATTCCTGGCGATCAGGTGGACACTGAATTGTGTTCCAAGAAAAGAGACAAGATTTTTGAGGAACGGAAGGACACAACCCTTTCGGGGAAGTTGATCAAAGACCCCCCTGTCCGTGGGCAGTTCGGTGAAGCCTTCATCGAGCTTCGTGAAGGGTACAAGGCGAAGAAACAGCGTCCTTATGAGAACCATGGACATAAACATGAGATCCTCAGAAAAATAATCGAGAGAAATCTCAGGGAATTTGGTTGGCTTGAGGGTTGTATGACCAGCGAGTGGTGCTGTGCACCCTTCACAGTCCCGAAGCCGCCGCCTGCAGACCAGAACACTGTTGATGGTTGGCGAATGGTTGTTGATTTTCGCAACCTCAACGCCGAAACCAAGGCGGATTCACACCCCCTGCCCCTCATTGAGGAGGAAATCGCCAAGAGGGCAAGAGGTCGTTTGTTTTCTGTGCTGGATCTCCGTCACGGCTTTCACCAAATGCCGTTGAGGAAGGACAGCCGACCTCTCACCTGTATGTGCACGCCATGTGGCCCAGTCCAGTGGACGGTCATGCCCATGGGCCTGAAGAACGCCCCTTCGTTTTTTCAAAGAATGATGGAGGATGTGCTTTTTACAGCTCATCCCGAGCTTCGTGCCTTCGTGAGTGTGTACATAGATGACATAATCATCGCGACAGAGGGGGAGGGACTGACCGAAGCCGAGCTGGTGGCCCTACATGAAAAGCAGCTGAACCAGGTTTTGGACATTCTTGATGCCAATCAGCTGGTTTGTGGGCCAAAGAAGGGAAAACTATTTTTAAAATCAGTCGAATTTTCTGGTTCTCTCCTTGAGAATGGCACCCGACGACCCAGTCCAGGGAAGCTCGTCGCTATTCAGAAGTGGAAGCGCCCTGAGACGATCACGGAATTGAGAGGATTCCTGGGTTGTTGCAATTTCTACCACACTTTTGTGCTGAATTATGCCAAATTTGCTGCCCCCCTCACTGAACTATTGAAGGTAGGGAGAGATGCGGGCAAGGCAGGTTCAAAGGTTCGTGTCAAGTGGACCGACGAGTGCGAGGAGGCCTTCTATCACTTGAAGGCGGCCCTCTGCGAAGTCGCCAGGTTGCATGTGCCGAAATTTGACCGACCCTTCTACATAAGAACCGACGCTTCTAGGTACGCGATCGGAGCTGTCCTTGAACGGGTTGATGAAGCCACAGGTGATCATTACCCTCTTGCATTTTGGTCTCGGAAGCTAGCCCCACGCCAAATGCAATGGTCGCCGCGTGAGCAAGAAACTTATGCCATAATCTGTGCTTTGAAAAAGTACCAATCGTGGGTTGGCACCAATCGAGTCGAGGTCCTGACGGATCATCGATCTCTGGAGTATTGGGCCACCGAACACATTGATACTGTCGCGAGCCCAGCTGGTCGACGGGCCAGATGGCACGAATTTCTCAGTCTGTTTGACCTCCATGTGTCGCATTTGCCTGGAAAACACAACACGGTAGCGGATGCTCTGAGCCGATGGGCTTACCCCGCTTCAGAGGGGCTGCAAAGTACCAACATCCATGGTACGGAGCAGGACCGCCACGTCGTGATCGAGTGGGATCAAGAAGAAAAAAAGCTCATCCGACGTGAATGCATGCAATGTGCTGTTAAACAGCATGCATTACCGTGTCACGACATCACGGCCTTCTCAGATCCGGCGCATGCCCATGAGATTGTCACCAAATCACTGAAAATCGTGGAGAAAGTCACCGATCCTTCCTCAGGGAGTGTGAAACGGTTTGACTATACCCGACGTGTAAGTGGATTTCGGTTGATCCAGGGCATTAAGCGTCGAGATCCGGCCAAAACTCCACCCCTGCCGAAAGATTCCCTGATCATCCGTGACTGGACGTCCGATTATCTGCATGATTCCATGTTTAAAGAGGTCTTTGAGAATCTCAAATCCAAAGATGCTCACAAGGATGGAATCTATGCTGAGTACTCGTTGGACGGGGGGAAGCTGTGGATGGAGGGTAAATTGTGCGTACCAGACACCCTGGCCCCCCGAGTGTTAAACTGGTGGCACAAATGGGAGTCCCCCCACGCACATGGCCGTAGATTATGGTCGATGATTAAACATAGGTTGTTTGGCTCAAGGCTATATACTCATTGCATGAAAGTAGCCGCCGGATGTGCCCAATGTGCTGTCTCGACGCCCCCCAGCGCGAAGAAGCACGGCCATCTGAGGCCACACCCTATTCCGGAGCGCCTCTTTAACAGAGTCACCAGTGATTTCTTCTATCTCGGTGAGCTCGATGACGAAGAGTGCCATTGGACTAATAAAAAGATCAATGGTGTGCTCCTTATTCAGTGCCGTCATTCTGGCTACATTCAGGTGTTGCCTTGCAACATCGAGTCAATGACTGGCAAGGCTGCCGCCAAATGGTGCGCGCAGACCTGGATGGGAGGTTGGGACGTCCCATCCGAGGTGGTTACGGACTCAGGCAAAGAGTACACCTCCGAATGGTGGAGAGAATTATGTGCTCGCCTTGGAATCCACCACCTCAGGTGTGAAATCCACTCACATCGAGCGCTGCCTGGCGAAAGAGCCGGCCGCTCAATTATAAATATGCTTCGTAAGGAGCTCGCCAGTGAGAAAGACTTCCATTGGCTTGAAGTTCTCTTCGCATTGCTTCGCCGTTACCACAACACGCCTTTGTACCATGGCCTTTCTCCAAATGAAATTGTCTTTGGACGAAAGAAGTGTTGGTGGAACATGCCGTTGAATAATCCTCGCCCTTGTAAAGATGCTTCGTTGTTTCTGGACGAAATCCAACGAGCAGAAAAAACTGTCTCGAAATTAATCGATAAGCATCAAGCTGACTGGCTTTGGGTCCAGAATCAAGGCCGAAAAAACCCCCACAATTTTGAAGTTGATGATCGAGTTTGGCTTCGAAAATCCGAAACCACCCTGGACGGAGATGATAAGCTTCTTCCCTTGTGGGAGGGGCCATTCGCTGTTACAGCGCGTCTAGGTGAGAACAGGTGGAGGATTCGTGTGGATGTCAGCAGGGAAATTGACGTTTCGGGCGATCGCCTCAAGAGAGAGATCCCCTCCCCCAAGGATCGGGTTAAACCCCTTTTTTGGACTTCGAAATTTTTGTCCGATCGGGTCATCGAAGGGGGGAAGTACGAACTCAAGAGGATTTCAGAAGCAAGACGTGACGCCAAGGGCGAATGGGAATTTCTATGTGAGTGGAGGGGCTTTGATTCCAGTCACAACAACTGGGAACCAGCCCATTCTTTTGTCCATGGGTACACCAAGGGGTTCATCGACTTCCTCAAGAAGCACCCCGAAATTGGCGTACTCCTAACAGACTGTCTGTCGAAACCAGACAGACAGGTGGAGAGCGACGGAAAAAGACCTGTGGTGAATCGAGATCCAGCCTTTTACGGCCCTCAGTAGCCACATTCCAGGGCTGATCCGTCGATCCCCCCTCCTGCGGTCAGGCCAGCCCAGGAGCCAAATGAGGACCAAGCATCGAGTTCGGCCGCTGATTTGCAGCGCCCAAGCCGTACGAGGGCCCGACCAGACAGGTTGGTGGTCACATGTATTCGTGCTTGGCCGAATTCAGGGAGACCCGTCGTGACTTGAGTCGCCGACGCCATAATCTGGGTAACAGTCGTCTAGTCCAGGGCGTCATGGCACTCGTCGCTAGGGCTCAAGGGTGTAGGTTCGAAACCCTTGCATGTCCAACTCCTACAAAAGCTCCAGCCTCGCCCCGTCGACCACTTATTTCAATGTGAGTGTTCTGACGACTTGAAAAAACCACATTCTGCTCAATCCACTGTTCATTCTACCTGATTTCGAAATCATGTGGAGAACTGCGAATGTTTGGTAATTTGACGTCAATCAACTTTTCTTTGGTCTCCGTTCGGCAGACAAGGCGTAGATACGCTGCCGAAAGCCACGGAGTGTGCTGCCGTGTTCAGAAAAAACCAAACTCAGGCTTAATTCAGGCAGATTCGGGGTAATCTTGTCTCTGTTGGTCTGTGCATCTTTGGAATTTGACTACTCGTGCAGATGGAAGCAAATGTACATAGTAAAAACGTTGGCCAACGACATTCACCCCTACAGGCACCCCCTGTAGTACTGGCGGCACTAGATGCGACGCCAGGAACTCAGATCTTACCTTCATTTGCAGTGATGCTGAAGCCAAAGTCCAGATTCAGATCCAGATTCCTTGAATTTACCTTGAATTCCTCAGGTTTGTCCATCAATCTTGCACTGTTGCAGCAAAACCTCGACGTCAATTGTTCAGACAACCTTCACATAGGAGCTCTAGGGACTTCTAACAGCAACCTCTGAAGTCCGTAAGCTTCGTTGTATTTTTGGCACACGCCAATGTGAGCACAATCCGACCTGAAACTGTCGAAAATGGTGCATCCAAGTGTCTTGTGGGATTCCATCGAAAGATTGGCCTTGTCCAAGTCGATTGACACCGCCGCCACTGTAAATAAAGGACTACTCGGTGTCTCTCAGTTATATACTGTCAGTAAAGCGCCTTCAGCGAACCTTCGGCGCGTTACATGCCAAGGATCCAGGGCCATCATGTCCCATCATGATGCATCATCACATGATCCACATTTTCATGGAATCTGTTGGATGCTCGCGAACCAACGTGCCGGAAAGCACAATTGAGCTGAATAAACGACAATATATATTAACTCTAGTCTAAACGAAAGTGTTAGTAGTTTCAGTTGTAGACATTCCGCTTCATTTCACCTTCATCTTAGGGAATTTCCTCATTTTAGGACATTTAGGTTGATTTCTTTGTCATCTCCTCTCATTCCTCGAAGATCTGTTTAGATCTAAGTGAACAGAAAAACATCCCTACCTTCTGTGGTTCACTTAGGGCCTGCAGATTACATTTGTATTTGTTTTCCCTCTCTGTGATTGTTTCATCTCCTTCATCTCTGCTCAAATTGATTCTCAATCTTGCTGAATCTTGTGATCATCCACCAGATGCGTCAAATCTGAAGCACATGCTGCACTTTTCAGAACGAGAAAAGCGGGAATAACACGATGTAGAGTACGTGGAGGACACCGTAGCGTGCCCGCGACAGCTAAATTGTGCCAGCGCGCCGAGATGTCACTCCATTTCTTGATTCCCCCACTCAATCCACCAATAATCTACCTCATTCTCAACCAGGGCATGGTTTGGTATCGATTCTTGATCCGTTTACATGCTTTTTAGCCCTTAACCTAATGTTTTACTGCCCGGAGGACTGTTCGTCACTCTTCATTCTGTCTCATTTCAGGTTCATCCATCCTGATTCAGTGCCAATTCAGCCCAAATCAGGTCAGATCAAGCAGATTTCGCCCCATCGAGGCTACATTTCTATTTTTTTCTGGGACTTACCCGCACTACGTTCTTCGTTGACGTAGCGACACACCCCAGTGTGTTTTTGGAGGGGGAGTGTAAGTGCGGCTAACCCCCATCTGCTCAGATTTTCACAGATCTGCCCCAGATTGGCTACATTTTGGTCATTTTCTCTGCTTCGGCGGAATCGCCGCCCCGCAGCTCAGTCTCAGGATCAGACCTATATATTTCTGATGTGCCGGATCTGATTCCGCGGTCCATTCATCGTAAATCCGTCGCGTTCCGATCATTTACCTGGAATCGCCAATTGCCGCTGATGCGCGCCCGAAGCCAAATCAGCCAAATATTTTTTTACAATCTGATTTATATAAATCTTTTCAGACAGACATGGACACTCAGATGTACTTAGGATAATCCGCATCAATTTTCTTCATAGACTGGGATTTTCTGCCGGATAACAATCAGCATGGATCTTGCTTCCGTTGTTGCTGCTCTCGCCTCCGTTGGTGTCCGTGTATCCGGTTCTACCCCCAACAGCAGCTTTCCGGTCGACTCCTCGCGTGCCTGCCCCACTGGTCTTGCCGGCCCCGAGCCCTCCGGCACCTTCCACGACCCAGGGCAGCACTTTCAGAGGTTTCACGTTCGTGAGTGCACTGCCGCACCATACCATGCCACCCATCACTGCGCACAGGCTGCAGGGTGCACATTGCGAAGCGTGCGGTGTGTCGACCTGTCTTGCGGGTGTATGTCCTTTAAGCTCTTCGCTGTTGCTGGTCTGTCTTACCCTGGGGGCAGGGGTATATCAAGATATATTGGTGCTACGATCAGGTGAGCTTTGCATCCCACTGCAGGGAGCAAGCCAGAGAGGACACAATGTTGTGAACAGTCAGTTTTTCAAACAGATCCAGATTTATTTTCTAACTTCCGGTTTGAGTGAGGTTGAGCCGTGTGTTTGGGTTGGGGGTAGAGGCGACGTGCCCCCCCACAGAGGGAAACACCCCAGGGGACCTGAAGCCAGGTGAACGTGTGGGTGCCCCCCCCATGGGACAACAGGGAGCCCTGGGGTATAGGGTAGGCCAGGCGGAAGAACCACACACAGGCATGCACACACATGCATTTGGGTTTAGGGAAGCCGTGGGTGCCCCCCCCCTGGTTGACTGGACTCAACGCGTGCCACAGGGGTATAGGGTACACCAGACGAGCCCCCCCCACAATAGTTCAGTGAATGGAGGTGAGCAACTCTCCGCACGTTTGGTGCCCATTGATTTTTTTGTCAATCCCTCCATGGGTATGTCGGGGTTTGCGAGGGGGGTGTAATGGGCACACACATGCATGAGACAGGAGCCCACAAGCAGACCACGCACAGCGCGCGCACACAACAGTAGCACTCGCAGATTGTGTATTGTTTGTCTTGGTGATTGATTATTATCTAACAATTACATTATCATTCCTTTGTACTTTAGACAATGGTACACAAGGGATCGCTTTTGTAAATCACGTCTTCAACGATTTGGATTGTGCTCATCGTCTGCATGGTGCTGCCATTGGGTTGGTGTACCTCTAGGATTACCAATACAGAATGGAGCGCGCAGCGCGCACGTAGGGTGTAATAAGTCAGGGCATTGGGGCCTCTCAGAAGCTTTCTGGAGGATCTATACTAGACCTCTCCAAGCTTCAGGATCCTAGAACACTAGCATATTTGCTCATATTTGGCTTATATTCAAAGCCTATAGCTTACTGCTAGACTCTACTGCTCTTAGGTACACTGCAGAGAGCAGAGTTCCAGGATACATTAGTAGCCATACATGAATAATCAGATCCCATATGCTTATATTGTGATTTCATCATGTTTTATGCTATTTTAGAAGGTTCTAATGTATTAGAAGCTATCTTGAAGCTATTTCGAAGCTTCAGATGGCCTGTCGCGACTGTCGCCGTCTTTTGCCGCCGACAGCAATTTACGTAATGTTGACAAGGCCTGTGATAAGATAGACTACTCAGAAAGTTGATAAAATATAGGTTTTATTGCCTTTTTAATGAGAATTTATTGTTATATCAATTTTCTTGTTATTCAGGCATGTGAACCCGTATTACTGGACCAGCCAGTTGGTCCAGCTCAATGTTCGTTCACGACTTCGTCTTCTTGCTGTTGCCTGTGTCCTGTACTTGCCAACAAGATCAATTGTAATGGAGAAAATTGGAAACAATTTGATTTTCAAGTGCAAGACAAGGAAAATGGGTTTTCTACATGCACCCAAGCACAAGCATATGACAGTCCAGTAATCTGAAGTTCCAGCAGGTGGACGACGACGAGGACGACGAGCAGCAGCTGGGCCAGCGTACGCTGTTCAAGTAAAGTGAGTTCCTTGTTTGAATTTATCAAAAAGTTCAAGAAACTTTGAAGTCTTGAAGGTATACTTCCTCCTATGGTCAAAGAACCTTCAAAAAAATTCGAAGACTGGAGGAGCGTAGCGTGAAGCGACCTTTACGCAAATACGACGACGCCAGAGGCTTCAGAAGGGTTCGAAAAGGCGTCCAGTGGGTTTATTTCATTGAGTTTGATGAAGATTTTGAAGGATTGTAACTTAACAAGAAGTTTCAAAAAAGTGGTGAACTTGGACTACACAAAGCGCTTTGCCAGAGCTTCAGCGACGAAGACGACGACTTCTACGACGACAACGTGTTGCGAGAGCGCTGCCAGCGAGCTTCTGCAGGCTCTCTTCAGGCTCTTTGAGGCCTAGAGCCATTGATTGTGTGGCTTTTGTTTGCTACATTTTGCATGCTTCTTGTTTTGCTTCTCAAGGCTTTACTTCTCCTTGCTTACGGTCCCTCTGGTTGACCCTATGTCAAGGGAAGGGGCAACAGCGACGGTCCGTGACTATAAATCCCCACCCCAGTCACTGTGCAACCTCCTTGGAGCCCAAAAGCTTTGATTTGTTCATGATTTCTTCCATCTCTTTCTTCTATCAAAAGCCCAAAAATGTCGAAAATGGTTTACCTTATTTTACGCATAACTACGCGCCAGTGCGTCGAATCGCGCCAACTAAAGCGCTGTTGTAAAGTAGAGAGCGCTAGCTTTCACGTGCGAATCTCACTTTGTTTCAACTCATGAAGGGCTATTTTCTGTGATTTTTTCAGAATGACCCATGAATCACTTTTTGCTCAACCCTCTAAAACACCCCAAAATGACATTTGGTGTTTTACGCATATCTTCGCGCCACTGCGCTGAAAAAATCCGAATCAAGTATTTTTCAAAAGTAGACAGTCGTACGCTTCTATACCTCACTTCACTTTCCTGGAATCAATTTTTCTGCTATTCTTTCCATCCCCTACAAAGTCATTCATAAACCACACCCCAAAAACCTTTCAAAAGTGCCTTTTGTGCTTCCTTCATATCTCCCCGAGAAAAAAGGTTGGAGGTTCAACAATATTTTTCTAAACAACACTGAAGTACGTGCTTTCAAATCCTGAGTCACGTTTATTTTCAGAAAATAAGAATGGCTATGGTAAAAATGCAACAAGTTACCACACAAATCGCTTGGTCAAAAATCATGCAAAATGGTTTTGGAGGTTTAATCATTTCTCTGAGACCATGGTGAGTTCGAACCTGAACCAAGGTGTTTTGTGAGCACACGAGCATGGAGTTTCGAAAACATATTTACTTTGAATTTCTGTGGTCAAGAATGGATTTTTTCCATGTTGGTTAACTTAGTGCATTACAGCATGTTTTCAATTTTTGTGTTCATGAATCTACAAGAAAAAGACCTTTCTCAGAGCTTATAGTGAGTTGGACAGTCATCAAAGCTGTTTTGGAAAGGTAATGGTGTCTAGTTTGCAGATATTCAATCATTGGACTTTATTGAAAATGGGATGACAGTGAAAAAGTTCGGTTTCCTTATGCTTTTTTTGATGGTTTTTCAGCATGTGTGTCATGTGAGATTCATGTGTCTCCCCCATACTTCTATTTCTCTGAGCCTATGATGAGTTGGGGCAGCATCAAATATGTTTCGAAGGCCTGAGGACATGCTACACACAGTGCAGATATTCTTTCTCTGGCATCCCAGCAACATGGTACAGAAAAATGGTGCAGAGGTTGGGCATTATCAAGGAAAAACAGGTTTTTTGACATCAATTTTTGCTAAACCATTCGCGAATCTTTGGTCTTCTAACCTGAATCGTTGTATGATATTGCAGTTTGTGATCGTTTGCATCAGTTTTGATTCATTCTGACTAGGCTTAGCCTAGGTAGAAAGGTAGATACCTTAGAATTACTTAGACACACAGTAAATAGTGAAACATTTTGTTGTCTTTTTCGGCCACAAAACAAACTTTGGCCACAACCATTAACAAACCGTTTGCATCCGCCACATTCACCGTCTAAGCCTTTTCCTTCGACTCCCCAGGCTGAGTGGCTCAGTTCGGCTGGCCCCTTGTCATGGGGACAAAGAAGGCGTGGCGCTTGTTGCCACCAGGGAGTAGGGAGGCGAAAGACGGGTGTGAGCGGAAGGCGGAAGAGAAGACTCAATGCAGGAGCACCCAAGTGAAACATTAAAAGACCGCATTCGACCAAACCATTGGCATTGACCGCTCTCGGGGTCCTTGTGACCATTCTTTGATGAGAGAGGTTGGTGGTGGTAACTGGTCGCGGAAGAAGCTTGAAAACTTACTTATTTACTTACTCTAGCTAACTAGCTAGCTAACTAGCTAGTGTAGGAGGTGCATTGATTTTATGGTATTACCCTAATGCTAATTGTTGCGTAAGCAACTTAATGTCTCTGGTCCTCCCCCTGTAGGGCAGGGTGGTGAGGAGAAGTGCCGCAAGGCGCTGGTACTGTAATAGAGGGAACCATTCCAGTAGGTGCAGGCCGGAATGTTAGTGTGCAATGCCATATAACTGATTTTCATCTCTTTACCGTACTGCCCGACATAGTTCAATGTAGTTCTGAGCACGGTCCGTGCCCTCTCATGGGTTGCCGAGAGTCTGCATAGACTGCATGACTTCTGGTCACGGTCCGCCACTCATGTGTGTGCTGAGACCCTTTCCGGAAGCCTGAATTTGTCAAGCTATTTCATTTGAGCTCCATTGCATTTGAGCTAGGAAGTGATTTGTCCTCATTTCACTCTACCATGCATCTCATCCTTCACTGCATGGCCGTCAAGGCAAGCGTTTGACTAGCGACGTATTCTACTCTACATTCGGATTGCATTTCATTCATTTCGTTCAGAAAGGTCACTCCTCATTGCATTTCACTTTGCAAATCTTACATTTCATACTTATTGCATTACTTCATCATTGCAAGGGCTTGCCCATACCGCTCGACATGCAATATGGTCCGTTGTTCAGCTGCCCTACGTAGTTCTATGAGCACCTTTTGCTCAATAGACCCCGAGTTTTGGATCGCAGCGACGAACAATCAATCCGTATCCACTCAACTTTTGTTGATTAACTGCAAGTTGTGAGGAATGAATCTCCTTTCCAACCCTCGCGATCATTGACCTAGGTCATTTGGTCTAAAGAGCTAGTTTATCCTCAACTTTGCTACCGAACCATTACGGGTACGTTCCGCTCCGTTAACTTTCGCTAGATCGCCTGGTACAGCCTCAAAATACCGGGTTTGAGAGTGCTCAATTGAGTGTGTCTACAGTATCACATTCTCTATCCCCCCGACCATTTCATCAGATTCGTGATAGACCTCATTGGATTTCTCTCACACATTCCCTCCCTCATCACACTACACATACAACACACACACAAACACATACCATGAGTCATTTGATTATTCCATTTTTTCTCTTTGGATATCACACTCTGAGGAATCGCTGTAGTACCACATCCATCAAATTTTTGCCTACGAGCCAATTTCTAAGTCATTTCCTTCGTGTAGATAGTCAGTGTCCGCTTACAGGAGCCGGCATTGGTCTCACCCCGCCACGTCTTTGTTGTGTAACACAAGTGAACAGGTTTAAGCTTGGTCACTTAGCCTGTGACTTGGCTAATGCATTCCGCGATGTGTTAGTGAAGAGCCCTACGCCAGTAGCCACCGAGACCAGCGGTGCACTACGGTAGGCTCATCGAAAAGGATTATCAAAAGGTATCAAAAGCCTACAGTAATGGGCTTCTACCCTCGCGCGGGTAGAAAAGTACTTTACCTGTAGTGGGATAGACCCCTTCTCTTGCGGTAGAGATAGATGACGGAGTTAAGCTCCAAGAGGATAGCCTGAATCCTGCAATTCAGTTGAGCGGAATTCACTCTTCATGTAGGAAGACAGGCCCCCGCACGGATGGCTTTGTACAACCATCTGCTGGGCAAGGGGCTCGCCGTAATTGGTCTTCCGGTAAGGTACAGAACACACTTTAACTACGATAGCATTTTTCGGAGATTTAGTACTTCTACTTGTCTAAGACAACCTGACAATGATACATTTTGCGTATGAGGCAGTGGCGACCCTCCAGTCGTGTAGGATATCCGTTGGCTCGCACTAGAGCTGAACGGGGTTCCATGAAAGATCCGACCCTTCAACTTTTTTTCACTTATCACTTACCTACTTCGTTTCCAACCAACCCCAGGGGACCAACCCACCCCTACCCATGAACCCAACCCCTACATGCACACATACAATTCATTGGTTTTGTCATCTTTAGCACTTGCCACAACCCATACATCTTCTTTCTCTGAATTTACATGATGAACACACTTCTACATTTTCACTTCTTCGTGCAAATTATTTGCTTTGGTAATTCAAGTCATTTGGGACATGTCTACACAAATCAGTATTCCCGCTAGCTTCATATCTCATTAGATTCCTGTTGGTTATGTCCTATTGAGGAACATGGTTCATATGCTCTGCATTTGTGGACAAGAGCATTTCTCCGTGATGGAATATTCATTCTTTTGTACATGATTTCCAAGCATGTTAGGTAACTGACGTTTCAGCTTTGTTTTTCGAGATGGCCAGAAAGTATGAGTAAAAGGTTGGTAATGACGAACTACATTCTTCAACGTTTTTTTGGTTGAAGTATTAGTATAAATCCCCATACCCCCAGACGGATCAATCCCCATGGCCGGGATAAGGAAGAGCAGATCCGGGTCAGATGATGTCTACTCATCGTGACTGCCACCCCCCCCCCACACTATGAGTTATCCCTACCCGCTAAACTAATCAACAGTTAGTCATTACTGATGCTGCCTCGCTTTCTCTGTCCATGTATTGCAGGCCACGAAACCCATTGCATCAAATAGGTACCAATGCATCCATTGCATTAGGTAGCCACATGTAATGCATCCGTTGAGTAAGGTGGTATCCTCTCTTTGGATGACGAAGACAAGCCTGTCAATAGACAGCTTGGGCAGAGCTTGAATTTCCAGTTTAACCCCACATGTTGCATTTCATTCTCAATTGTGATTGATTTTCCGTATAGCTCATTGTAATTTATACGTCTACATCCAGGTGTATTACCCTTACCCTCATTGTTTGCCTGAAGATTTAGGTTATCATTGTTCATACTTTGTATGCTAGCTTTTTGCTTAGTGTTTCTCATGTTTCATTTTGAGCCCTACCATACCCAAGACTTAGGAACCTTTCCCTCTTAGGTGGAGATACATCTTTACCCCTAGGATGGGGGTAGTAAGACACTACATTAGACACTCAGAACATTCAATATGAGCGTGCCTTATGCCCATACCCCTCCTTATCTTAGATTATCAGCTTGTCATGAACATTCTTGGCGAATGTACATGAAGCTTAGGAAGGGGGTGTAATAAGTCAGGGCATTGGGGCCTCTCAGAAGCTTTCTGGAGGATCTATACTAGACCTCTCCAAGCTTCAAGATCCTAGAACACTAGGATATTTGCTCATATTTGGCTTATATTCGAAGCCTATAGCTTACTGCTAGACTCTACTGCTCTTAGGTACACTGCAGAGAGCAGAGATCTAGGATACATTAGTAGCCATACATGAATAATCACATCCCATATGCTTATACTGTGATTTCATCATGTTTTATGCTATTTTAGAAGGTTCTAATGTATTAGAAGCTATTTTGAAGCTATTTCGAAGCTTCAGATGGCCTGTCGCGACTGTCGCCGTCTTTTGCCGCCGACGGCAATTTACGTAATGTTGACAAGGCCTGTGATAAGATAGACTACTTAGAAAGGTGATAAAATATAGGTTTTATTGCCTTTTTAATGAGAATTTATTGTTATATCAATTTTCTTGTTATTTAGGCATGTGAACCCGTATTACTGGACCAGCCAGTTGGTCCAGCTCAATGTTCGTTCACGACTTCGTCTTCTTGCTGTTGCCTGTGTCCTGTAGTTGCCAACAAGATCAATTGTAATGGAGAACATTGGAAACAATTTGATTTTTAAGTGCAAGACAAGGAAAATGGGTTTTCTATATGCACCCAAGCACAAGCATATGACATAGAATATGCGCTGTGCTCGCGATACATGTGCCTATTTGAGGCATTCACACGCTGTGGCGCTTTCGCTGTACCCCAATTCACCGTTGTTCTCTCTTCATAGGTAAGAAAAGAAAGTGCTTGCTCGTGTTTGTGCTGCCGTAGCGCTCAAGTAGGGTTGCTTAAAACGCTTAGGCTTGTTTTGCGCTGTGCAGTGCTCCACTCTCTCTCCGCTTTCTGCAGGAAACAAGACAAGGGAAGCATGCATGACACACAGTGCATTCATCGCTTAGGGTGGTTCATAATTCGCCGTAGGTTTGTTTAAGCGCGTCGGGTTGTTCTGCGCTGGTATTTTTCTCGGCATTCACATGATGCGTGGTCAGTAAGGTAGGTAAGCCCAGGAGGAGCTCACCTCCTGGTTGAGTCACGCTTGTGATTGGTTATGTTGAGTTAAATTAGGTAAGAACAACAGGAAATGGAGAGATTGTGCATACCTGTGCATGCATACGACGCATCAAAGGGTAGGCCACGCGAAGTGCGCATGGTAGACCTTGTTTAGGTTACCCAGGGGCTCCACCCCACGTTCTATAAGAGAACGGGTGGAGCTTCTTAAGCTTGCTTGCTTGGTAGGGGCGTTTGTAGACAGCGTATTATAGGGCAGACTGAGAAGCGTATAACACGTGGAGTCTGTCTGGGTTCCTCCGCTGCAAACACTCCTGCATCCGCCTTTGCTCTTCAGGTGGGAAGGTAAGGGTGATTGGTGCAATCCCATTCGGGCAGTGCTAGACTATGCTGCGCGGATCACAAACAACAAACTGCAACTGAACCAGGAGTTGTGGGTGCAGTACGACTTCATCGCCATCCACGCTGGGTCCACAAATGTAGAAGATACTATTATCTATTTCGTTTCCAAATTTATTGTAGATTATGCATTTTTATTATAATGTGGGCTAATGAATGGCCCGCTAAATTCGCGGACGAACGATGCCAGATGGCAGCCGCACATCGCGATTATTGTCGTAGAATTAAATTCTTGACATGAAGAAAACTTAGGTAAAATCTACAGATTTTATAATTTTTCCAGGTTTTATAATATTCTGAGTGTTTTGTAAATTTTTTGGCATGTTCAGGACAGTTTGCTGTGTTTTGCACAGGCATGTTTGTAGATCACGTCCAGTGATCCAAAATGCTTTGGAGTATTTGGATCAGTGCCTGCGCTTCAGTGTCCATGGGAACAAGGGTCAAGGAATAGACCTCAGCCAAGACCAAGTTGGGTTGCATTACAATCTACAAACCTGCGTCGCAACGACCTGCCCAAGGACAGTGATGGCACTGACGTGCATCTCGGCATAGCCGAACCGTAACGGGCTACGTGGACTTACGTGGCTACAGGGCTGCGTGGACTTGGCCCTATCTGAAAGCCGGCGCAGAGCAGTCCTAGTGTCAGCGAGCGGGACACTCTGCCTGAGCATGAAGGAGGACACGTTCCTTTTCGCGTTGCGCGGTGGTGACCTGGCATCTGCGGTGTGCTCTCTACAGGAAGGCGGGGACAACCAACCCTCATCGGAGGTTCCGTGGCTGCAGGCAAAGCTGCTGCAGTTGAGCCTGGCGGATCGCGCTCGTGGAGTGGGCTGGATGCCGGAGTTCAAGGACTTGTTGAGTTCACTGAAGGTCTGTCCCAGTGTGTGTCTCAGCGCGTTGCCGCACGCCTACAATGTCTGCTATGGCTGTTGGGTGTATGAAGAGAGTGGTTGCACGACGCTTGCGACGACCAAAGCTGTTGAATGTGAACATCGGAAGGGTCTTTATGTGCTTGAACAGCGCTTGTTCGAAGGTTTGCTTACAGAGATGTTCGTCTGCTTGAAGCGTCGATACGAGAGGTTGGGTTTTCGCCGTGATATTGAATTTCTGACATGGGAAGCGCTGCGGGCTTTGGGTTATTCGACTGGTTATCCTCTGCCGGAGATGGACTTGGTGGATTCTTTTGTGGCGCTGAAGAATGAAGCACGGGTGCAGGTGCTTGCTGGCAAAGATCGACTTGGTTCGAGCCACTCGCTGGCGTTCAATGACCAACACGTGGACGCGGCGATCGCACCTGAAGACTGGAAATGGCTGTCAGCGCGAGGAATTCTGTATGGGCGTTTGAGTGAGTTTGTGGATGTGGCCGAAGAAGACGCACCAGTTGTTCTTTTGTGTCAGGAGGACGAGGCCTTCGGGGCCTTGAAGGTGGCAGCCGGTGCCGGAGTGGTAAAGCGCACGAAGGGCAAACGTGGTAAGCGGTCTGCTGCTGCGGTTGCGCGCAGGCAGGCCAAGGGGCACGTTGAACGTGGATTTGGCGACTGTGCGCTTGACTGAGGGCAAACGATTCTGTGTGGGTTTGGCGGTGCGGCGTTATGGGACATGTTCGCTTTCTTGGCGGTGCGGCGTTTGTTTGCCTGTTGGTAAGGCGGGCGTTCTTGTGGTTAGCCTGCTAACTTAATGCTTGGTTTGCTGGATTTTGGTGGCTGTTGTGATATTTTTGCAGATATGGCTGAATGTGGACTAAATGAGTAGATTGTGAAATTTGGGTATGACAACGCGCGTCGTAGGATAATAAAAAAGTATGCGAAGTTGTTTGTGGTAGTGTATGGAGGTTCAGGTTTGTTTTTGTTTTGTCTGTGGGCTCGGATATGCCCTGTTTTTGCTTTGCGGGCCCTTCGTTGTGGGCTGTGGGCCTGTTGGCCTTGTTTTGGCCTTGTGTGGGCGCCTGTATTTATTCTGTTTGTGGCACGGCTTTGCACGTGCCTCTTTGTCACTCACAGGTCTTTCCAGGTTATTTTTCTCCAGATTTTTTCTGCCTTTTAGCTGAAACGGGCTGCATGAGATGGGTTGGGGGATGGAGATGGGTTGAGGGGAGGCGAATTCGCCTTTGAGGTACCCCCCCCTTCAGTGCAGCAGCCCCCTTGGGAGATCCAGAGCCACAAAAACCTTTTCTTGAGAAACTTCTACAACCCCTGGGGATATTTTTTTATACTCTTTACCTGCTGCAGATTTTTGGGTGGTCCGAGGACATGTAGTGGGGGGCATGGCAAGCCTTCATTATACTTTTATAAGTGGGGTTGGAGTATGGGACGCCAACTACGCCCCCTCCCCCCTCCAGGTCAGCAGGTACGCCAGTGCGTGAGACGTCAGGCCCAGTGGTAGGGCAGAGAGCAGGTGGGTCAGTGGGAACCTCTGCTCTGCTGGCAGAGTTGTACTTTACATTTTTTATTTTGGGAAAGGGTTTGGCATTTGAATTTGCAGGGTGTTCCTCAGTTCTGGTGTCTGGGTGTGAGCACTTTGCTTGGTGAGTGCGAGTTATGTGTAAGCGTGCATGGTATGGTGAAGAGATGTTGTTGCAAGGAGGTTAATGCTGGAGGACATGTGGAGGAGTCGGGAAGAATTGAATATTTTTTTTGCTCTAACGTGTTCTTTTTTCTTTTTTGTTCGTTTGTTCAATGCTGCACAAGTGCTGTGCACTGCACGTTGTGCACTGCACCTGAACTCTGTAAAGTACTGTGCACGGCACCAGGATGGTGCGAACCCAGTGGGCACAACAGAATCTATTTGTACGATATTTTTGTGCCCATGCTCTGTGCCTTGCGCCTGTGTGTCTCTGTCCTTTTGGGGTCTCCCCTAGGCAGGGTACTCTGGGCCAGGCTCCCTAGGCAGAAATTGCAGTTGGGTTTTGAAAATCATTTCGAAACTCTGGCTGGGTTTTTGCACTGACTAGGGCTGTTGGAGCTGGTTTTTATATAATGAGAAATAACTGCAAGTTACAAGTAAGCTCAGAAAGATATGCAGGATTTTTGTTTTCATTATATACAGGTTTTGGTGGGAGTGTGTTACCACACCTCCCAGAAAGGGAATGGGGTTTTTATAGCCTTTTGCTGCAGGCTTTTCCCCAACCCCTGAGCAGGGATTTTTTTTTGTACATTAAAACAAAAAGCCCCTGACACCTGGTGGGTTTCCATTTCAGGGCACTGGGGTGTGGCAGAAGTTTTTGTTTTGTACATAATGGTTGTAGTAAATACCATGTCACACGTAAAGTATAGGTTTATGCTGAAAAAGCTCAGATTAGCTTTGGGTGTATCTTGCCCATTTGCCCCCATTATTCATATTTTTTTCAGCAACAAACTCAGCTCTGGACCCTGAGTTTGAGCTTGGTGGGGGAGTGTAATGGGTCCACAAATGTAGAAGATACTCTTATCTATTTCGTTTCCAAGTTTTTTGTAGATTATGCATTTTTATTATAATGTGGGCTGCTGAATGGCCCGCTCAATTCGCGGACGAAAAATAAAAGATGGCAGCCGCGCATCGCGATTATTGTTGTAGATTTAAATTCTTGACATGAAGAAAACTTAGGTAAATCCTACAGATTTTATAATTTTTCTAGGTTTTATAATATTCTGAGTGTTTTGTAAATTTTTCGGCATGTTTAGGACAGTTTGCTGTGTTTTGCACAGGCATGTTTGTAGATCACGTCCAGTGATCTAAAATGCTTTGGAGTATTTGGATCAGTGCCTGCGCTTCAGTGTCCATGGGAACAAGGGTCAAGGAATAGAACTCAGCCAAGACCAAGTTGGGTTGCATTACATGCACGCACGCTGAGCACTCCCTCCCTCCAAGCCCTGACAGGGAACCGCGTAGTGGCGTCCCTGTCAGGCCACAGCCGCTTAGTAGCGCTGTGTTCTCTTGCTTTCTCACAGGAGGGTCAGTAGGACCCGTGACTCCTTCAACAGCAACACCAACTAGCGTGTGTAGGTGTTAGGGTCAGCAGGCCTGGCAAGAGTTGAGTGCAAGTGATGAGTGCTCACCCTGCCTTCGAAGGCGGGTGCCGGCGTTAGTGAGTGTAGTGTAGTGGTGTCTCCTGTTTCGCGTGCTTTTCCACGTGGGCAGGGGAGTGTGTTAGCTTTTGGGCTTAGCAAAAATGGGCGTTTTGTATGCCCTTGGCACACTTGGCCACCCCTCCCCTCTAGTAGGTGGGGCTTTTGCCATCTTCCCCCAAGGATAGGCGCCAGCACAGAAACTGGGCGCCATAGGAGTGGTACTAGTAACTGACTAGGACCTTCCGTCCGACATGGGCGAAGCCCATTGAGTTGGGAGCCACAACTGGGAGAGAAGTGAGACACACACAGACATATGTAGCACACTTAGGAGTATGGTAAACCCAGTAAGGAAGGGTATAACCCCATGGGTCTGGACCAGTCAGAGGTCCTAACTGTGGGCTCGCTTGTCCCCAAGGAGGGAAGACACACCTTGCCTCATAACACCTTGCTTGTCATTCCCCCCTGGTGTAGTAAGCCACCGTTCTTCGTTGGCTCCCCAAGGTCATTACATCGGGGCAGTCCTCATGCAACATATGGTCAACAAGGCATACACTCGCTGGGTGGCTGCAAACCTGATAAGCGGCCACCTGGTCCACGCTGGAAACCATAGGCATGGGTCTGCAGGGCACAGACAGGGTCAGTGCAGTGCTCACTGCACCCGTGAGGTTAGAACACAGTCAGTGGACTAACAAAGGGGAATTTGTTTCGCCTTTTACGCTGGGACATAGTCTCAGCACGGGTTAGTAGCTGACCCTCGTTGTTCTCAACGAGGTAGGAGCGGAAGATGGGGTTAATACTCCCATCTGGTTGTATGAAGGCTGACATAGGTTCCCAGGTCGCCTCAGATAACCCATAGCCATCCCACAGGGTTAGGAATTTCCAGCCCTGTTTATACTCGTGGCGAGCAATTCCTGCAACCACGTAGTAACTATCGACTGCAACCTCATCGGCAGTCATCTTTTCGAGTTCGTCTGCCTCCTCTGGACTGGCAGCATTCTCTAGGTCTATACGCTCGACCTCACTGTCGCTGAGGCGCCACTCATCCCAGGACAAATCGTCAGGGGAGTGATAGTGCCTCAACTGTTTAGGTGCACACAGCAGTTCATCACCTAGACGTGGACTGCACCTGACATGGATCCTGGATCCATCTATCCTGATGATACGATAGGGTCCAAAATGAAGGTCCTGTAGGCAGTTACGTGGCCAGCAGGGTAGGCGTGAATGGTGAACCAAAACAAGGTCACCAACCTTGAAGCTGGCAGGTCGCCGTAGGCGGTTCTGTCGGCTCAGTTCACAGTCACGAATGTGTCTCAGGTTAGTCCAAGCCTGGTTAGCCAGAGACTGCTTGTGTTCCAGCCAATCTCCCAGAGGGCTCTTGAAGTCCTCAGGAAAGGGGGCTTTGAAGAACCATGCAGGTCGTCCTCCATGGAACAGTTCGTGGGGGGTGAAACCCGTGGAGGAGCTCCGCTGTGAGTTCATGGTCAGCACTGCCCAGGGCACTAGGCGTACCCAGTCCTTGATACGCTCCTGTTTCATCAGGATTCTTAAGTTTTGCTCCACCACACGGTTCTGTCTCTCACAGAGAGGGTTCGACGTGTGGGTATAGGGCACACCTGTGGTTACCTCCACGTTGAGGGCATTTAGCACTCGTTTGTACGACCCAGTGTCACTGCGGATGCGTACATTCTCATCAGAGTGCACCTGCTTAGGTGCTCCATAGGGTTCGAACCATTGTTCGACCAACATTTTCACAGTCTGCTCACCTGTGATTTTCTTCTTGCAAGGGAACACACGGGTGAAGCGAGATAGGCCACAGGTGACCACTAGGCAACTATCATAGCCGCCGAAGCGTGGTAGGCCGTGGATGAAATCCACGTAGAGAAGACAGTTAGCACAATAGGGTATGGGTAAGCTGGAGATCAGGCCCCCATCCCTACTGTCGCTCTGCTTGCTGGCATGACAGCCACAAGCATCCACAATGGTCTGCATACGCGACCTCAGTTCAGTCAGGGTTAGACTAGAGTAGAAACACTCACGGAAGAAGTCCACTGAGCAATCAGCGCCAGTGTGACCAGAACTGAGATGGGACCACTGTAGGCACCCATCCAGTCGTGCCTCAGGCACCACAATTCGGTCCTCGTAGAAGAGGTACTGATTTTTTTCATACCACAGGTGCCCGTCAATGACACGGGGTTCGAGACCAGTGCTGAGGGTTTGGAGAATTTCTTTATACTCTGACTGATAGTCCGTTAGACTCCAACCCTCCAGGATTCCAGCAGTGCGCATGGACAGGTCAAGCTGGACATCCATACGCTGGAAAGCCTCTCTGGCGAGCGCCTCAGAGCTCTCACCTATAAGCGCATCGAAGTTATTGCGCGATATATAGTCAGACAGTTGATTCTTTATTCCGCAGATATGATGAACTATCAGCCTGACCTGGCTCAGGTAAGTCCACCACCGCTTTAGCTTTGCTTTCTCTGGTGGTGGGCCCTTCTGAAAAGACTTCACAGGTTCCTGGTCACACAGCCACACAATAGGGTTAGATCCCAGGAGTCGGGATTGTGACGAAAGCACCAACATACCGGCCAGGAGTTCCTGGTCATAGGTGCTGTAATTGGAACGCGCTTGGTTCCATTTCCTATTCCAGTGTCCCAGTGGCACCAGCCGCCACTCACTGGTAGGATAGTCATGTTTCAACGAACCATCACGGTTCAGTCCACTAGTACAATAATGGCAGTGGGTTAGTTCAGCGGGGGTAAGATCCTGCCATTGGTAGATCGTACCACCCCCGCCTACAACACTGGCATCAGTGATCAGGACTATCTCGCCCTCAGGGCGGGGTACTCCCAGGCAGTTCGAAAAGGCAATTTTCTTCTTCAACTCCTCGAAACACTCTTCCTCTCTGGCGGTCCACCCCAAGGGAGTAGTTTTCTTGATTAGATCAGTGAGGGGGGCAGAGGAGTAAGTAAAGTTGTGGATGTGACGCCGATAGAAATTACAGGCGCCCACAAAACTCCTCACGTCGTGTAGACCCTTCTTAGGGTCATCGCGAATCTGCAGGTCCTGTAGGGGCTGCATCTTAGAGGCGGCTGGTTTCCACTAACCATACCCCACGTCGAAACCCAAATATTAGATCTCCTCTTTCATAAACTCACATTTTTTGAGTTTACTTCGGAGATGGTTTTCTTGACAAACAATGAAAAATTCACGGAGGAGAAGGACATGGTCCTCTTGGGTATTAGTACCCAAACTCACGTCGTCAATGTGGGCCTCCATTTCTGCACCCCGAGGAATCAACTCCTGTACTAGAGGCCTGCGCCCCAGTATGTACAAAATTTTGTTCATTACCTCTTGGAAAAGCGCTAGGGCATTAGCCAACCCAAAAGGCATAACGTTCCACTTAAAGACACGGCATTCAGGGGTTATAAAACCCAGCAGCTCCTGAGCTGCGGCGGTTAGGTCCACCTGCCAGAAACCAGAGCGTTTGTCCATTTTGGTCTTGTACCTCCATTTGGCAATACGCTCCAGGGTATTTTCCATGTTAGGAATAGTCCCTGAGTGGTTCTGGGGTTTCTTGTTGACCTCACCATAGTCAACAACCAGTCGTAGGGGAGTCGACCCTGGTTTGGCAACCAGGAAACAGGGACTGCAGTGATGGGGGTAGTCCCCCTTCTTATATTCTTCAACGAGGCCAGCATCAATACGTTCCTGGATCTGGCGCTCGATTTCTTCAACCTGTTCCTTTGAGCGGGATAGGGACGACGCCTCACTCGCGTCTTTTCAGATTCAGGTTTCAGTTTCAGGTCCATCTGGACCAGTTTTTTACAAGAGAGGGGAGGCGGCAAGGCGCCGAATACCTCCTCATAGGTTATCAGCAGTTTCTTCAGTCGGGGGTCAAGGTTAAGACTCTCGAGTTTCAGCAGGAAATCCTCCTCAGCATGGAGGTTGCTCTTTCCATGTTCTTTCTTTTTCTGCCGATCAGCAGTTTCGGCAGGCACAGAACCATCGTCTCACTCAGGGGGACATTGCTGCCCATACTGCAGAGAATACACTAGCGGTATCTCAGGATCAGGCAGCGTATAGGAATCACCGTCCTCCTCAGACCAGATGGAGGATTTTCAGGTCCATCTGAGGTATTGCAGCCGCTCTTGGCGCTCAATACCTTCGGCCTTCAGGTACAACAGCCGCCAGAGTTCCTGAGTGTCATGCTCAGACAATGGCATGTTATTAGAAGCAGGCCGCGCCAGAGCATCAGCAATCCGGGCCACGGGTTCACCTGTGTGCATAGACTGCATGTGTAGCACTGACTTCCCAACAGGAGAAGCGGGCTCAGAGGTTGACTCTAGATCTACCACCTCCAGCAACAGCTGGGCTAGGAAGGCACTGTGTTTTAGGTCAACACAGCTGGGATCAACAGGAGGAATAGTGCTGGCGATCTCAGACAGTTGGTCGTCAGCATCCTTCTTTACAGCTGCAGGTTCCAGATAGCCATCGGAAGACTCACACCCTGTAAGTGTGGCAGATAGGTGCTCAGGAGATCGATTTTTGAGATTAGAAAGGGTCAGGCCACGATTTTCGGCCATGACCTCTTTCAGTAGCACCTGGTCTAGGTCACACAGGGGTACAGGATTGAGAGATCCATCAACGTTGGACAGGAAACTGGCCAACTCAGGGGCCTGCATAGCTGCGTCTGAGTTCTCAGGCACAGAGATGAGGCCGTTGGGGAGTTGCACTCTTCCTACGGTCATTCGATCCATCATACGGCGCCAGTAAGCATGTTCACCAGAGCAGCTCCAGTCAGGGGTGCACATGACAACCCTTCCTCCCTCATAAGCGATTTTGGTTAGAACCTTCGCGAGCAGGGAAAAGGGAGGGTTAGCATACGCTAGGCCCATTGCTTTCCAGAAGAAACGGAAAGCATTGTTCAATTGTTTCGAGCAGTACAACTGCATGATGTGCTGTCGTTGGCTCGCAAACAATTCCACCTGGATCTCATCAAGGTTTACCTGAAGGGCCGCCAGTCCATTTTCAAGAACGTGACGGGCCAATTGGTAGTTTTCAGTATGATAGTTAGTCTTGGATGCGTAGCGCAGCCCAGACTCTTTTCGTCCTGACAGCTCCAAAGGTACGGAGAACAGCCAACTGCCAAAGTAGCAGTGCAAAGAATAGGGGCTCTGGAGAGACAGCATTTTTACCTGGGGGTTTCTTCGTAGGAAGTCGGTACCAATGACGATGTCAAAGGTGTCGGTGTCCAGCACTCTGCAGTGTTGGGTCACGGTTTCGTCGCCCAGGCATATAGTCACATCGACCCCCCCCAAGGAATGGATGGTACGCCCATCCCCTACTCTTATGGCCACGGTCTTAGTTTTCTCGAAAGTCTTTAGGAGTCGCCGGGCCACTTTGGAAAGTGTTGCACTGGTGTCAAGCACCGCTCGAAAAAGTTGATCCCCGATTTTCACGAGGATCCAGAAAACCAAGTCCTCCTCTTCGGAGCCGCCCCCCTACTCCTCATCAGGGAACTTGACATCCAGCCCTGCAGCTATGAGGGACCTGGCCATCCAGGCCAATCGCCTCTTCCTGGAATTATTCCCCTCAGGGGTAGCGTTATCCCCCTGTGGGCGCTTCTTGGGATCACCTGCGGCAGGAGGGGGTGTAGCAGCAGGAGGGGGTGTAGCAACGGGCGCTGATGAGCGCCTTTGGGGGTCAGGGGCTCCACCTTTGCCACCCCCCTTGCCACCTCCTTTACCACCTTTATCCCCATTCTGAGGGTTTTTGGTGGGTGTTTGGGTCTTCTGGCGTTCAGCCTCCTGCCGCTTGAGTTTATCACTCTCGCGTTTCTTTATGTGACATTCGTCTTTGTAGTGACGACGTTTGCCACAATAGCCACAGGTGATGGTCCACCTGAAATGATCCTGATGGGTCACAGGTTTCCCATCCTTGGTATGCTGCTGTCGTTTCATCTGCAGCATACAGCTACTGCGTTGATCGCAGTCAGGGGCATGAAAAGGCCCCCCCTTGTCATTGACAGGTTTGCAGTAGAACAAAGGGGGTGTACGTGCATCAGGTTTAACCTCATTTATGGCACGTAGGTTACCCCTCCCTTTACCACCTCCCTGGTTGGTGTTAGTGGGACTTTTAGGCCCTTTCCCTTCGCCACGTTCGGGAGTAGGGGTACCACCCCGACCCAAGTGCTTCTTGAGGAATTTCTCCATGTGAAGTCATTCTCCCTCTCAAGCGCTAGCTCAATCAGCAGGTCCACCAGTTCGTCGTACGAGTGGGTCCGGCTTTTCCTCTCAGAGGTAGCGCGGCAGTCATCCCACGTACGTAAGACTGGGCCAAGTTGGGCCGAGGCAAATTCTACCCGCCCACTGTGTTGAGTATGACTGATTCCACTACAGTGGAGAAGGAGGTGTCGTGTTTACGATCCTCCCTATCCTTGGAGCAACAATTTTCAATTCTCCACGAATCGCAGGGTACGGTTGAACACCGTCTATGGGAACGTCTTTTCAGAAAGGTGAAGGCCCGGACACGGCGCGAGTGTGGCAACGTGCTGAGACGCTTCCTGCTGTTAAAAATCAACAATACTTCAGCAGCATTTGCTGATTTTGTTCAGCAACGGATGCGCCAGCATTTGCTCGATTCAAAGTGTTTTACCCCCCTGAAATCCTTCTATGCGGATCGTATCAAGGTGGTTCGGTGTAAAACGAAAAAGGTGGCTGACTGGGTTCTGAACTCGCAGTTCCGTTTCACTCCTGGATTACTGCAGCGTTGCCTGGAACAGGGTTGCGCCTGTGTGGAGTCACCTTTGTGTTGCCCTCCTCCCATCAGCCATATTGTATCCCGATCCACATGTGAGCACTTACAACTGATTCTGGGTGATTCAGCTGGATTGTTACGGCAGAATGCCCAAAATTCTACAGTTGCCCCCTTGTTGTCATGCGTCCATGGTTTGTCTTCCTCCGTGTATTCCACTATGCGACAATTGCCAGGAGTTCCTGAACACGAGGCTATGTCTGCATCTCGCTCAATGGCTGAGGCAGCTTTTCATGCCTATGATGATGAGATAACATCGGTTGACCCTCGAGTGAATCCTGAGCACCTGCAGACACTACGTCAGCAGGACCATAACTTCCGTTTTTTACTTGCTGATAAAAATCCAGGGGTTGCTGTTTGTTGTATGCACTGTCCACTGGGCCCAGTTGTTCCAGGCACACATATTACAAAATGTGAAGTACCAAGTCTTGCATGCTTTTGGCGCTGTCTTTTTAGCACGAAACCTCCTGCGTAATACTATCATTGAGCGGATGTATTCTTCTGGACTTATCCAAACGTGGCGCCCGATTCTCGGTGCCCGATGGAAACCCCCCAGTAAACATTCAAAGGCACCCAGTGCAAAAATCCTGATCAAGTCTAAATCTCAGGAAGCCGACGGCATCCTGAAGATTAGAATTGTCATTTCCCATTTCAGTCATCCGGCTTCAAAAATTGGCAAACTTGCATCACGGGCACTCTCCCTTCTGTGTCGACTCGTGGGTGACATGGACACCAATTTTGAAATTTTCTCTATGTATGACGCAAAAGGTTTATTTGTTTCTGCTTTGTCAGCCGCTGATAAGGATTCTGTCCCATGGGCTGGCTTGGAGCTTGATATGGTTGATATGTATTCAGAGATCCCGAAGGATCGTGTGCCCGACAGTGTGATGTACTGTGTGTCTGTGCTTAGAGATAACCGTAAGAGTAGGAATCCCATCACCTGGTTTGCCATTTCTACTATCTGTAAATCCCTCGACTGGTTGGGCACAGGAACCTCCAGAGATTTCATGAACCTCAGTATTGAAATGATTACCTCGTTTGTTAATTTCGAACTGTGGGCTAATGTCGACTTCACTGCAGGTGGTTATGTGCTCAGTCAGCTTATTGGTTTACCAATGGGTGGACCCATCAGTGCCCAACTTGCTGTGCTGTATCTTATGAGCGCAGAAATGCGTGCTACAAGATCGGCGTTGTCTGTTCACAAATTCATCCATGGGAGGTACCGTGACAATTTTCACATATTTGGCCCGAAATCTGTGTTATTTGACCTCCAGCAGACCATGAAAGTCCAACTGGAATCTACTTATGCAATGCCCATGACAGTCGAACAGTTTGGAACGAAGGTCCAGGTTCTTGAGGTGATTGTGGACTTTGACAGTCAATCCAGGGGCCTGCGACTGAATTCCAGAGCGCTGGACGTCCACACTGGTGCGGTATCAGGAGTGGTCCGATGGCCTGACCGTTGGTCGACCAACACGACTGTTTGGCGTTCCCTGGTGCCAGGCCTATGTGTGAAATGTGGATATTGGTCGTGGTCCCATGGTGATATTTATGAAAACGTTGTCCTGATCGTGGCTGAGTTAGGTTATAAGGATGTCCCTCGGAGACACTGGCGAACCCGAGTCCTGAACTTCTGCAAGGAAAATCAGATCCCGGTTGGCCCTTCTGATTTGATGGTGATGTACGAATATGGTAACTTCTTAAGGTGGGGATAACTTTTTCTGTCTCTTATATTTTGACACGCATGGGCCACTGTCGGGGGGTGGGTGGGTCAGTGACAGTGGCTGTGATTTGCCTCAATTTGCATTCTCAGTCTCCATTTTATTTAGCTCATTGAACCGCCTGCCTTACGCGGTGGGGCATGCGCGCGCATGTACACGCTGTCATGTTGAGTCTTGATTTTTTGGTTGTGTCGATTTTGAGTATTGGTTACATTGATTAACAGGTGGAATGAGAGAACGAAATTCGTTATCTGTTGCATACGATTTCAGTTGCTTACATAGCTGGAGAATTTGTGTTTGTCACCGAGCACGCTTTCTACTGATTTCACGTGTTTCAGAATCGTACCTGATGAGTTCTCTTCCGTGATTTGCCTGTTGCTTTGCTTATCTACGTCGAACTCGCCCTCACAAGGAAAGGCCGAGTGTACCTCATTGATTGCACCTACTTGACAATTACTTTGCGACTACTTTGCGACAACTTTGATAATTTTGGTTGGTTTGGATTATTCTAAGTCTTGAACGCTATGTCTTATCCTGGTTCCAGAGATTCACGTGATTACCGCTCCTATGGAGATGATTCCTACCGCCGGCGTGAGCATGATCGAGATTATGATCGTGACAGAGACCATGACCGCCGCCATGGACCTAACTGTGATAGAGATTATGGATATGATGAACGCTTCCGAACTCCTCCAGGGTCCTACCGTTATTCTCGAAAGGATGATCGTGGTTCCCGATTTACTTCCTTTGCGACGTTTAATCTTTGTTGGAGATGCTGTGATCCATCTCACAAGTCATCGGATTGCAAAGCCCCATATGTGAAAGAAGTGTTCCAAACAATCAAAGATTTGTGCTTTGAGGCGAAGAGGATTCTTGAAAAAGAGCGTGACAATTCATTGTTTCATGAGAGATTTTTTGGTGCTTCGGTGAAGAAGGATAACAATGCTCTTATTTGGAAAGGGAAGATGCCTATTGGCTTGACGGTTGTGACGGCTGGATGGGACCCGCGTGCTACCTTTGACGAAATTCATGCATTTGGCTCTAAATTCTCGAACAAATTTGAGGGTATTTTCCCATTCACTTCACGGAACAAGTCATTTTGCTTGGTCTCATGCCTTTTTATCTTTGCATCTAAGAGTCCATGTTGACGTCTCGTGAAGGCTATCAACTCCGGTGGCGATATTCCTAAGGATGGCCCATGTATTGCGTACATGGCATCCAAGGTGACCATTGAGGCGTTTAAATGTGGTGTTGAAGGTGGATCATCTCTTTCCCTTTCCGATTGGGCACTTCAAACGGAAGGTTCATGTGAAAGCTCCACTTGCACTACTTCCCCGGAGGATGAGGCAAAGGTGAAAACCAAGAAGACTACGGACGTAAAAGAGAAGAAGAAAGAAAAAACGGGTATGAAGAGGCGTGGAAAAGATCGAAGCGTGGATGGTACCCACGTGGATGATGCCGGCAATGAGACATCTACGTCCGAGTCCAATGGTGAAGTCAAAATGCCAAAAATGCGCAAGAAAGACAATGCTAATACAAAGAATGATGACACGCATCATGATGTCGAAGATATTGACATGTTGTCTTCGCCGGAAAAGACCGATACCAACGCTCCTGCTCAACGTGTGCCAAGGGCAATTACGGCTAGCCAAAAGTATGCGGAACGTGTGGCGCAAGAGGCAAGGAATGCCACTAATTCACGTTTCAAAGAACACAAAACAAAAATCCATGCACTTGAGACAGATGTTGCGGAAGTAAAGACACATGTTGCAAAATTGAGCACTGATTTCCATGGATTTGTGGCGCACCAACCGACGCAATTGAAGGAGTTTGGAGATGATACTGTTGATCGCATTCTCCATAGCCGTGGAAAAGGTAAGGGTGCAAAACCCGTAAACGATGGCCCGGCCGGGGTGGATGCCATCACAATCGAAGAGAGCCCTGCCCGCGGCAAGGTGCAAAATACCCGTGGTCGATCCCAAACTGCCCGTCTTCGTGCCCAACCTTACAAGAGAGATTGACCTTGTGGGTCATTATCGTTTTGTTGCTCCCCGGTGACCACCTTGGGGCATCTAAGTTTGCTAGTGAGATATGAATTTGTCAAATGTTGTTCACGAGTCGCTCTCTTCACATCTTTCCGCATTTTCCGGACATTGCCAAGAATTTTCTGAACGTTTGGGTGCTACCATGAAGAAATTGAACGAACTCTCCAAACAGATACAAAATCCTGTGTTTGTTGACCCGTGTCCTTGGCATGAGAGTACCTACCTCACTGCTCGAAACCTATTTCCTCCCCAATTGTTTGTCCCCGCCTCTGACAAGACCCCGCCTTCATACGCTAGTGTGGTGGCAAAATGTTGCGCTAATTTCCATTGTAGACGGCTTTTTTCTTTGTACTGCCGTGCGAAAAAGATCCATGATTCCCGCCTTATGACCAAGGTGTTTTGCAACAATTTTTTGATGTTGTTCGAGTCCTATGGACGACAATTGCATGGGGCATCCATACAAAATGGGCCTCCGTCGGCACTAGCCATTGCGGTCGCTGACACATTCCGTATCCCTTTTGGGATCGCCACCTCCGCTGTCTTCTCCCCTTTCTACAACTTCTCTTCCCCTTACTATGGTGATGAGGTTTGGTGTTCTTTTGATGGTTCACCCCTGTGTGGCCCTGTACAAGGTGGGGTGTTGTGGGTTGACACCCATCACGCTTGAATGTTTAAGGCATGTCAACGAATCATGGACGCGGTGTTGAGCAATGCGCGCCCTCTCTGTTTTGTTGTTTTAGTTACCGACGCCACTAGGAGATGCATGGATTTACTTCTCTGTGGCCACCAAAAACATCCATCCGTCATTGCACCGTTGTTTCATATCACGGACACCCGTGTGCCTACGTACAATGCAGATGCTATGACCACCAAATTGTGTTCACATATTCACGGCTTCCTCTTACAGAGTCGTTGTGCGTTCGATACAGACCCTGTTGACAACCATGACGTTGTGAGGATGCTTGGTCAGACACTTAAGCTCAAGTACAAGACCATATTATGTCATACCCCCCTTCACCTCCAACCTTCGTCAAAAAAGGTCCTGTCGACAATTCGGAAATCCGCTTGGGAGGATGAGTGTATTACCCGCAAACGTGCCCTTGATGCGTCCCCCCGCGATTGGGGTGCAATTTTTGAGTCCTTTGACCGAATTAACCAATTATTGCCCCTGTGTAATGCGAAGTGGATCCGACACATTTTACGGTTTTGTAACCCCCGTGGTTGCTGTGCTAGAGTATCTGTCTTTGAACCTGTTATTGGTTGTTATATGGTTTTTTCCATGGAAACGGCCGAAGTGTACATTGGTATGGTGGGTCAAACTGCGGTCCGTTTGTTTGGTGTTCGGTGGAACAGTAATGGGTCCGCCTCCATCGGGCGACCCATTAGTGATCGTGGTAGGGAGCATATCCTGGCTATGCTGAAGTGTGCCTCAGGTAAGTCCAACGCCCATGCAATGTATAGATATATGTCCCGGATTGGAGCACACCGCTGGGGTATATGTCCACTGGAACTATGCTCTATTTTTAGGGTATTCTCCCGTGAACAGTGGTGGCAACGCCATGCTATAAAATTACTAAATAGCCGCCTACCCCAGTTTTCTTCCAAAGACTGGGCCAAGTTGGGCCGAGGCAAATTATACCCGCCCACTGTGTTGAGTATGACTGATTCCACTACAGTGGAGAAGGAGGTGTCGTGTTTACGATCCTCCCTATCCTTGGAGCAACAATTTTCAATCCTCCACAAATCGCAGGGTACGGTTGAACACCGTCTATGGGAACGTCTTTTCAGAAAGGTGAAGGCCCGGACACGGCGCGAGTGTGGCATCGTGCTGAGACGCTTCCTGCTGTTAAAAATCAACAATACTTCAGCAGCATTTGCTGATTTTGTTCAGCAACGGATGCGCCAGCATTTGCTCGATTCAAAGTGTTTTACCCCCCTGAAATCCTTCTATGCGGATCGTATCAAGGTGGTTCGGTGTAAAACGAAAAAGGTGGCTGACTGGGTTCTGAACTCGCAGTTCCGTTTCACTCCTGGATTACTGCAGCGTTGCCTGGAACAGGGTTGCGCCTGTGTGGAGTCACCTTTGTGTTGCCCTCCTCCCATCAGCCATATTGTATCCCGATCCACATGTGAGCACTTACAACTGATTCTGGGTGATTCAGCTGGATTGTTACGGCAGAATGCCCAAAATTCTACAGTTGCCCCCTTGTTGTCATGCGTCCTTGGTTTGTCTTCCTCCGTGTATTCCACTATGCGACAATTGCCAGGAGTTCCTGAACACGAGGCTATGTCTGCATCCCACACTTTCTGAGTGTCTATTTTTTTTCGATTGACCCTCAGCATTTTGTTGATGGATCCACCAGTAGTCCAGGCTATTCGGTGATTGGAGAAAATCCTGGGCTGTTCAAGTTCTGGAGCCTTTCCCGCAGTTTTCAAATCATCATCTCAATTCCCGAGTTCAAATCCACGCTCGCAATCTTTCAATTGACGCCAAGCCACCTTTTCGTTCATCCCGAAAACACCATGAATTTCACCCTATTTGGAAGCTCCAAAGCCGCCGATGATGGCCTTTCAACGCTATTCAACTATTCTCCGTCACACCTCTTTCAAAAACACCAAGCCTCAAATTCGCCGTTGCAAACACGCTTTCCGTCACGCCAACTTGAAGCCATTGAAGGCAAAATATTTGACACACGCCAACGCATTTTCGTTCCCGAAGTCTACCGCCGACTACAAGACTACTCCGAGTTCTACCTGGATGTGGAAGGCACCGATATTCAATCCGCCTTCGTTGGGAGCAACTCCACGGAAATTCTAGATCGAGGTAGGGTCTCTTCCGTTGCGCACAATAACTACAACGAGCTCGAAAAGCTTTTGTTCAAGCACAAGCGTTTCTACCTAAAGCCGTATGAGTTGGACTATTCCCAAGCCGAAGCCAAGGAGTCTCCACCCACCGCCACCCCGTGGGCTAAACAATTAAGAACCGTGCTAGATAAAGCCAAAGAAGAGAACAAAGACCTCAAAGGATGGTTCGTTATTCCGGCGTGGGACGCTCAAGTGGTTGCCGCCACCTTTCGCATGCTAGGCTCAACTTCCGCCCTTTTTCCTCTTCTTCCGTACATTTCTAGCGTGATATGTATGCACGGGGCGCAACTCCGGGACGCCTACAAGGTCACAAGGGACGGCAAAGACTCCTACGAGTTCCGCACGAGCGGCCATCAAACGATGCCGTATGTTGCCTTGCTCCTAAACACCTCTTCCTTTGACGGGTGCCGATATGAAGACATCAATTTTAAGTTTGAACCTTTCCGCTTCGCCGCCAAGCACGCCCATCCAACGGTGCGAGACCTCCGGTTGCACAAAACACTACGTTTTGAGGTGAGCATAGAATTCCTTGATCACATTGAGCCTTCGCCGCCGGAAGAGAGAGATAAAACTAAACCAAGGCAACGCAAAATTGGAGACGCCCGTGCTTTCATGAAGTTAATGAACGAAATGTTTGTCCCCGCGCTAGCAAACGTATCGGTGAACACCAAAAATGCCTACTACCCGTTTGGCCACATAGTCCCTTCCGAGAGCCCGCATTGGGCCTACTACCGGTTTGATTGGGAACTCCCATCTCGCTTTGCCGACGAGCTCATGTTTAAGGTCCGAGAGTGCGCCCAATTCCTCACCGGAGAACTCCTGGCAATGGACATGCACGCTTTGCCGACTACCGAAGTGTATCGAGCCGTGATCGCTAGGGACCGAAAGGAAAGAAACAAAGACCTACAAGCTCCGGAAATGCTCACCATGATGATCGCCAACCTGCCCGGTGGACGGGGCGCCTCACCGCCCCTAGGAGCGATGTTCCGGTCTAAAGATTCCTTGGTCGTGGCGATTGACACCACTCACGCGCCGTGCGACGTCATGAAGACCGGTGTCCAAACGTTAGCTATCCGCTTCTTCCACTCATGCGGCATTGTCCTCTTTCATGGCATAGATGGGCAATTAGTGCGGTTCTCGTCACGATCCGACGGCAACGCGAGGTCCGCGCCTTCGGGCGCCCCCGAGCGAGCCCACGCGACGCCGGCCCCGCCCTCATATGACTCATCTAAGGCCCCGAAGACCGCCGTGCTCCTAGTGGCCCCAAGATCGGCGCACGCTCTCGACTTGCGCGTCCAAGCGGGGTTTCTTGGCCCGTACGTGTCGTTCGAGCCCACGCGGCCTCCCTACGAACACCAACAAGCCTACCTCGTGGTCTACGAAAAGGGGGAATCCGCGCTGCTAGCGCATGATTTCAAATATGGAGACGCTGCCTTTGCCCCACTACACCGCAACCTCATCGCCCTCGAGAAGATCCTCCCCGCTCAAGACCCGGATGTGGCCGAGCACGAGCAACCCATAGTGCAGCGCCTCCAAGCGGGAGCCGCCTTGGGGTCCACGGCCTTCGTGTCCCAACTTGTCACCGCCCTTCGTGAAAGGCCCGCTACGGGGCTGACTGAGCGCATCAGCGAGTGGAACGCGGCACCGGAGGACGCCGGCGCCGCTACGCCAACGCCGGGACCAAGCCGCATCGAAGAGATGTCCGAGACCAGCGTCCCGCTGCTTGCTCCACTAGGAGGCGAGGCGACCACCCTCCTACCCCCCGACCACGGTGCCCCCACCCCCGCCTCGGATATTCAAATCGACCCCCGCCTCCCCGCTGGTTTTTATTACGTCCGTGACGTATTCTCCGAAAGCCAAGAGGAAACGGTAAAAAAGATTCTCCACGACAACACGTGGGAGAAGTACCACGGGCGCTCAGTCCAACACTTCGGCCACGCATACCTCGGCCCGAGCAAAGTCGCCGCCACGTCCCCCATCCCGGAAGAGTTTTCCTCCATCCTCCAAACCTACAATGCCGCGCTGGAGCGGCTAGGCCTCTCACACCCTCCTCCCAACCAAATCACGGGCACAATGTATCTCCCGGGAGAGGGCATCGGCTACCACGGGGACGACCCCTTGCTAGGCGACCCAGTGTCCATTTTTGGTTCCCAATCGGACACCACAATGTTCTTTAAGAACCCCTCCAACGGGGACTCCTTTCGCATCCGCCTGTTTGCCCGCTCTCTCCTGGTCCTCACGGGGGCCGCACGCCATGAGTGGCACCACGGTATACCTCGACGGAGAGAAGACGAAGTGTTTGGGCTAACCGTCCCTCGTACCGTCCCTCGCCTCGCTCTAATCCTCCGACACATACCACAGGCAAGCTAACCCACGAAAGCCAGAGGGCCGGGTACCCGCCTCCTGCACTGTCCAGCCCCCTCTACCTGAACACAAAGGGGCCAAGATTCAGTGAACCACCGGCCCAGTCACGGCTTCCACCATCACAGGCAAGGGGCTAGACGACGAGCTCACCTCGGCCGGGATACCGGCCGACCAAATTCAGCACTTTCTTTGCCTTAGCCAGCCCAGCCAGCCCGGCTCCCCAGTGCCCCCCCAGCCCCCCCCTATCCCGCCCCCCCCGAGATCCAAAACGCGCCTACGGAAGGGTTACCAACGGCCTCACCGCCCCCCCATACCCCTCCCTTCAGAACTGCGTTTTCTATCCCACAACTTGCAGAAGAAACCCATAGTGAGCAGCCAAATTCTCCGACACCTCAAGAACGACTTCGACATCCTCTTCCTCCAAGAAATCAATCACGCCCCCATCCTCCCCCACGTATACGCCTACGGTTCGGGCACTAAAGCCACCATCGTTTCGAATATCAGCCAAGACAAACACTCCAGAGGCGAGCATGGTTCCGTCTTGGTCTGTTCCCCCCGGCTCTCCCGCTTCGTTACCCCCCTTCCCCGACTAGATACAGAAGGGATGCTGGCGGCAGCCGTTCTCACTCTCCCGGGGGCCCCGCCCACCTTGCTGGTTTCGGTATACGCCCCAAGCACGGACGTCCACCGCTCAAAAATTGAAAACATCCTACGGCCACTCATGCATCAGTATCCTAACCACGTCCTCGGTGGGGACACCAATTGCATAATGTGCCCTGAACTAGACGGATCGAACCTCCAAACGGACAACGAATGGCCGTGGCTTCGCAGACAGATCACGAGCGACCCGCCGCGCCTCATCGATACCTTTCGGCACTTTCACCCGACCGAGCGGTCCTTCTCCCGATACCCCACCCCGTACAGGGCAAGCAGTAGCCGCCTTGACCATATTTTGCTCTCCCCGGCGGCCTCGGAATTTTTTGCCCCCACCTCTGCAACCATCCAAACCGACGACAAAACGTCAGACGACCACCCAGTCACGTACACCTCTCAAGTCCCCCCTCACCCTTTTACCGAAGCTCCCACAACTAAGAGGAAAGTTTTCCGAAAACTGACGGAGCGGGAACGCTCCAAGCACCACGACTCCCTTGCCCCCCTGGCGCGGTGGTGCGAGTCTACCCTCCCCCGCTTTGAGTCCTTGTCCTCGGCGGACATCGAGCTTTTCACAGACGTCGTGCTGGAGGAAGTGGCGACCAGCTACCACAGTATCACCACGCCGTCACGCCCTACCTCCTCGGCTCTGGTAAAGAAAATCAAAGAGTCCCTGCAAACCCTGCCCCCCCCCAGCCATCCCAACTACCCCGCTTCCATGGACACGCTCAACAAACTCGTCAAGGAGTGGGAAACCACAGTGAACAAGGCCGCAACCACCAAAATCCATCGGTGCCTAGTGAGGAAAACTAGGATCAAACGCACCATCAACGAGGCGCTCAACCCCGTGGAACGAGGTGAAATAACGCTGAAGCGCCCGGGCACCACACAGCTCGTCTCCACCCCCAAAGAAGTGGGCTCTATTTTCTCTTCTACACTCCTCACCCTGGGGGGCAGCCTCGAATACGCACCGCCGAACACTCTAGTGGATCGCCTACTCGCACACTCCCCCGCCTGCCCCGAACCCACAAAACACGGCCTCCTCCCTGACATTACCTGGGAATCGTTACGCAACACGCTTAAGAGGTCCAAGCCCAACAAGGCGGGGGGGCGGGACTTCACAAACAACTACACTTTGCACGTCTCCCCCCCCCCCTATCCAACAATTCATTTGGAAGGTATGCAACTACTACCTCCACCGGCCGTTGCCCGAGAAATGGCTCGAAGCCAACATTATCTTGCTTTTTAAGAAAGGGGACGTGATGAACCCGGTAAATTACAGGCCTATAGCCTTGCTGAACAGCGTTTACAAAATAATTGCAACACACGCCAACCGAGAGCTACTGGCAGCGGCCATTGAACATTCCATCATACACCCCACCCAGTTCGGCGGGCTTCCGAACCGCAGATGCCAGGACCACATTTTCAACCTCTTATCCACGTTTCGGGAATCGGTCGGTAGCTACAGCCTCTACATTGATTTCAATAAGGCTTTTAACTCCGTCCCCCACACCACCCTCTTCACAGTTCTATCCCGCCTGAACTTTCCTACGCCCCTTGTAAACCTCATTCAATCCTTGTACCGTGCCCCTCGCGACTTCCCAGTGGTGTCAGGTCAAACCCACTCCTCACACCTGCAAACCAGAGGCTTTCGGCAAGGATGCCCCATGTCACCAATCCTTTTCTGCCTCTACCTGAATGTGCTCCTCTTCGCCTTGCCGTCCCACGTCACTGCACCCCCCTCCCCACACGAATCGGGCCACGCCTTTGTTGACGACCTCCTCTATCGATCAGAGAATGGGGACCGCATACAGCAAGTTTTAAACTTCTTCGACACGGTCGCCAGGGAGTGGGGTCTAGACCTTAACCTCAGCAAAACCGAGATCCACGCTATGGGAACAGCTCCCCCCAGAACCTTCACCTCCCCTTCGGGCACCCCCCTGTCGACAACAAACCAAAAGACGGGGCAACCACACAATTGCTACAAATACCTAGGGGTATACATCTTCACCGCCAACCATGAGGCACAAACACTGGCATTGGCCAAGTCGGAAGTACGCTCATTTTTCACAACCCTCCAACCCCTCCAGCTCACCCTTTCGGAATACATTCTCTTGGTGAACGTCCAACTCATCCCTATTCTTTCCTACCGCCTCATGGCACACCCCCTGGCCCTGAACGAGTTGGGGGCCCTTCAGGCCATGATCTGGCAAAATGTTGCGCATGACCCCTCCCCGGACAGAGCCAACAGGATCTCCCGCCTCGTCTCCCCTAAGGCCCGCTACACCCCTCGCCACCAGGGAGGCTTAGGACTCCGCCACTTCACTTTTTCAATTTGCATGGCCCTGGTAAACACCGCAATAAGGTACCTCAACGGAGACGGCCCGGCCTCGACAAACGAATCTTTTTCCGAAGCAATGCTCTCCACCACACGCAACCCAATCCAAGACACCATCATGGACGCATGCCACGCCATAGGCTTCCGATACCACAGCACCGGCCTCTGGGCCTCCTGCCCCCCCTCCCTTTTCCTCCCAAAAGAAAAAGTCCAGGTCCGGTTCCTAGCCACCAAGCCGGCACCACAATACAGCAAGTTCGGCAACAGATTAAAACGGACGCCCCAGGACCTGGGGTTCCACCTAGGTACAGTCACGGAAGTGCACTCAGAATCGGCCACACTCCAGTTTTCGGACGGCACCACCCACACCATCAAAAACCCCGGTCTCCGCCGCAACGAGAAAGAATACACCTTTCAAAACCCAGCCATTTCTGTCCTCCCTCAACTGGCGGGGCGCCACGAACTGCTCACCCCCCCCCTTATTCACCCTCAAGAATACATCCTCAACCCCCCCCCCGGGCCATACGGCGGGGTCCTACTCGACTCGTCACTGCATGGCGAGCTGTACCGGCTCCCAGATGAACCTCACTCCCTTGACCCCGACGACCTCGAAGAATGGGGTTGTGAAGCAGCCCTTGCCCTCCTCCTCGCATCGTCCCCCGGCACGACATGGGTGTACTTGGATGGCTCAGCGGGCGCCTTGGGCTACGGATCGGCGGCCACCCTGTTTTTTCCAAATGGCTCCAGATGGGTACTGTGCCAAACGTCCCCGTACCAGTCGTCAGAGGGATCGGAGTTCTGGGCCGCTATTATGTTCCTACGGTGGGCCCTTGCATCTCACCCGCACCTCACCTTCGCCGTGCTAGGGGACAACCTCCACGTTATCACTGTTCTCTCTCCGAACACCCCCCCAGGCCTCCCATCACGCTCGCCAGCCGGCACGTGGGAATCCTCTCTCCAGTCCATTCAGGCCTCCCTACGCCCAGGGATGATCCAGGGTTGGGGGTGGATCAAGGGGCACGCCGGGTTCGTGGGGAATGAAATCTCAGATGCTTACTCAAAGTGGGCCGCCCACGTGATGGTCTGGGACCCCTCCCTCCTTCCCCCCCCCCCGATAGGGTGCATATCCAGGGGCCCCCTCCCAGTCATACACAAATTGACTACAACCTCAATCAAGCATCTCCTCCCTCGCCACAAACACGAAAACATCCACGCACCGTCCAGCTTCCATTTTTACAATCACACTTCGTGGTTCAAAGGCCTCCCTTTCAAATGGTCCTCCGGAAATTTCAACATGGCGCCATTTGCTTTCCACGACGACTTGCGCCCTCGCCATTGCCACGCTTGCCCCGACCCGCACCCGATGGATGTTATCTCTTTCGTCTCACACTGCCCAACGTGCGAACACCTGGTCCAATCCTACATTCAATGCTGGCGCCCCCCCTTCACCACGGTGGTGTCCCAATGGTGGTCCGCGACCACACACGTGGGGGAGAGACGCAATTTCGTCCGGGGGCTTGTTCCCATGACGCTGTACACCAAACTCACAACCCCCCCCTCCGGCCGAAGAAAACCAGCGCACTGTCACGACTTAAAACTCGCCCTGAAGGATCGTGTTCCCCTGCTCCTCAGCGCCCTATACCGCACGCTGGAATGGCTAAAAGACCACCCCCCCCCAGCCCCGCTCACCCCCCCTACGGGCCCCAACTCATGGGGACGCCCCTGGTCGCCCTACAGCACGTCGCACACCGCCCAACAACGCCCCCCCCCCGCCTACCACCCTCCCCCCCCCCTCCCGGACAAAGTTGCACACAAGCCCCCAAAACGCCCCCGCCCCCCATCTCCTGCGGCACACACCAAAACTCGAAAACACGGCCGCCAGCCCCCAAGGCCCGTCCGGCCTCTATCACTGAAACGCGGTACCGCAAGTCAACCCCAGCCAGAGCCTCCGCCCCCCAAACGGCCGCTCACAATCAGGGACATGTTCAACCTCCCCCCCCCCCCTAGACCAGCACCCCCCCTCGCCGCCTCCGCCCCCATTTCCGCCCCTTCTCCTCGCATAACAAGGTACTTCGCACCAGCCCCCCCCTCCCCCGCGAGTACAAACTCACAATCGTCCTCACACTCGTCCAACGTGTCATCTCTTTGAAAAAGCCACACTTACACATTTTCTCACGCCGACCCTCGACAGCCCTAGCGGCGCGATCAATCAGTACTACCACACTGGCACTCACCAGTCACTTCTGCACATGAATCCCTCCCCCAAGCCACCCCCCGTGCTCAAGCCGTCATGCTCTAACCCCCAATCCGCAACCACACCGCCTTCGGGTATCAAGCGGAGACCCCGGCCTGCGGTTGTCTATAACGGGGCTGCCAAGTCTCTTTGAGATGAAGCAGACGAGGACAGCAACGTGCAGCGGTACTCAGCCCGCGATTGAACTTGATTTCGGGCTCCCGCCCCTCCCAAAAAAAGCTTGGCGCGCAAGAGCCTTTCTCCCCGGCCTGGCCAGCCACAAAAGGCGCCGTTCAGTGCAAAAAAGGCTATGTCTGCATCTCGCTCAATGGCTGAGGCAGCTTTTCATGCCTATGATGATGAGATAACATCGGTTGACCCTCGAGTGAATCCTGAGCACCTGCAGACACTACGTCAGCAGGACCATAACTTCCGTTTTTTACTTGCTGATAAAAATCCGGGGTTGCTGTTTGTTGTATGCACTGTCCACTGGGCCCAGTTGTTCCAGGCACACATATTACAAAATGTGAAGTACCAAGTCTTGCATGCTTTTGGCGCTGTCTTTTTAGCACGAAACCTCCTGCGTAATACTATCATTGAGCGGATGTATTCTTCTGGACTTATCCAAACGTGGCGCCCGATTCTCGGTGCCCGATGGAAACCCCCCAGTAAACATTCAAAGGCACCCAGTGCAAAAATCCTGATCAAGTCTAAATCTCAGGAAGCCGACGGCATCCTGAAGATTAGAATTGTCATTTCCCATTTCAGTCATCCGGCTTCAAAAATTGGCAAACTTGCATCACGGGCACTCTCCCTTCTGTGTCGACTCGTGGGTGACATGGACACCAATTTTGAAATTTTCTCTATGTATGACGCAAAAGGTTTATTTGTTTCTGCTTTGTCAGCCGCTGATAAGGATTCTGTCCCATGGGCTGGCTTGGAGCTTGATATGGTTGATATGTATTCAGAGATCCCGAAGGATCGTGTGCTCGACAGTGTGATGTACTGTGTGTCTGTGCTTAGAGATAACCGTAAGAGTAGGAATCCCATCACCTGGTTTGCGATTTCTACTATCTGTAAATCCCTCGACCGGTTGGGCACAGGAACCTCCAGAGATTTCATGAACCTCAGTATTGAAATGATTACCTCGTTTGTTAATTTCGAACTGTGGGCTAATGCCGACTTCACTGCAGGTGGTTATGTGCTCAGTCAGCTTATTGGTTTACCAATGGGTGGACCCATCAGTGCCCAACTTGCTGTGCTGTATCTTATGAGCGCAGAAATGCGTGCTACAAGATCGGCGTTGTCTGTTCACAAATTCATCCATGGGAGGTACCGTGACAATTTTTACATATTTGGCCCGAAATCTGTGTTATTTGACCTCCAGCAGACCATGAAAGTCCAACTGGAATCTACTTATGCAATGCCCATGACAGTCGAACAGTTTGGAACGAAGGTCCTGGTTCTTGAGTTGATTGTGGACTTTGACAGTCAATCCAGGGGCCTGCGACTGAATTCCAGAGCGCTGGACGTCCACACTGGTGCGGTATCAGGAGTGGTCCGATGGCCTGACCGTTGGTCGACCAACACGACTGTTTGGCGTTCCCTGGTGCCAGGCCTATGTGTGAAATGTGGATATTGGTCGTGGTCCCATGGTGATATTTATGAAAACGTTGTCCTGATCGTGGCTGAGTTAGGTTATAAGGATGTCCCTCGGAGACACTGGCGAACCCGAGTCGTGAACTTCTGCAAGGAAAATCAGATCCCGGTTGGCCCTTCTGATTCGATGGTGATGTACGAATATGGTAACTTCTTAAGGTGGGTATAACTTTTTCTGTCTCTTATATTTTGACACGCATGGGCCACTGTCGGGGGGTGGGTGGGTCAATGACAGTGGCTGTGATTTGCCCCAATTTGCATTCTCAGTCTCCATTTTATTTAGCTCATTGAACCGCCTGCCTTACGCGGTGGGGCATGCGCACGCATGTACACGCTGTCATGTTGAGTCTTGATTTTTTGGTTGTGTCGATTTTGAGTATTGGTTACATTGATTAACAGGTGGAATGAGAGAACGAAATTCGTTATCTGTTGCATACGATTTCAGTTGCTTACATAGCTGGAGAATTTGTGTTTGTCACCGAGCACGCTTTCTACTGATTTCACGTGTTTCAGAATCGTACCTGATGAGTTCTCTTCCGTGATTTGCCTGTTGCTTTGCTTATCATCTTACTCATGAGCCACAGGTGGGGCTCAGTGGCTCCGTAGGAGCCCACGTTCATCCGTGAAAACAGATACTCCAGGTCGCACACGTATTCAGAGATTTGCGCAGCGGAAGGAAACTCATGGAGCATAGGTAGGTCCTCTACCTGTGTGCGCACACTGAGATCAGTCTGCAAGACTGGGAACGTTTTCTCCAACCTCTGGAGTACCTCTACCCAGGTTGAACAGGTTTTCACAATCTGTGTCACCTGTTTTTCCAAAAATTTCTTTTTGCAGGAGCGTTTCAGCAAGGATCATTTGGTGGCCACATCCACATGGGATTGGCCAGTGAGAAAAAGAAACTCAGCCATTGCAAGGAGTTCTCCGGTGAGGAATTGGGCGCACTCGCGGACTTTAAACATGAGCTCGTCGGCAAAGCGGGATGGGAGTTCCCAATCAAACCGGTAGTAGGCCCAATGCGGGCTTTCAGAAGGAACTATGTCGCCAAACGGGTAATAAGCATTCTTGGTGTTCACCGATACGTTTGCTAGCGCGGGGACAAACATTTCGTTCATTAATTTCCTGAATGCACGGGCGTCTCCAATTTTGCGTTTTTTTGGTTGAGACTTGTCTCTCTCCTCCGGCGGCGAAGGCTCAATGTGATCAAGGAACTCTATGCTCACCTCAAAAAGTAGTTTTTTGTGCAACCGGAGGTCACGCACCGTTTGATGCGCGTGCTTGGCGGCGAAGCGGAAGGGTTCAAAGTTAAAATTGATGTCTTCATATCGGCACCCGTCAAAGGAAGAGGTGTTTAGGAGTAAGGCAACATATGGCATCGTTTGATGGCCGCTCGTGCGGAACTCGTAGGAGTCTTTGCCGTCCTTTTTGACCTTGTAGGCGTCCCGAAGTTGTGCTCCGTGCATACATATCACGCTAGAAATGTAAGGAAGGACAGGAAAAAGGGCGGAAGTTGAGCCTAGCATGCGAAAGGTGGCGGCAACCACTTGAGCGTCCCACGCAGGAATAACGAACCATCCTTTGAGGTCTTTGTTCTCTTCTTTGGCTTTATCTAGCACGGTTCGTAATTGTTTAGCCCACGGGGTGGCGGTAGGCGGAGACTTCTTGGCTTCGGTTCGAGAATAGTCCAACTCATACGGCTTTAGGTAGAAACGCTTGTGCTTGAACAAAAGCTTTTCAAGCTCGTTGTAGTTATTGGGCGCAACGGAAGAGACCCTGCCTCGTCCTAGAATTTCCGTGGAGTTGCTCCCAACAAAGGCGGATTGAATATCGCTGCCTTCCACATCCAGGTAGAACTCGGAGTAATCTTGTAGACGGCGGTAAACTTCGGGAACGAAAATGCGTTGGCATGTGTCAAATATTTTGCCTTCAACGGCTTCAAATTGGCAGGACGGAAAGCGTGTTTGTAGTGGCGAATTTGAGGCTTGGTGTTTTTGAAAGAGGTGTGACGGGGAAGGGTTAAATAGCGTTGAAAGGCCATCATCGGCGGCTTTGGAGCTTCCAAATAGGGTGAAATTCATGGTATTCTCGGGATGAACGAAAAGGCGACTTGGCGTCAAATGAAAGGTTGCGAGCGTGGATTTGGACTCGGGAATTGAGGTGACGATTTGAAAACTGCGGGAAAGGCTCCAGAACTTGAACAGCCCAGGATCTTCACCAATCACCGAATAGCCTGGACTACTGGTGGATCCATCAACAAAATGCTGAGGGTCAATCGAAAAAAAATAGACACTCAGAAAGGCGGATTTTTTGGGTCGAACTCCGGCAGTTCTAGCTGGATGTTCGCCTGGGCAATAGGTCTGCCCATCTTCCCACCCCCCGGGGTTAGGCCAGAAGGAGAAGGAGATACGCCGGCAAGAGGTGCCAGGGCTGACAGCCCTCTTTTCTCAGTCTCCGTCACCGGCACTTCCTGTAGTTCAGCAATAGGGACTGTCCTGGCGCGAGGATGAAAAGGGCTGGGGCAAGTAACCTTGGGTAGCAACCTGGATACCGTTGATCGTTTGAGATCATCAGCCAACGTGCTCAATCCTGGTGAAGGTGAGAGTAGCGCTGGCTTGGGTAAGGGTTCAGTGATACCCAATTTAGCCTTGACAGCCTCTGACAGAGCTGTCACATCCGGGTCTTCCGATCCGGATAGAAGTAAAAGTTCGGCCGTACGATCTAGAGCCCCATGGGTGGGCTCTGGGCGAAGAGGATCCATTATCGGCAGGTCTGGATGCCTTGCTCTCGGGTGTTCGTGTACTCTCGGTCGTCTCGGTAGTGATACTGTGTTCGCCATGTCTGTAGATGGCCCAGAATAGAGGAAGGGGCCCATCTCAGTTTGGGGTGGCGACCCGAGAGCATCAAGAGGTATTTCTCCATCTTCTCCTACGGTCGACTTGTGGTACTCTTCGTGGAGCATGAACTCGTCCATCCTCCTTCGTAGGTCCTCTTGCCCTTCAGGACCAACTCCAAGTACGGTAGAAGACGAGGCCGGACAGGCCGACCGGGCGATGGAAGCTTCGACACGCCTGCGGAGTCTTTGCAAGCTGTCTTCACCATGGGCCGCTAAGGTTTCCATGGTTAATGGGATTGTTCTGGGCGGATTTAGTTCCGCCCTTCTGTGCTCTGGATCTTCCTGATACCCAGATGCTGCTCTGAGTGGCGGTTCACTCTTTGGGTGGGCTACACTGCCATGTTGCACTTGTACACTTCTGATCGGCCAGGTTCGGGAGGACAGTTGAGTGGACATGTTCAATGTGGTTTTCAGTGTGCTTTTCTTGTGCTTCTGCTCAGAGTCGGTTCGAAAGGTTCTCAGGGTTTGCCTCTGCTACCGGAAAGATGTCCTTGATTAGTGCCCTGTAGATTTTGATGAAATCCTGCAGGCTTTTGATGGTGTGATCCCAAAACCAAAGGAGCAATTAGAGCAAGAACAGGATGTGGATCGAATCAATGAATAGTTTGAAATCCAGTGTAACACAGAAGGGCTGCAGATAGACAAAGCAGGTATAAACACAAAGATTCAATCACAAATGGATAATACAAAAGATTTTATATGAAAACTGGACTGACTCTAGCCTCAAAGATAGCATCAAGCACTTCATGTGCACTCTTTTGGGTGTAATGGTGCTGGTTAGGAATGTGGGGCATAGGTGTCAGGCCAGACACAGAATATGACTTGGCCAAGCAACAGAATTCAGAAACAGTTAAAACGTAGAACCACAATAAGTGGTAGAAACAATTGAGTATAGGGGTCTTGGGGTGGGAGACCACTAGGCTTAACTTCCAAGGCCTAAAGCATGAAATGCCTATTTTATTTGGGTATATCCTCCATTAAGGAAGATACCTCCGCTCAGTTGAGTGGTAGGGGTGAACTTCATGGGGGGGGCTAGGGTTATAACCCTAGTTACTTTGAGAAAGTGTACTAAAGGCTTCAAAAGAGTGACAAAAATACTTAAGTTAGCCCTAGCATCAACAAGAGGGTTTTAAAGGGGGCTTGGCCTGGATCAAGCCCTCCAAGAAAGACAAGGCAGTGGCTTTTTCTTACTCATGATGTACTTAGTTTAATTGGGGCCTGCAACTTCTACCGCCGCCATATCAAGAACTTCACCAACACCAGCGCCATCCTACCGAACCTGATCAAGAAGAGTACCGCCAGTAAGAAAAGGGCTTTTCCAATGCTTTATGGTATACTTTAGTTGTATTAAAGGTGCTCTAAGCACTCTTGCATTTTTATCTTAGTATTGGCCTAACCAAAATGGGTGATAACACATTTTGACCTATAGAACCAAACACTAAATTAGGATGTTGTGTTGACCCCCTAATCCCCAAGCAATGTGAACTAAAACATCTTTTCCTGAGTTGACTGAGGCACTCATGTACTGAGTCAGAGCCAATGAATTTATCTCTGTTTTCTCATGAATTCTTAGCTATCCTAGTCGTATGCGCCCTAGGGGGTGGGGTACCTTTTTTTGAGAGGTCCTGTGTTCCATACCCAGTCAGCCTAGCTAACTAGGAAGTCCCCATGTGACGTGGCAGTGACCTCAGCGCCACAAGCCATGCCACCTCAGCACTGTAACTGCAGAAACAGGCTTGTAACTGCACTGAGATGTCTATGGGTAGACCTTGACTTTGATTCCTCTTGTTTATGGAATGTTTGAGGACTGATCGGCAAAGCCAAAACTCTAGAACTCCGAACTCAATAGCAAACAAGCACGGCACGGACATGGCAAAGAACTCGAATACCCAGTTGTTGAGAGGTCCGTGTATCCCAGAGTCCAGAACTCCAAAGGGGAAAGAAAGCCGTTGTGGCAAGAGCCCTTGGCAAGAGCCGATTCAGGCTCGTATCATACCCTAATAGAATAGGAGACATAAAGTACATTGCAGAGCTATATCAAGTATACATAAATCACACAACAGAACAACGAAAGTCACAAAATTTCTGGTCTATCCGATCTCCTCTTCTGTGTGCATGCGCTGTGTGCTTCGCGCGTGTGCTGGCTCTGGGTTTCCTCGCTCGCTCTCTCACTCACTCGGGCTCACACTACGCCTCGCCCATCGTTCACTCACTCGCTCGCTCTCTCCGACCCTCGCTCGCTGGTTCCCTTACACACCCCTAAGCCGGGCGGTGAGGATGGTTGGGGCGGGCGGCGGAAAATAAAAACTGTCTGTCCCACATGGTAAAAGGACCAGCGTACAAGTAAACTCAGTAAGTGCCAGTGGTTGTACACACACACAGTAGGGCACAAAGTAAAAAGTAGGGAGTGGCGCAGCGACTCTCCCCTAATGCCGGAGAGCTTGCCCGGAGGCATTAGACAATGCAAGATTGAAGAATTGCAAGAATTGCAAGAATAGAAAATTGGAATGAAGACAGATGGTGGCTGCAGAACTGAGCGTATCAACCACGCTGCAGAACTGAGCGTATCAACCACTGGTCGTCGTCAGGCTTGCGCCTCCGATCCGCCAGGGAATTCTGATGTGAACAGTAAATCAAATTGACGACATGACCCAACCGTGACTCAGACATGGCAAAAAAAAATGTTTGTTGGCCTGCTGGCATCATTCAACTGTCCCTCACTGTCAGTGTGGTGTCTGTCTCTGTGCTTGTGCTGTGCCTGATCTAGATGCGAAACTTTGTTGGCTTGATGGCATCATCCGACTGTCCCTCACTGTCAGTGTGGTGTCTGTCCCTGTGCTTGTGCTGTGCCTGATCTAGGTGCGAAAATCAATGATCTTGTGGCTGGTCTGGTTGTTCCTGGCTTCCCTGGTCCGTGCTCCGTCCTCCCTTTGTGTCTTCTCTGTTGTGGGTCCGTGTGGTGGTGTTGGTGGCTGAGGCGTCACTGAAGCCGTCACTCTTGTGTTGTGTTTTGTTGTTCCTCTCAGTTCCTCCCTGGTCTGCTCTGATTGTTCACTCATTTGTGGTCTGTGGTCTCTGGTCACTGGTCGCTACACTCTCGGCTCACTCACTCTCACCCTTGTCACACTGCCCCTTACTGTGACTTGACATCTTAGTGGCGCCTGGTTCAGACGCCTGGTTCCCCACAACACTAGGCTCTCCTAAAGGGAAATGTACACATGTGAGCGGTCACCGGTGGTGGCAGGCTGATGATTGACAGGCGAAATATAGAGTTTGCCTAACACACGGTAGAAGAAACTGAAGACCCGTGCGGAAACTGGACTTGCATGACCCACACACAGTAAGGAAAGAAAACCTGTGCGGGACTGACCAACTGAGGCTCAAAATTTGGGACCTGAGATACTCTGTTTGGACACAACTCTGACACTGTAACTGAAGTTCTGAACACCCACTGGAAAACTGATGGAATGATGACTGCAATTCTGGACCAACTGACTGGGTAAACCTATCAACCTTTGCTAACCTTCAACACATTGGACTTTCTGACTTACTAACTGACTTGTGGCGAAAAACTGTTTGACTGCAGGTGTGACTTGTGGCAATTAAGCTCTGTCTGCCTGCTGTGGCTCGAGTAAGAAAAAGTGCTTTTCCATTGCTTTGAGGCATACTCTAGTTGTATTAGAGATGCACTGAGCATCCATGCATTTTTATCTTAGTATTGGTCCCACCAAAACTGGTGATAACACATTTTGACCTATGGAACCAAACACCCAATCAGGATATGGAGTGGACCCCTTAATCCCCTTTCATTGTGAAGTAAAACATCTTTTCCTGAGTTGACTGAGCACTGACATACCTAAGGTAGAGCCTATGAATTTATCTATGTTTTTCCATGAATTCTTAGCTATCCTAGTGGTATGCACCCTAGGGGGCTGGGCACCTCTTTTTGAGAGGTCCTGGGTTCAATTCCCGGTCAGCCTAGCTAAGTAGGAAGATCCCATGTGACATGGCAGTGACCTCATCGCCACATACCATGCCACCTCAGCACATATGGGACCCAAAACAAAGAGTGCACATCTCCTGAGATGGCACTATGGAGAGAGAGTCACCATGGGGCAGTTTTCTAACTCTTTTCCAAAAACATTTCAGCTATCTTTCTGAATATGCATTCATTTGTGACCTGAGTTGCAGTTTCTGTGAATATCCAATCATCTTTCACTGTTTACACTGCAGCCCTTCATGCTTTGATCCTGAATTACCTTCTCCTTGCACACTTCTGGCTTGGGCTATCCTGGATTGACTTGAACTTACTGTATTTCAATAAACAAAAGCTTTTCATCTCCCAAAACAAGCAGCAGGACACCCTACAGCAACAGCAAGCAGCAGGAGAAGCAAAAACACAGTGCTGAAAACACTATAAACTTTTCTGGTAGCAAGAGGCAGCCTGTCTCTGCGCACCGGCAGCAACCCCGTGCCGTACATCCAGTGCGCCGAGTACGGGCAAACATAAGCAGAAGGGTGAAAGAAGATGGATCCAGGAAAGGAGGACGCTGACGTAAAGACAGCGCCAGCGCCTGAGGCACCGGCAAGGCCGGCACCTGGCGCTGTACCTTCGGCGGAGCCCTTACATGGGCCAGTGGATGCGGCTGAGGACTCCCTGGATGGACTCCAGACGGCCTTCGGGGCCCTGTCCGTTGAAGAGGTGGCCGTGGTCACTCAGCCTGTGAAGAGGAAGAGAAGTGAGAGCGAGAAGGATGCTGGAGAAAGAGCAGACGAAGGAGAGGAACAAGGGCAAGACCTGACGAGTGTCCCTACCTTCGAAGGCGCACCAAGCGCTTCTGGCCTCCACGCATCACCCTCTCCTATTGACGCGTTCCCGTGGGGGGCCGGCCACGGGACGCTGCGGTGACACGCACAGGTGAGCAGGCAGGCAAGGCACTACGCTCACAAGGGCATCAATACGCCTGTGTCATGTGACAAAGCGTTTCAGAATCCTTGCCACTCTGCAAAGAGGGAACGAAAGTATGTACAGCAACACATCAGGATATGTACACATGGGGTTAAGACTGGACTGGGGTAAGGGCATCAAGGGACAATAGACACTCAGTCCCAACTCATATCCCAATCCCAGGTCCGACCCTCTCAGTGGCTGGTAGGGGCGGGGGCTCAAACACAACCCATGCCCTGCTCAGTCCGGACCCTGAAACCCTGCCAATGGGAGAGATGTCCCGCACAGCCACAGGCGAGTTCCTGGAAGCCAATGAGCTCCAAGGCCAACCGACAGTGGCTCCCTATGCTCCCTTAACGGCAGTCAAGTGGGGTCATGATGCCAAAATCACCAAAATTGGCGTCATTCCCACGCGTGGCTCGCTCGGCCAAGGTAAGGCCAATGGCTCACAGGGTAGGAGGCACGACCTAGGACTTATATCTGAGTGTACAACTTGAATTTAGGTCCGGGCTCCCTATGGGCTTAGAGAAATGGGGCCGCCAATTGACCACACGGAAGGGGGAAATTGGGGTCCCAAAATTGGGTCATTTTGGCTGCTTGAAATGAGCCAAAATCCAATGTGCTCCCAATAGTATATCTCCACGCCGGCTTGGAGATCGGATCTGGCATTCCATACGTGATCCACCAAGAGTCCAACAGAGACTCCCATGCCCATGGCTCTCAAAGATCCCCATGCCACTCGGCGTGGTGGCGATCCCAATTGGGTCCACAAATGCAAAAATGGCAAAATTGCCCATACTCAATTTGGCCTAGCGCCTTAACGAAGGCGGCTCCGCTTCGCCCACGTGGTGTGTGGACCATGGGGACCATTACCCATAACACCCATGTCATATATGGTCCATTGGTCCATGCGTCCGGCGTGCACGAAGGTTAGAACATGGGGCACGGCGGGCAGCGAAAGTGGAAAAATGCTCAAAATGGCCAAAATTGCGCACACTCATGGTTAGGGCAAATGAGGCACATGCCCGACTCGGACCGGAGTGTGCCATAGGATTGGTATCAAGTCATATTTGTCCAACATATCTTTTGGGCGTCGCCCAACTCCTCCGGTATTGGGAATGGCAGGGTCGCCAAGTGAGCCCGTGATTTGGGATAGTCCCAAATCGCCAACATGGCGGCCACGGTACGCCAAGCTCAAGAGGAGTTATTCGCCGGGTCCAAGATATGTTGGGCACCGAAGTATGTACCCTCATATCATACTTGGGTCATGATGTCAATTGAGCGCAACGTTGAAATACACGGTCGCCACTTGACATCATGACGGGCCAAAAATGGCAAAATTGGCACAAAGACAAACCAAAGTGCCTTGAAAGGCGCATAATTATATTATAATATCTTTGGCTTGGATCGTGCAATCAACTAATCCTTCTAAACACAATGACTTGACACCAATGACCTTCGATCCCACATATGTGCTCCACTTGGGGCGCCTTGAAAGGTTACGAGCGCTGCTTCCCAAGTGGGCACATAAAAATATGGAAAATTGTAAAACACACACCTTGCTCCCAACGCATCGTTTCGGGATCACCACACAAGCTTCCCTTCACGAAGGTTAGGCTTGCAATTGACTGTAGGGAGTACGGAGAAGGGGCTTGCACAATATGAGGTCCATTGGCGGGCTTGTCTTGGAGCAATGGACCCGCCAAATGGGCAGGCAACACAACACATGGCACATACCACATATTGCCCAAAAATGTAGCTCCCACCACGATATGTCATGCCCCTCCAAGGGCATAACTTTGTGTCAATCGCTCATAGGAACTCGAGGAGAGTTCCTATGCAACACCAACACTTGCGCGCTACACTCGAAAGCTATCTTAACGCACGCAATATCATGGCCAAAGAGCTATAACTCAAACTCTACCCTCTTGACCATGATCCATTACACTAGCGCGCATGTGTGGAAACGCAAGGCATATAATGCTTCCTAAATTACGTCGGGAGTATTGTGAATACATCCCACGTTTCCTTATCGTCAATACTCGCAAGCGGCACGAGATATGACCTTCACAAGTGGCCTCACGAATCAACTTTATTTTGCCCATATCTTTAAGACAAATGGAGGGCAGGATAAAAGGGAAGTTGATTCGTGCATACGGAAGCACGTAGGTCCACTCGAAAGAGGTCAAATCAAGTGCGGGGATGTCGAAGTCGAAAATCCGATTTCGACATCCTGAAAAATTCGGATTAAGGTTGCGAGTATTAATTATGAAAATTGCGGAAGCATCCATGCAGTTCCTGGCGACTTTGGAGCCTTCGTCGCGGATAGCGTTAAAATTTCCATTATAAACAGTTAAACTGGCGGTTACGGTAAAGTCGCGAACCAACCGCCAGCAGTCAAAACAGTGAATATCAGAATGGAAGCATAAAAATTGACGGAAACAATATGAAAATAAAACCCTGTTGATTCCTGATATTCTGATACACAAATCTCCGCTGGCGGTGCATCGGTTGCCGATGCGGGGCTTCCCGGCACGGAACACGCCGTGCATGGGGTTAGTGGACCGGAGACCGGTTGTATGCCGTAACCTGGCCATGGGGTTCTGGGTACCGCTTCACCCCCCTCCTTAGAGCAAACCCTGGGGGGGGCTCGATAACACCCACGCATGGCAGCGGGTACCCAGGACCATTCCCTGAAAAGGGGGGGGGGGTGTCACATCCTCACTTCAGTAAGTCACAGTAAGATAGGTATCCCACAGTGGGACAGGTATGCTGCTGTAACAGCTCGTAGCACATGTATAGTATCAAGTATCAGGACAACACGGTATCACGGGCACTCAAACAGTAGAATCTGTAATCAAGTACTGGTTCCGGCTGGACCAGGCTGTGAGGATATGTACACGGCGACTCAAGGCGCCTCTGTATCCCGATTCGTGGTGAAAAACAGTCCATCCCTCAGCGATGGGCTGATGACACTTAACATACAGATGCACATATCCTGGAGGGCAGAAAAACAAGCAACAATTTGGGTAAATAGGCGTGTAAACACACTCAGAACAGAGTGCCAAACCACGCCACGGTCAGGATAAGGCAAATGCAGGAGAATGGACAGGATAACACCTGAGTTCAGGCATATATAGTCTCGAGACACACGTCGACTGGTCTGGATTCCGCAAATGCCATGGAACCAGACCACACACTCAAAAATCGCAATGCCGATGACAGCGGCATCCGTTGCGCAACGTCGTATGGGCTTCAAGGCCCCAAGAGCTCAGAAAAATGAAGGTCAGTCGCCCTACCTGGTTTCCCAAGGATTCAGCAGGGGGGGTGAGTGACGAATAAAAGAAGAGAGGGGCCATCCTCCTCTGGATTCAGCAGGGGGGGGGTATACGGCCACTCCGTCACCGAAAGATGGAAGAGAGCAAGCAAGTAAGGGACGATTCGTCGGCCTCACAAGCGCTCACAACACATCAGGGGAGAGCTCAGGGCGCTGATCAGGCACCCCTGGCTGCAATCGCCCGGGTGAGTGCTGCCAAGTCCGAAACGTGGATCTCGGTCTTGTGCTTGCGGACGTACTCCATGAAGGGAGTATTGACCCGCGGCACAAACGAGGAGACGGGTTCCCAGGTGTCGTGGGACGGCCCATAGCCTCGCCAACGAACCTTGAACTCCAGACCCCCGGGTGCCGAGGCCTTCGGACGCTGAGCCAGGATCTTCTCGACAGTATAGTCGTCCTGCTCAGCATAGTCGTCGTCCGAATCGGCCTCATGTTTGGCGTAGTCCAGGGACACATGTCGGCCACGGAGGTCGGGTTCCCGCACACGGAGTTGACTCTCGTGGCGCTCCCGGAACTGTCCGTGACCCACCTTGATGCGGTAAGTGTCCTCACCAATCCTGCGGACCACCTCGCCGGGTGTGAACCAGGTTTTGGTGCGGTGGGTGCCCATGGGGCGGGGTCTGATCACCCGAACCGGGTCTCCCACCCTGAACTTCTGCGCTGTCGAGCTCGGGGCGGACTTCTGACGCTCAGCATGCTCCTTCTCAAGCTGCTGGCGGATGTCCCGCGCCGTTTGCTCCTGCCGCGCGAAGAACTCCTTGGCATCCATAGCCATGCCATCACCAGACAAGGGAAGTCCCCTACCCAGGGGGTCCCTGCCAAACAGAATCTGGTGAGGGGACAAACCGCCCGGAGTGGGGGTGTCATGATGGGCCTTCAGAGCAGGCCACATCTCCTCGAACCAGTTCCGCCGTGGATTGGTGATGTGGATCTTGCGCAGCTTCTCGAACAGCTGCCGTCCAGCCACTTCAGCACGGCCGTTGGACCGGCTGAGATAGGCGACGCTCTTGGCATGACGTATCCCCATGAGGGAACACATAGCCTTGAACCAGCCACCAGTAAACTGGGGCCCTCGGTCACTGCAAATGGTGCGGGGGATGTCAAAGACGGTCAGCCAATGACGAATCATCATGACTGCCACTTCCTTGGCAAGCAACCCCTTTTTGCGTGCCGGGACGGCTACAACGTAGCCGCTGTGGCGGTCCACGCAGAGAACCACACAGTCAAAGGTCTCCTTGCCAATGTGCACTTCGGGCATGGAGAAGACGTCCATGGCCACGCTCTCCATGGGCTGGTCAGGAACCGGGGTCCATTGGGGTTCCCCCTTGACGTTCCGGTTGTCGGGATTGCAGGCCTGACAGACCGAGCAACCCTTCCTGACCCTCTTGATGGCGGTGTAGAGAACGATATGGTCGATCTCGAACCGACGCTGCATGTCAAGAGCTTGCTTCTTGACCCCTGGGTGCAGCATGTGGTGGTGCCAAGCTTCACACAGCTCGAGCACTCGGGACTCTGGGACTAGCAGCTTACCATTCCGGTAGAGCCTGCCATCTTCCTCAGTCAGCCCCTTTGGCCACTTCTGCCCGTCGTCAGGGTCGGTCACAGCCCTATACTCGGCCGCAAAGGCCTCAGACTTGGCGTAATCGTCGGTCCAGTCGTCCTGGAGGCAAGACTCTGGGAAGAGGTGCTTGTCGGACTCCACTCCCACAGGGGGTGCCGGACCGGGCCTTCCGCCCGCGGCACCCACAGGGGCGAGTACACTGACCGCTCTGCTCACCCTCGAAGCGAGGGGGGCATCTGCGGCCATGACGACGAAGCATTTGGCACCCTCCTCCTCCATCAGGCGCTCCATTTCAATGATCTTCTTGGCTTCAGCGGTCTCAGCCTCATCGCCATGGGCAGAGATATCCTGCATGCCCTTGCTGGCGGGATAGGCCCACCTACTGAGACAGTCCGCCACGGTGTTATCCTTTCCAGGAATATAAACAACCGTAAGGTCGAACTTGGCCAAGGTCTCGTGCCATCTTGCCCGTCGGGAGGCGGGACCTGAGGGGGTGTCCACGTGCTCCTTGTGCCACGACTGCAGACTCTGATGGTCGGTGCAGACGGTGACGGGATGGAGGGCTATGTACCCAGCCCATTTCCTGAGAGCCATGACGATGGCATACGCCTCCTTTTCACGGGGCGTCCACGTCCGTCTCTGGCCTTCCGCCAGGACTCGGCTCCAGAAGGCCACGGGCACGTGCCTCCCATCGTCAAGCACTTGCTCCAACACAGCCCCAATGGCGTAGTCGGAAGCGTCGGTGCGCAGGACGAACCCTCGGTCGGGATCCACGAGGTGCAGACCCACTGCGGATAGCAGCGCCTGCTTCATCCCCTCAAAGGCCCGGTCAGACTCTTCAGTCCAGACCAGAGCCTTCTTGGACCCCTTCTTGGTCTCCTCTCGGTTGCCCTTGAGCATGGTCGTCATGGGGGCTGCATACTCGGCATACATTTTGATATACCCCGAGTAGTAATTGCAGAACCCCAAGTACGCCCGTAGCTCAGAGACCGTCTTGGGCTTCTCCCAGTGCTCAATCGCAGCCACCTTGCCAGGTATGGGCTTTCGCTGCCCGTTCCCGACTACGTGGCCAGCGAAGACCACCTCGCTTACCGCAATGGTGGCCTTGTCACTGCTGCCCGTGAGTTTGTGCCGGACCAGAAGGTCCAGCACTCGAGTGACGTCCCTCTCGTGTGCCTCCAGGAGCTCCTCGTAGCTCATGCTGGGGTCCCCGGACGCGATGATCACGTCGTCCACGAAGGGGTCCGCACAGTCGCGCACCGGCTCAAGCAGGTTCTGCAGCATCCGCTGAAAAGCCGCATTGCCGTTGGTAACGCCCATGGGCATCACCTTCCACTGGAGAGGTCCAAGTGGGGTGCTCATGGCTGTGCAGGCACGGGACTCCTCGGCGAGAGGCATCTGATGATAACCATGTTTCAGGTCAATCACCGTGAAGATCCTCCGCCGGTGTTGTTTTTGCAGCATATCCTCAATGAGGGGCAGCGTATAGCTGTCGTGCTGCGTTTGGGCGTTCAGGCCGCGGTAGTCGACCACGAGCCGCCACTCACCGGCAACCTTCTTGGGGACGAAGAAGCAAGGAGAGGCCCATTCGGAGTGGCACGGCTCAAGCCAGCCTCTCTGGATGAAGTCACGGAGGATCTTCTCCATGGCCTCTTTCCTCTCGCCCCTTAGGGCAAACTCCCGGTGACGATACACACGGGGGTCCTGCTTCAGTCGTATCTTGGCCTCGCCATACGGTCCACGCACCGGTGGGGGGAACACAGGCTTTCCGCTGAAGAAGGTCTCGCCATACTTCCGCTTCAGCCTGGCCCTCAACGCCTGGATCTTGGGGCAGTCATCGGACTCCGCCTTGGCTTTTCCGGGCACTTGAACCACGGAGCTTACTTGAGGGGTAGCTACTCCGCTCGCTTTCGGCTCAGGTGGTCTTCCCAGGTGGCCCAAAGGGCCATCTCTGGTTTTGCCTCGGAACAGATCGCCGTAGGTGGGTGAGTTACCGCCAGGCGGCTCGTCTTGGCTGGACATGTGATCCAGCACCCTCTGTACGAAGGTATCCCCGTCATAGGAACCAGAGACGATTGAGTCCACTTCCCACCAGGCTTTGTCCTGGCCTTTGCCCTCACGCTGGTTTCCCCAGTCGTGAAAGGGCTGATCCATATACCCCTGAACCAGATCCCACTCCTCTTCAGTGAGGGGGTCTTCGGAGTTCGATTCTTCGATGTCAACAGGGGGAACCGCAAAGCATTGCCTCCAAGGCTCTGCTATGATGCGGTTGACACACACGAAGTCCGTGGTGTCGGCCTGATCAAGGCCCCCATCCACATAGTGGAATTCTGTTGGCCATCTCTGGGGTGGCATGGGCTGTCCCTTAGCGTCTTGATAGACACTCTCTCCAGCCGGTAGGACGACCTTGTTTAAGGTCATGTTGGTCAATGAGGCTACCCAATGTCGGGTACTTTCCTCCTCGGTGCATCCCATAGGAACAACCAGCACTGCCTTGGAGCGGTCCTTGCGAATCTTCGCTATCGCTCTTGGAATGTCCCAACGGGGGCAATGGATCCACATCAAGCCCTGATGCGGACCCCAGTGCTTCTTCCACGCAGAGTCCTGTGCGCTCCAGTACTTCTCACATACCCGAAGATGGGCGGAGGTTCCTGAAGAGAACGCATCCAGGGCCAGATCCGACGCTCCCAGGTCCGCAACCACTCGGTTCGCTACTTCCGGCCTTACGCCGTACTCCTGATTCGCTGGCCCAGTGGGCTCAGTGTCCAGCGCGGCCACTTCGAGCTGATTGCGTTCGGGGTGGATCCATTGGCATTCCACATGGTGCTCAGGTGACGAAAGCCACGAGAGTTGGTCGTCCTGGTACAGGGTCATGGAAGCCTGGGCCGGGAGGACGCCGGAGTCCGTCTCCATCATGAAGTCGTACCCGACGATCATGTCCCAGTCCATCTCGGCCTCGTAGAAGCTACCGTGCAGGAGGATTTCCTTGCCGAGGTCTGGGCGGCTCAGCTCACGATGGTTCACGAACTGCAGCCCAATGGCCGCTTCCTTCGTGCCTCCCACCATGTACTGGCCGTTCGCCACCTTCAGCCTGACAGGCTTCCGACTGTCGGTCAGACACTCTGGTGGAAGTAGGCCAGCCTTGACCAAGCTGACTTGAGCTCCCGTGTCGACCAACACGTCGAAAACCTTTTCCACTTCCCCGCATAGGGCACGGACCTTAAGATGCAACTGCCGCTCGCGACCGACACGGCGCACGGCGTGCAAACTCAGGATCTCCGGCCGTTCCAGAAGCTCCACAAGCGACTGGTGCAGGTCGTGGACAATGGGCTCAGGCTGCCCATCTGCAGCATCCAGCTGCGGTCCGGGTGATCCTCCGATACTCTCGGATAGATCCTGTAGTACATCAAACACGTTCTTGGTCGCGAAGGACGGACGGGTGCAAGGGTTCGTGCCTTCACTTGCCCTCACCCCGCCTCCGCGACTGGGCGCCAGACCGGGCCTTCCGCCCGCGGCAGTCCCCTTGTGTTTACCGACTCCCGACAGGGATGGTTCGGCGCTTCCCACGTCACCATCCTGCGACCGCCCTAGCTGGGGCCCTTGGCTGCAGGGGCTCCGCTAGGGGGCGTCGGTTGTGGAAGAGGGGGTGTTCTCCTCGGCCTCAACGTCGTTGATGCCCTTCTTTCTTCCCCCTTTACCTCCTCCTTTACCCTTCTTGTCCTTGTCCTTGTTCTGGTCATTCTGGTTGTTCTCCTTGTTCTTGTTATCCGACCTGGGGACCCAGTTCCGCTTGATCTCCTGGATCTCCTTGGCCAACTCGGTTCCCACCGACGACATCAGCTTGGCCAGCTCGTCCTTGTCCACCTCCATCTTGGCTTCCCGGATACCCGCGGGCGCACGCTTCTTCGACCCGTGCGCCTTCTTGTAAGCCTCCGTGTCGGCCTTGTGGACGGGGCATGTTCGGTGGTCATGGTTGAAGCCTTTCTTCCTCCCATAACACACGAAACAGCCCTGAGGGTGAGCTCGTATGAACTCCCCAAAGGACAGCGGAGGGTCGCCAATGCGGCGAGGGTCCCTCTTCTCCTGCTTCCTCCAACCCTGCTGCAGGGGCTTCCAGTTTGCTGGCTTGGTCCCCGCGCTCAGGTTCTTGGCCACGAAGGCACACACGGCCACTTCGGCGGGCTCATCGTCGTCGTCATCGTCGACGAGAGTCTCATCGCCGCCGGCTCCCGCTGGGTCCATGGCGTCTTCCCCGCCAGGTCCCTCGCCAACGTAGTTGACGTCGCGGTCGCCGGGCCTCAACCCGCGGGTGTGGTGGAGGTTTCGGTACTCCTTGAGTACTTCCTCGCCAACCCACTCCAGGATCTCGTCGCAGCTCATCCGCGCCGGGATGGGCTGCAGACGGATGGTCTGGCCGCTCAACTCACAATCGTCAAGGCGCCAGATCGCGGTCTTCTCGCGATCGCCCGAGACGGTGATGAGAAGAGCGTTCCGCAGGGAGTGCCGTTTGACATCCCGGGCCACGTTCTTCTTCGCCCAAGAGACAACGTTCGTATGATACTCCTTGGGGAGCATCATCTTGACCGTGTGGTTGGACTTGGCCCTCTTGGATTCCTCCTTGGTGACCCTCTTGATCCATGCTTCCGGCAGCATGGAGAGCAGGCGAGCCTGCTCGTCACCCTCGTTCCAATCCTCCACGTTGCGGCGGAAGAGGGTGTATTTCCCTCGGAAGTCCCGCCACTCTCGTAGGCGGATCTCCCGTCCATCATGCTCAAGCTTGATGGACATCCAGCGCTTGGCAGCCACCTGCGGAGCGTCCACCCGCTCCTGCTCGTTGAGCCACTTCTTGGCGTCCTTGAGGGTCTTGATTTTCCCCTCCTTGGTCGCCACGAAGTATAGCTCGCCGAGCACTTCCGGCAGGCGGTACCTGAACCGTTTGAAGACATATCTCTCCGCATCCGCGGGAGGTTGGTCTTCAGTGACGGTCAGCCCCCAATCGTCCAGCTTCTCCAAGAAGCGGTCGAGGTTGAGGGGGTTGCCATCGTACATGGGGGGCTTGATGTCCTTCAAGTCTCCCCACACGGCGTCTGCGGCCTTAGAGACCATGAACGCCGGCCGCGAGGTCGACCGAGGTTCCCATCGGCCTCGCCCACGGACTCCCACGGCCGCCACGTCCATCTCCTCCATGGAATCCCTGTGGCTACGCCGCGGTTCCTCCACGTACGCTGAACCGAAATGTTCACGCCGTACTGCATCCATGTACGCATCCTCATCACGGCGCCGGCGGCTGCGTTCAGCGGCCTCCCGTCGTACACCAGGCGGCGGGCTGATGTCGAACTCCTCCAGGTCCAGGTCCAGGTCCAGGTCCTCACCTTCGCCGACATCCCAATCCACGTCTCCTCTGGGGACCTCATCCCTGAGTCCACCATAACGTCCTCCAGCCCTGGGGATTGGCGCCGGGGCTGGTGGCGGGCGTCGGGGGCGTACAGGCGTCCGCGGTGGGGCACGGCGGTTGTGGTAGTCCGCGCTGAGCCACTCATCGCGCCATTCCTCACTGCCACTGCCGGGCGGCACGCGTTCGTTGCGGCGGCCCGCGCTGTGGTGAGAGGGGGCGGAGAGAGAGGGGGCACTGGCGCTGGGGCGACTCCTGGGGGCTCCGCCGGGGGCGTGGGGTCTGCCTGGACCTGGTCCGGGTCCCCAGCCGTCGTCCGACGAGCCTGACTCCAGGGGTGGGTGGTCGCTGCTGACTCTCCCACGGGCTTCCAGCGCATCCAGCCCCTCCTGCAGGCCGCTGACGACGTTGGTCAGCGACTTGGTCTCGGCTCTGGCGATGTCCAGGTCCTTCTGCGCGCGCGCGGCGACCGTGGAGATGCGAGCCATCTCGCTCTTGCCCGTGTCTACCTCCAGCTCGAGCAACTGGACTCTCCTGCGGAGGTAGACAATCCACCACCAGGTGGCATCCGGGTCGCCGTTCCCTGGTGGGTCGTCGGGGTCCCCAGGGGGTCCTCCAGGAGGGCCTCCGCCAGGTCCGCCCGGTGCAGGGGGTCCTCCCCCGCCCGGTGGTCCGCCTCCAGGGCGTCCACTTGGTGGGCGTCCTCCAGGGGGTCCTGAGGGTCCTCCGCCAGGGGGTCCCGGTGGGTCTCCGCCGGGTCGCCTCGGTGGGTCCGAGGATGGGCGCTTCCTCGTGATGCCGAACTCCATGTCGTCATCCTCGTCCATGTCGCCCCACCTGGGCGTCTCGGTCACGGAGGACTCTGAGCTCTGGTAGGGAGGAGGGGGATCCTCATCCTCACCTTCCATGGGGACGTCTCCGCCACCTTCGCCCCTCCAAGCTACCACTTGGCGATGTCGACGGCCTCGTTCATCCCCGTCACTGGCGGTGAAGAAGGGGTCACTGTCGTGGGGGTGCCCACCCGCTGGCCTCCGCGGCCTCTCGGGGGTCTTCCCCTTGCCCTTCCTCCGTCGACGGGCGGTGGTGCTACCGCTCCCACTGCTGCCCGTGTCCGCCTCATCCAGCTTCATCCTGGAGGAGGCGTCCCCTTCGAAAAGTTTTCGAAGGGTCTCCACTCGCGATCCTCCCGGGGGAGTCTCGTGGCGGAGTTTGGCCTCTGCCTCCTCCATTGCGGCGGCGGTGGCTGCGGCAGCTCGCGCTTCGGCTTCTTCCCGAGCACGAGCCGCCTCGGCTTCCCGGGCCTGCAGCAGCTGCGCCTTCTGCGCCTCCAACGCCGCCAGCTCCGCCTCCGTCTTGGCCTTCTCCTCAGCAACCTTCCGTCGCGCGGCCTCGATGGCTTCCTTCTTGGCGGCGTCCTCCTGGGCCTTAGCCGTCGCTTCGGCGTGGGCCCTTTCCTCCGCCTCCTTCTTTGCCCTCCCTTGGGCAAGCGCCTCTTCCAGCGCCTTCACCTCGGCCTCCTTGCAGGCAATGGCCTCCTGCGTCAGGCGGGCTTCCTCGTCGGCTGCCGCCCACTCACCGTTGACCTGGGCAGTTGCTGCACTGTGGGCGGCTACGGCCGTGAGTCCGGCCGCAATGGCCGCCACGGTCTGGGTGTGGATGGCCATGCCATGCGCCCACTGCGCAGCCTCCTCCTGGGCGATGCTGGCGGCGCCCTCCACGGCAGCGCTGTACTGCTTGGCCCGTTGCCGGGCAACCCGACGGTTGCAGGGCACCCCACAGGCGCGCTCACAGGCGAGCGCCACGTCCCTTTCGGGAGCGACGCTGCTGCTGGAGCTGGCCTGGTCGGCCGGCATCCTCCCGCGGTGGGCCGACTCCACGTCGCTGCTGGGGCCTGCTGGGGCTTGCCGGGCCCTCAGGAGCAGCGGACGGGGCTTGGCCTGGGTCTGCTTGGCGACTTGGATGTAGTCGCCAAGGGTGGTGGAACCGGGGTGGTGTCCACCATTGGGCCGTTGGGGACTGGGGGCTGGGGTTCCGCCCTTGGCGCCTTGGGCGGCTTCGGCGGCCAGGGACTCCTGGTACTCCCGCCACCTCCGCTCCCGCTTCCTGTCCCCGGCGGACCGCTTCTCCGTTGCCGGAGATGCGCTGCTGCTGCCCTGCAGCCTGCGCTCGCTCCCCGGTTCGGGGAACTTCTTCTCGATCACGTCCCACAAGGAGACGTTGATCGAGGCGCCCGACGGGTAGGCGTTGGGGTCCTCGTCCTCCTCAATCCCGTCGGGGCGCAGCCCTTCCCCGGGCCTGTCCGGCCGGGTCCACGCCCTCCAGCGCCTCTGCTGGTGGCGGTACTCGTACCCCTCCGCCCGCAGCCAGTCCTCCACGGCCTGCAGGCGGTCGGGGGCGATGTCCGTGCGGAGCTCGAAGCTCCTGGGCATGCCCCCTTCGCACTGGGGGTTGCTGTGGCGGTAATGCTGGTCCCAAACCAACCCACGCAGCAGGTGTGCTGCATGGGGGTGGGGCCGCGGCCACGTCCTACCCGCCTCCTGCCAATTCACCATGGCAGCGGGGGCGTAGATGATCTTGAAGTCCTTGATGTGCACTCGTTCGACTCAACGAACTGGTTGTGGTTGTTGAGGAGGGTGCTGCAGCACTGGATTGGAAGTGCGGCTGGTGCTGGTCAGCCGGTGATTGTGGAGGTGGTTGACGCGGCCTTGCTGGTCGGCCGTTGGGACTCCGGGTCGGCCGATGGGGCTGATGCAGGAGTCCTGGTCTGTGCACCTCTTCCACGGGCGCTGCGCGGTCAGGACGATGCTCTGGACGGCGCTGCGGGCTCCGTGACGAACTCGGCGCTGTCGCTGAGTGGCGCTGCGAGCTGCTGCGCTGCGCTGCGAGACGCTGCGCTGCGCTGCGAGCTGCGAGCTGCGCCGCGCTGCTGCGACGCGCTGCTCGGGGTTGGTGGCCCCGAGTGGCACGCGAGGGTTGGGTAACCCCGCGGCGGTGAAACGCTTTTGACGCGTTCCCGTGGGGGGCCGGCCACGGGACGCTGCGGTGACACGCACAGGTGAGCAGGCAGGCAAGGCACTACGCTCACAAGGGCATCAATACGCCTGTGTCATGTGACAAAGCGTTTCAGAATCCTTGCCACTCTGCAAAGAGGGAACGAAAGTATGTACAGCAACACATCAGGATATGTACACATGGGGTTAAGACTGGACTGGGGTAAGGGCATCAAGGGACAATAGACACTCAGTCCCAACTCATATCCCAATCCCAGGTCCGACCCTCTCAGTGGCTGGTAGGGGCGGGGGCTCAAACACAACCCATGCCCTGCTCAGTCCGGACCCTGAAACCCTGCCAATGGGAGAGGTGTCCCGCACAGCCACAGGCGAGTTTCTCGGAGCCAATGAGCTCCAAGGCCAACCGACAGTGGCTCCCTATGCTCCCTTAACGGCAGGTCCCAACTCCTCTCTGAGCCAGAGATATGGCCCCGCCATTATCACCCAGGAGTTGGTAGCTGAAAATGGGCTGTTTCAGCCCAAACTGAGATTAGCTTGAAAAACTCCAGAATTGACCCCTCGTCCGGACCCGCCAGAGGTAGGGACGAGGCAACTGACCCTGTGCCCTTCGAGTACGAACTCCCTGGAGCCCTCACCCAGCCCGGTTCCCTCTGAGGTCCCGGCATCAGGGCAACACGGATGGGTCAAGTGGGGTCATGATGCCAAAATCACCAAAAATGGCGTCATTCCCACGCGTGGCTCGCTCGGCCAAGGTAAGGCCAATGGCTCACAGGGTAGGAGGCAGGACCTAGGACTTATATCTGAGTGTACAACTTGGATTTAGGTCCGGGCTCCCTATGGGCTTAGAGAAATGGGGCCGCCAATTGACCACACGGAAGGGGGAAATTGGGGTCCCAAAATTGGGTCATTTTGGCTGCTTGAAATGAGCCAAAATTCAATGTGCTCCCAATAGTATATCTCCACGCCGGCTTGGAGATCGGATCTGGCATTCCATACGTGATCCACCGGGAGTCCAACATAGACTCCCATGCCCATGGCTCTCAAAGATCCCCATGCCACTCGGCGTGGTGGCGATCCCAATTGGGTCCACAAATGCAAAAATGGCAAAATTGCCCATACTCAATTTGGCCTAGCGCCTTAACGAAGGCGGCTCCGCTTCGCCCACGTGGTGTGTGGACCATGGGGACCATTACCCATAACACCCATGTCATATATGGTCCATTGGCCCATGCGTCCGGCGTGCACGAAGGTTAGAACATGGGGCACGGCGGGCAGCGAAAGTGGAAAAATGCTCAAAATGGCCAAAATTGCGCACACTCATGGTTAGGGCAAATGAGGCACATGCCCGACTCGGACCGGAGTGTGCCATAGGATTGGTATCAAGTCATATTTGTCCAACATATCTTTTGGGCGTCGCCCAACTCCTCCGGTATTGGGAATGGCAGGGTCGCCAAGTGAGCCCATGATTTGGGATAGTCCCAAATCGCCAACATGGCGGCCACGGTACGCCAAGCTCAAGAGGAGTTATTCGCCGGGTCCAAGATATGTTGGGCACCGAATTATGTACCCTCATATCATACTTGGGTCATGATGTCAATTGAGCGCAACGTTGAAATACACGGTCGCCACTTGACATCATGACGGGCCAAAAATGGCAAAATTGGCACAAAGACAAACCAAAGTGCCTTGAAAGGCGCATAATTATATTATAATATCTTTGGCTTGGATCGTGCAATCAACTAATCCTTCTAAACACAATGACTTGACACCAATGACCTTCGATCCCACATATGTGCTCCACTTGGGGCGCCTTGAAAGGTTACGAGCGCTGCTTCCCAAGTGGGCACATAAAAATATGGAAAATTGTAAAACACACACCTTGCTCCCAACGCATCGTTTCGGGATCACCACACAAGCTTCCCTTCACGAAGGTTAGGCTTGCAATTGACCGTAGGGAGTACGGAGAAGGGGCTTGCACAATATGAGGTCCATTGGCGGGCTTGTCTTGGAGCAATGGACCCGCCAAATGGGCAGGCAACACAACACATGGCACATACCACATATTGCCCAAAAATGTAGCTCCCACCACGATATGTCATGCCCCTCCAAGGGCATAACTTTGTGTCAATCGCTCATAGGAACTCGAGGAGAGTTCCTATGCAACACCAACACTTGCGCGCTACACTCGAAAGCTATCTTAACGCACGCAATATCATGGCCAAAGAGCTATAACTCAAACTCTACCCTCTTGACCATGATCCATTACACTAGCGCGCATGTGTGGAAACGCAAGGCATATAATGCTTCCTAAATTACGTCGGGAGTATTGTGAATACATCCCACGTTTCTTTATCGTCAATACTCGCAAGCGGCACGAGATATGACCTTCACAGGTGGCCTCACGAATCAACTTTATTTTGCCCATATCTTTAAGACAAATGGAGGGCAGGATAAAAGGGAAGTTGATTCGTGCATACGGAAGCACGTAGGTCCACTCGAAAGAGGTCAAATCAAGTGCGGGGATGTCGAAGTCGAAAATCCGATTTCGACATCCTGAAAAATTCGGATTAAGGTTGCGAGTATTAATTATGAAAATTGCGGAAGCATCCATGCAGTTCCTGGCGACTTTGGAGCCTTCGTCGCGGATAGCGTTAAAATTTCCATTATAAACAGTTAAACTGGCGGTTACGGTAAAGTCGCGAACCAACCGCCAGCAGTCAAAACAGTGAATATCAGAATGGAAGCATAAAAATTGACGGAAACAATATGAAAATAAAACCCTGTTGATTCCTGATATTCTGATACACAAATCTCCGCTGGCGGTGCATCGGTTGCCGATGCGGGGCTTCCCGGCACGGAACACGCCGTGCATGGGGTTAGTGGACCGGAGACCGGTTGTATGCCGTAACCTGGCCATGGGGTTCTGGGTACCGCTTCACTATGACCACCACACTCCCAGTCGCTGCAACATCCACTTCCTCAACCAACCCGCCTATGGCAGAGGGCACAGGCTTTACTAGCATGCCTCACTACCCCGCATATGGTATGCGCCCACCAACCACTGCGCTCCATGAGGCAACTACTGCCAGTGAGCATGTGGCTTCCAGCTCTGCGCCGCGATGGTATGCGGCCGACTATCCCCATCCACTACACGCTACTGGAACCTATGTGGATGTTCCTGGGTATGCTCCTGGGTATGCACCTGGGTATGCACCCTTGAGTGGGTTGAGGAGAGGACCAGAGTCTCTTGGTGGCAGGAGTAGAGGATCGGGAAGATCCTCCAACAGGTCCCTGACGCGGTCAGAGATCAACGAGGTGCTCCGAGGAGCCACTTCAAAAATCGTGGGCGACCTCACTCAAGAGATCCGTGAGAAGCTGGAGCCCCTGATGATCCCGCCCCATGCGTCACCTATCTCGGTGGGAATGTCACCCCACCGAGTCCAGGCCAACCATCTGGCGGCAGGGATGACAAATACCCTGGGGAGCCTGAGGAGCAGACCGATGCCGACGCCTGCAGCTATTCCGAGAAGTCCTTTCGTGCCGAGAACGGCCCAGCCGCCTTACAGCCACGTGACGAACTCGACGAGGGCCGAGCTGGACCAGCTTGGGCTGACAGCCCTAAGGGCAATGGTGGACGTGGAGCGTTATGGCTCCAGTGATCTAGGCGGAGACCCCTCCGATGACGAGCCGCCATCAATGGATTCTTCTTCGCCCTCGGAGGTCGATGACCCGGAGGACCCCGAGGATCCCAAGGGTAAGAAGAAGAAGAAGAAGAAGAAGAAGACCCGACGCCCTGAAGGACGCCGAGCTCAGGAGGCGAAGGCTATTGCCACCTCCAAGATAGTGGTGAACCTGCCTGAGTTCACAGGCAAGGACCTCAGCGAGTTCGCTGAGAACTTTGGCCGGTTCCTACGACTGACCGGCCAAACCCACGCGAGTGGGCGAGTGAAGTGCGATCTGCTCCTGCAGTGCTGCAAGACCAAGTACCTGGAGAAGCAGGTCAGGCAGATCGTGACTAACTCCACCACCTTTGCCGATGTGTTGGTTGCCCTGGAGAGGCAGTACCCAACCTACGAAACCGACCTCTCCATCAGGGTCGAGATCCAGTACCTACCCGTGCTGCCCAACAACCCCAAGCCTGGCAGGGTATCTGAGCTGTTGGCTCATCTGGATCACTGGGCTGGACGACTGACGCCCGGCTCCTACAGCAGCGACGACCTGCTATTCTGGTTGGTGGCCAAGCTCCCTCGAGAGCTATGGGACGAGTGCCGTTTGACGGCTGAGCGCAAGGCTAGATCCCTCCACTACGAGGATCTATGCGTGCTGCTCCTGGAGATGGCGCTGGAGAAGGAGAGCGACCAGCACCTGAACAACTACCGTCCTGGTGGTGGAGGTTCTGGAGGCAAAGGGTACCAAGGGTGCCGACCTGGGCAGGGGACTACCCCAAAACACGCCCACGCCCGTACCATGGAGAACGTGAAGGAGCTATTCTGGTGTGATGCCAGAGACGAGCAGGGCCAACTGCAGCACGCCTCTGACTGCGAGCAGCGAGACTGCTTCGTCGTCCAGGGGAAGCAGCAGGAGAAGAACACCGGCGCCAAAGCGAAGCTGCCGGATCATTACCGCTGCACCATCACGTGTGCATTCTGCGGTAAGCGGAAGCACTACGAGGATGAGTGCTACCATAAGCAACGCCTATCGGCGAAGCTTAAGGGGGAAGATCCTGGCAAAGGCTCAGGCAAAGGTGGAGGCAAGGCCAAAGGCAACGACTCCGGCAAGGGCAAGTCGAAAGGACGTGGTCAAGGTGGTCAAGACAAGGGTCAAGGTGGACAAGGAGGAGGCGCTAACCGCCGGACCGACAACAAGAACAAGGACAAGAACGGAGGCAACCCCAACCCTAATCCAGGGGGGAACTCCGAGCCCTCTGGAGGGCAGTCTGGACCTACCACACGCTCACAAACGCAGGCCCAGCAAGAACAAGGAGCCAAGCGTGAGCATGAAGGTGGTGATGACGGCAACGCTAAGAAGAGGAGCCGTTTCATGAGGATGGCCCGCAAATTGCGGAACAAGGGGTTCGAGGTAACCTGTCCCGCGGAGTTCTGACGGGGACGCTCTGGTGGCACCCAAGACCTGGTCTTTTGGGTACGTATCTGACTAGGGGGACGTGAATACCTGGGGGTACTGGATACTGGCGCCACAATATCGATAGTGGCCAAGAAAAGTTTACCTTGTGGGAGCCTGAAGAACACCATGACCACCGCCGCTATACGCATGGGGGATGGACATGTGGTGCACAGCTGCGGGGACTGTGAAGTGGAGGTACCTATGGGCCCCAGGACTATCGCCCATCGGTTCTATGTGATGGATACTGATGCCTTCGACTTTGTACTGGGGACTGACTTCTTCGTGCAGCACTCCCAGATACAATCCCTGACGCTGCAAGCGCCCTACCTCCTGTACGTGGACCACGGCAGTGGCAGAGAGTCTGTGCCACTGGAGCAGTCGGAACATACCTCGAGTTACCTGAGACTATCGAAGGAGGAGCCCTCGAACATGATGGCGGCCTCCAAAACTGAGGACTATCAACTATTGGGGGAAGTCCTAGACCAACGTCTGAAGGAGTTGGGTTACTCTCGAGAAGACCTGAGTGTGGAGTTGTTCGCCAGCGACAAGCAACATGTACTGGACCTATACTGCAGCAAGGGGAAGAACTGCAGCTACAAATTTTACCGGCCCTCTTTCGGGATGGCGTACGGGAACCCCAGATTCAGCGAACTGGGGAAGGTGCTGACCAAGGTGGCCTTGGAATGTTCCCGTATGGTCCTGTGTTCCCCCGATTGGGGAGCCCATGGGGGCAACGAGTACTGGCGGAACCTCCTGGACAGGCTGACTATCAGCTCTGTTCGTTTGCCTGATGAGGCCATCTACGTGCCTCTGGGACGCAAGACGCCTATTGGGAAGCCCGGATGGGGGAGTATGCTCAGCGTGGTGGACGGAAGTCTTACCACCATCCCCTGGGAGGACCTGGACCCGACTCTGGTCCAGGCTATACAACGAGAAAGCGATGGACTCGCCTTGGGTGACTTGAAGGATCGCCTACGACCTCAAGATGCTGTTGAGACTACACCCGGAGGAGATGAGTACCTCGTGACTAACACCAACGCCCCCAACTCTCCCTGTCATGTACCTGTTACTGATGGAGTCTCTGAGTGTGGACTATCTGAGCTACCTAGCTCTATCCACTCAGACGACGAAACTGAGCACGACGCCTTCTTCGTGCAGACCTGTGTGGAGGAAGTGGAGAACGCCGAGTACGTCGCCCCACTGAAACCCCTACTCTCCATGAGGGTGGAAGACCCCGTGGACGAGGAGCTGGACCCTCGATCCAGGCTCAGGGAGTATGTGGATTCCAAGAGGAAGTTGGTGGCGAAAAAGCTATGCTACGCGAAGCCTACCCGCAGCTCGTGGCCACTGAAGCAAGGACGTATGGGAGACCTATCCCAATTGAAGGAGGACCTCGAACAGAAGATCACCACCTGGCAAAGGGAGGTAGATCTCAAGCTCATGAAGAGCGTGTGGGGCGCCCATGTGAGGACCCCAGAGGAGGACGACCTCTCGGAGGAATGTGTATGTGAAGCCCCTCGAGCGTGCCTATGCTGCCATCGTTCATCGGAGATGGTTGAACAAGACCTTCTATATGCCTACCAAGGGCTGAAGGATACTACCACGGGCGAAGAGTCGGTGGAGGACCACCTCCCGACGTCTATTACTCAGGGGGCAAGCAACTTACACTCTGACGAGGACATGGAGGACCCGCGGGTACAGAAGCTTATAAGGACCTATCTGGAGGTGTTCGGAGAACTACCCCCTCCAGCCTCATGCGACAAGCTGGTGCAGAAGGACCTCAAGCTGAAACCCGAGTTCGTAGGTCACAAGATCCAGAGGAGACCCTATCCAGCTCCTAAAGAGCAGGGCGACGAGATTGAGCGACAGATACAAGAATGTATCGACGCTGGCCTAGTGTAACCGCTGCATAGTGGTTGATCTTTCTTGTGATTGCGAAGCCCGTAGCCTTGATGCCCCAGGGGTCGTAACGCCCGACACTGCCCCTGATATCTCCGAACCCAACTGACCCTCTTCAGACCCATATCCAGCCTCTTGGAGCGACATATGCGAAGCACTTGTAAGTCCTTTGAACTCCATGGTGAGATATGAAGAGTACGAAAACCCGGTCTACAAAAATGGAGCAGACATAGAAACTCAATGCGCATTCATCGCAACTAATGACACGACGTGAAATCGTTCGAAATAATTTAAATGAATCCGATTGGGAAATCACGAAAGACAAATGCGACTCGACGCGCGCTCACAGGCGACATCTGGCGGCGAACAAAAAACATGAAAACAAGCGGAAAATTTACTGCACCAATGTACATCTGAGAATCATTGAAATTCTGATCACATCAGTGTATATCTGAGTGCTGTCACTGCTGCCGTTACACTCCCCCTCTGATAACATACGCCAGTATGTCAGGCTGCGTCAAGTGAAGTGAACGAAACGGCGAAAGTGACCAAAAACCGACTAATTATAGGCAAAATGTGTGAAAATGAGCTGAATTGAGCAAAATTGTGCTGAGATCTGTGCTTCGCGATGGCCATCGACTTGAATGAAACGCATAGGTACCTTAGGGCACACAGAAAAAGCTTCGTTCAAGCTCGGAAATTCGAAAATTGAAAGTCTGAGTGAAGAATGTAGATGATGATCCATGATCCATGATTCATGATGAAATCAGGATCTGACATCCCACTGCCAAAAAACAGAAAACGAGTGTCGCCATGTCGTCGAGCGTCAAAAAAATAGGGTATCCCTTCATGGAGTCCAAGATATGTGAAACTGGCTGGTGTCATTTGTAGCCATGAGACCAGATGCCAGATTATGGTACAAAATGTGCCTGAATTGGGACCAAAATCAGTGAATCGCCCACGGATTGAGGGTGGCGAAGTTCACAGCAAGCCAAAATAGGTCCAATTCAATGTCGATAGACACTGTGTGTAGTGTTGAACGGAAGTCCAGTTCTCATTCATAGCCAATCCAGGTCAAATCCTCATGATGATGATGAATCCCATGATGGAAATCCAATCATTTAAAGTAATGATAGCCAAGAAAACCCAGTGGGGTATCCCCACACTGTCAGTATTGTTCCCAGGGCTCCATGTTTAATCCAGTATGAGCCAGAAGGAATAATTGACTCGTTATAGTCCCAGAATGTATAAGCATCCAATGCTTGGTACTGGGAATTTGCCAAAATTGAGCTGATTCTGAGGGGGATTCCAACACAATCCACAGATGAACAGCGAGTCGACACAAGTAAGAACACCATCGTCGTCACTTGGTCTATATAAGCCCTTTGACAGTGGTCGTTCGGAAGAGAAACCAACTGACTCAATGTAAGAGCTGATGGAAATCACATTCTGAGCAGATCCGTCAAACACATGAAATGGATCAGGATCAGTCATGTGCCAGAATCTTTGCAATGAGCACGAACTCGAACGAGTCCTTCCCAAGGCGAGTAGAGGGGTCCAGCCGACAGCTAAACACGAGAGTGTCGTCGTGGTTGAGGATAATGGCCTTTCGGATCTTCGGATTGGAATCATCTGAGATGAAGCACATGATTCACATGATGACCATGATGGGAATGATGGATGGAATGACCAGGATGACCCCAGAATGTCCCATCATCTGTTCATCGAACCACATAAACGATGCGTCAGGACTGTATTGTCCCCATGCCAAGGGTATATGTCGACCGTATACCTCTTCTGAAGTTTCGGCGACCCAAATTCTGATCAGATCTTGTCAGGGATGGATGATGCCACGATTGGAGCTTCTTCTTGTGCTTGTAAGTCTTTCTTGGTGACACAATCCTTGATCAGCGAGAGCTCTTTGTCAATCTCAGGGTGTTTCTTCAGGAACCTGATGAAAGTGTCCGTATACCCATGGATAAAGCTTGAAGCTGGCTCCCATTTGTCTTCTTCTGGACCGAATCCTTTCCATCTGCACAGAAAGTACCACTTGCCTCGAGCATTCTTCTTGTACTCAAGAATCTTCTCCAACTCGAAACTGCTTGTGACCATCTTCCTGTCGCTCAGGTACTTCGAAGTCCAATAGAGAGGCTTGAACCTTCCTTTGGGGCAGGGTACTTCGGCCTTCAAACGATCTCGATGTACTTCTTGATGCCTGCCTTGCTCAATCTCAATGTTGAATGTAGTCTCACTTAGTTGACTTTTGACTTGGAATGGGCCATCCCACAAAGGTAACAATTTGTTGTCGTCCTTCAGGGTGTCGTCTGACTTACGAAGCCAAACTTGCTGGCCTTTCTCGAAGGGTTTTCCTTGCGTTCTTGACTTATTTCTCAAATCCAACCAATCTGCTTGACTTTCCACTTTGGCTTGGATCCACTTGGACTCTAGATCCTTGATCCTTTCAAACCATTGCGAGGCGTCGTAGCACTGCCTTGGATGATACATCACTGGTCCTGGACCCATCTTCTCTCGACCAAAAACCAGCTCATTCGGACTTAATCCAGTGTAATTCTTGGTGCGATGGTATCTTCTCAAGACACAGTAAATTGTCTCCAACCAATTGTAGTCTTTTTCAGTCGCCAGGAATTTTCTCAGAATGGAGATAAGAATCCTTCCAGCGCGTTCAGCAGGGAGAGCTCGATGGTCGTAGACTCGGGCACGAAGGTGATGAACTCCCAATAGGGCACACATGTTCTCCCACCAAGTCCCAATGAACTCTTTCCCACTGTCCGTCAGAATTTCACTGGGCACATCCCAGTTACTCATCCACTGACTTGCAGTCCACTTGGCAGCCATTTCAGAGGTGAGATGCTTCGTGTTGCAAGGGAGGACTTGGATGTAGCCGCTGTGGCGGTCTTGAATTAACAAAACCCCATCGATAGGCTTCCTCGTGTAGAGACATTCCTCTTGGATTTGTCCCAACTCGAAGACATCCGCCGTCACCTTGTCGAACAGCCTCTCAGGAATTGGTAATCCCTTCAGTAGTCCTTCTGCCTTTTGATTCTTGGGGATGGTCGCCTGACATTGCTTGCATCCTTTGGCAACTCGTTCACAGGCACCCTTGAGGTCCCTTGTGTACACTCTGTGGCGTAGCTCCTGTTCCAGCACACGAGAATGTGTGTGGCCTGTCTCATTCCGATGCCAATGTTTGACATATTGGTCAATCAGACAATCAGGAACACTAATCCGTCCTTGCGAAAATAACTTGTCGCCTTGGATTTTGAAATCAGACGTCTCTTCAGAGTCGTAAGGCTTGTCCCCTTTCAACTTGTGGTATACAGACCCAAAGAACCTGTCCTCCTTATACATCTCCGTCCAATCCACATAGAGGAAGGAAGTTTCCTTGTCCTTTTGTTGTGGAGGGAGCGTGGATTTCGCTTTGGATCTCGTCGTAGGAAACACATTCAGGAGTGGCAGCGACGACTCAAAGTCAGAGTTAACTCCTGCAGTCTGATCTGCCTTGGTAATCTCCTTGCATCCGACCAAATCCACCTTCATCCGATTTTTAATCGAACATTGGAGACAATGTTTCTTGATCAGTGCTTGTTCCTCCTTGTCAAACCCGATCACTTCAGCTTTATCCGTCGCTGTCCCATGAAAACTCACTTCAGAGTAAGCTTCTGAGGCTGGGTAGGCCCAGCGACTCAGGGCGTCCGCCACTGTATTGTAGCGACCCGGAATGTAAGTCACATGGAGGTCAAATCTGCTGAGAGTTTCATGCCAACGGCCTCTTCTCCGGGCTGGTCCTCCAGGGATATCCACATGTTCTGTCCTCCAGCTCTCCAGTGACTTGTGGTCAGTCAGTACCTCAACGCGATGGCCCAAGATCCAACCTTCATAACGCCGTAAGGCACAAAGGATTGCGTAGGCTTCTTGTTCCCTTGGACTCCAATTCCGCTGTCTTGTTGTAAGCTTGCGAGACCAGAAAGCCAGAGGATGATGGTGACCTTCGTCATCGACTTGTTCGATCGTAGCACCAATGGCGTAACGACTGGCGTCTGTACGAATATAAAAAGGTCTTCCATCCAACCACGGAGTCTTTAATGTAACCACATTCGCCAGTGCTTCCTTGAGACCAGTAAAGGCTTCTTCACATTCTGCCGTCCACTTGAGCTTGACTTGAGATCCCTTCTTTCCTTCTATTTTGCCAACCTTCAGTAACTCTGTCAATGGACCAGAGAACTTGGCGTAGAGAGGAAGGAACTCGTGGTAGTAATTGCAGCAGCCTAAAAAGGCACGAAGCTGCGTGATGGTTTTAGGCCTTTCCGAGAGCTGCAGGGCAGCCATTTTTCCTGGGGCTGGTCTTCTTGTCCCATCCTCCAAGACAGAGCCACAAAATTCCACACTCTGGAGGAACATCTTGCCCTTCTTGCGTCCACACACGAGCTTCTCTTGTCGAAGGACCTCGAGAACGTTTCGAACTTGTTCTTCGTGCAACTTCAGGCACTCATCAAAGTTGTTTCCCATCGGCGTGGCAATCAGAAGGTCGTCAATGTAGATGCTGCAGAATTCTTGTAAATCCAGAGACTTGTGCTTCTGAAATAAAATAGTCTCCATCATCTTCTGGAACATCGACGGCGCATTCTTCAGACCCATCGGCAGTACAGTCCACTGGACAGTGCCACAGGGCGTGCACATTGCCGTCAAATGCCTATCCTCCTTTCGAAGGGGCATCTGATGAGAGCCATGGCGCAAATCCAACACAGTAAAGAGCTTGCCTTTTGCTCTCGCGGCGATCTCTTTCTCGATTAAAGGAAGAGGATGCGCGTCTGGTACTGTGGCGGCATTCAGGGCTCTGTAATCCACCACTAGACGCCAAGCATCTATGCCGGATTGGTCAGCAGGTGGGGGTTTTGGCACAGTAAATGGTGCTGAACACCACTCAGAACTCATGCAGCCCTCCAACCAACCGAACTCATAGAGATTGCGCTCAATAATCTTTCGCAGGGCATCTGCTTTGGTGCCGTGGAGATAGAATGGACGTTGTTTGTGCACCTTTGAGCCTTCGATTATGTCAATCTTGGCTTCCCCATTTTCACATCGAATTGGGGGGTTTTTCCACAACTTCCCACTCAGCACGTCATCTTGATAATCTTCGAACACTGCGTCCCTTCTTGCAGATATCTTGTCTCCGTCGACCTGATTCCCACATTTAATCACCGACATTATGTCCACCAATTTGCGAATTGTTGGTCGTGGTCTCATGTTCTTGGCCACTTCATTCCAAACTTCTTCGTCGCATTGCTGGCGGATGAAGCTCACCTGAGCTCGCTCCTCCGTGGGATCCCACCAATGAAAGGGGTCCACGAATGTCTTGAAGGGATGGTCGGACGATTTCAGCTTCATTCCTGTCAATTCAGGCGAGATTCTTGGAGATTTGTCTTCATTCTTGCTTGAAATCTTGACTTTTTTGGCTTGATTCTTGTCTGATGGGGACGAATTGTAATGGATGGAGGCGTTCTCTTGAGGGACGCCGATTGTCCTTCCCTCCTTCCGCGACGATACGTCGGGATTCTGCTCTCGATCGTCTTCATCCACCTCAATTTCGTCGATTCTTGAGGAACTTGATATTACCTCTTCTGTTCCCATTTCACTGCCATCTTGCCAACAATCTCCCAGATTCCCGTCAACTAAGCACGCCAACGTGCTCCACGAACGCTGTGGTAAAGGCTTGCCATTGTCTTCGCAATACAGCTTCACTCCCTTGTGAGGTAGCTCGACAATGTCGATTGAAATGTCCATAATGTCCTTGAACCACTCTTGTCTTGGCCAATTGGGGACAATTAAAATCGCCTTTGCACCGGATCGCTTCAGCTTCTGCACTACACGAGGAAAAACGTCGAAGGGCGGATTGATCCAAAGAGTCCGCACTCCAGGCATCGTCGTAGAACTTCAGAAATCTTTTATTCTTTTTGTTTGCAAAAGCATCAACTTCAGGACGAAAATTGTGGTTCTTTTCGAAATAATCCACCAGAATGTCCCGCCATTTGTCGACTACTCGATAGCAAACTGACTTCCACTTCTTGCTGTTCAACGAATCCACCTTTCCTTCGTCGAAATCTTCTTGATTCCTTGTCTATTCCTGCCCATCTTGCTGAAAATGCAGCTTATTTCTCTCCTTGAATTGGTGGCTACTCTTGGTATATGGGTGCGAATAATACAGTTCGGACGGGTCGGTGGTCGGCGGATCTTGGAGGAAGCACATCCTGTGTCCCATGGGCGACACACGGTGAGCGTGAAGCCATGGTTGACCCAAGAATAAATCGTACTTTATGCTGGCTTCATAGAATTTTCCAGCAAACCACTCCTCAGTGACCGTCTCTTCCACACTCCAGACTGATTGTTTCACCAATCTGACCGCCAATTCTGCTTCTCTGTCGCCACTGTCAAGGCGATGTCCGCTGACTCCCTCCAGCTGCACAGGTGTCGAGGACATCTTCGTCTCATCCTCCTGCAGAAAGCCTTTCCTCACCAGATTGACCTCTGAACCATTGTCAATCAGACATCTGGCAAGTTTAACCTTACCATCCGTCGATCTGACCTGGATCCAGCAGACAAACTGGCGCTGCTTGCCTCGCCGGACAGCGCTGAGGACCCAGGCAGGGTACAGGAGGCCGGAGGAGCGCGCCAGCCGGTCCCAGCAGCGTCCATCCACCGCCCCAACTACCCTGATGGGTTTTGTCTCCTGCCACTCAACCCCAGTGTTGGGATTTGGGTCAAGTTGGCTTCCCTATTGCCATTCTTCTTCTTCGTTCGGCTGTACGTCCTGTACTTGTCCTTCGTCAACCCATTCTTCTCCTGCTTCGACAGCATTCACTCCTTTTCCACGTCCACGACCACCAAATGACTTTCCACCACCACCTTTCTTACCTCCTTGACCTTTGTTGTTGGGGGTGTTGGAATTGGGGTTGGATTCGTTGGATCTGTCCTTGCCTCGACCTCCAGTATCCTTGTTGTTGCCGAAGGTCTTGTTCGCTGGCGTCTCCGCGTACAGGGGGTTGCCATTCACCTTGGAATCATCTTGATTCCCGGACTTTCCTTTGCCATTTCCACCTTTTTGGCCAGATTTTCCACCATTTTTTCCACCAGCATCGGTCCATCTTGAGTCGCTTGGATCTCCGCCTTGCTGCGAGTAATCTTTTGGTGTCCAGTCTCTGTTCCTTCCTTTGGACTGCCCTTTACCCTTTCCCCTTCCATGCTGGTCAGCATCTCGTGCTCCATCCTGCTGGGGATTTTTGGGAGAATTTCCTTTTCCATCCATTTTGGACTGAATTATTTTGAGATCTGAGGGCGTCCATCTGCGATCTGCGGTCGTGTGAGTCGCCGCTCGACCTTCTTTTCCAAGGGCAATGCACACAGAGCATCCCTTCTCACCTTGCCTCCGAAGGCATGTGCATCCTGGGACTTCTGGCGTTCTAAGTTTGCATACTTTTCAAGTTGGTCCCAGATCTGCTCGACTCCATACGAGAAGATCCACGGTCGTACCTTCAAAACTGTTCCCTTATACTTCACTTTTCCATCCACCATGCTGCAGAAAAACTCTGACTGCTCAGAATCGTGGAAACCAACTCTCCATCTGCCCTCACGAATAGTGATGTCCTTCAATCCAGTAGCACTGATAGAGTGTAGTAACTCACGAACTGCCATTTTTCCCATAGTTTCCGGCAATCCTCGGACTTCAACCCAGTTGCCCAGGACTTTTTGGTCCGCCTGAGAGTCCCTGATCTTCTGCTTGGTCTCCGGCGTGAGCTTGCTCAGGAGGATCTTCTTCATTTCGCCTTCAGAAAGTCCTTCTCCAGAGTTCTCCGCCTCTTGCACCAAAAACTCCCAATCTTGCCTTGCAATTTGGATCTCTTCCAGAAATAATTTCTTGATCGCCCTGAAGTTTTCCAGACGGTTCCTGTAATGATCTTCAGGAAGTCGAGAGCCTTTCTTCTTGAGACTGCGATACAACTCCTCATAACTCAGGGGATTTCCTTGATTTTGCCTTTCCACATAAAGGTTAGAAGTACTCTCCCTGAGTTTGCCCGTCAAGCAGTCCATCAGCCCAAGGATACAGAGTTCCTTGTCGAGCTTCTCCGTTTGCAGCCACACCATGAACTGCCTCTCGAAGGACGCCCAGTAATTTGGGTGTCCTGAGAACTTCGGCTGCTTCATTACTGAACCACGAAGCCTCATGTGCAACGGGTTCAGCAGGTGGTTCAGGTTGAAATTTGTGGCTGTTCCAACCGGATTGACGAAGACTGAGTTCACGGCGGCGCCTCCCATTGCCTGTGCCTGCGCAATTGCGGCCGCCAACAACGCCTGGTCCACAGTAGGCTGCACGAACGGCGTCGGTTGGGCTTGATGCAGTCTCATCTCCTTCAATTTCTTCTGCTTTTCTTTGATCTTGGCCTCATTTTCTTTTTGCTGCCGGTCCTTCTTCTTCAAGGCCATTGATCGCTCCTTCACGGTGGTCCTTGCTTCTCCATCAATATCAGCAACAGTACCCACTGACAGTACAGACCTCCCCGACGAAGATTCTCCTCCTTCAGTACCCAGATTGAACCCAATAGGACTTGTAAATCCAGTAGGGGGGATACCAGAAATTCCAGTAAAAGCTGGATGGTGGCCAGTAAAAGCTGGGGGTGCTGGAGAATGTGGAGCGCCGTAAGGCGTGGATGTGGGTGCAGCTGAGGAGGTAGGTGCTGGGTGGCTTGCCATTGTAGGCGCTGGTCCAGTGAGCCCAGTAGTGCTCAGATTTTGTACCAGATCTGTAAGCTTCTCCAAATTCTGTTCCATCTCCTTCCACTTGCTGTCATCATCCCTCTTTTTCTCCTTGGCGGCCTTCTTCAGCTCCTTCACCCTTGTTTCCAGCGACGAAATCTGGCGTCGACAGGAGCAGTCCTTAGCGCACTCGCCACAGGAAGGGCATCTCGTCCCCTTTCCTTTGCTTCTGACCTCGTCGACCCAAGTGTCAACACTGGAGGCAGAGCTGGGGAGTTTGGACAATTGCTCCCTGGAGAGGTGCGAATGTGTCGAATCACACCTCATTTCGTCGACCTCGTCGTCGTTCCGACCCCAGACGCCTGACGGACCAGCGTGCGGATGCACATTCTGGCGTCTCTCCTCGGCGATGATGGCCATCTGCACCATCACGGCGGCCTGGTGGTCGAACTGGTCCAGCAGTTCTTCCCAATCCTCTTGCTCCTGCAGCTGGGCGTCGAATCTCGACCGGCCGCTGTCCCTGAGGAACTGGCACGACGCCCTGAACCAGTCCCTCAGGCGGCCACGATAGCCCGCCTCTGCCAGCAGCCAATTCTGCCTGTGCAGGAATTCCTCATTCCAAATCTGCTGGAAGTGGTTTTCCCAGTAATCACCACTAATTCCAGTGTCAGACTGCTCTCCTTCGCTGCTGCTGTCTTCAAGATCAGGCAAAGCATGAGAGGAGGAACCAGATTCCCTCGAGGAGGGAGATTCTCGACCGGGTTTAAGGTTGGGTGGGGCGTTCCTGCAACACTCAGCACAAGTGTGAACACCAGGCCAATGCCTATGGCCACAGTAAGGGCACTCTGATGGTTGATCTTCGGTTCGCTGGGGAGATGCTACGAATGTAACCTCAGGGGGAACACGCAGCGACCCAGAAGGAGTAATAGCCCCGCTAAAGTCCGACGATCTCAGAGTACCAGTGGAGATTCCAGAAGCAGAGTCATGATTTCCTCTGCTACCATGTAACCGCTGCATAGTGGTTGATCTTTCTTGTGATTGCGAAGCCTGTAGCCTTGATGCCCCAGGGGTCGTAACGCCCGACACTGCCCCTGATATCTCGGAACCCAACTGACCCTCTTCAGACCCATATCCAGCCTCTTGGAGCGACATATGCGAAGCACTTGTAAGTCCTTTGAACTCCATGGTGAGATATGAAGAGTACGAAAACCCGGTCTACACAAATGGAGCAGACATAGAATCTCAATGCGCATTCATCGCAACTAATGACACGACGTGAAATCATTCGAAATAATTTAAAAAAATCCGATTTGGAAATCACGAAAGACAAATGCGACTCGACGCGCGCTCACAGGCGACATCTGGCGGCGAATGGAAAACATGAAAACAAGCGGAAAATTTACTGCACCAATGTACATCTGAAAATCATTGAAATTCTGATCACATCAGTGTATAATTGAGTGCTGTCACTGCTGCCGTTACACCTAGTCCTGGAGTACAAGGAGAGGGACTACCCCCTACATTGCAGCCCCTGTTTCCTGGTGGCTAAACCTGGGTCTACAGCCAAACGGCTGGTAGTGGATTACGGAGAGCTGAACAAGAAGACGTTGAACCACTCAGGGTCCATTCCCAATATGGAGTCTACCCTGGAGAAGATAGCCTCCTGCCGCGCCAAGACCAAGATGGACTGAAGCGGTACCCAGAACCCCATGGCTAGGTTACGGTCTCCGGTCCACTAACCCCATGTACGGAAGGGAAGACGCCCGTTGACGCTCCGTTCCGTGCCGTAAAGCCCCGCATCGGCAACCGATGCACCGCCAGCGGAGATCTGTGTATCAGAATATCAGGAATCAACAGGGTTTTATTTTCATATTGTTTCCGTCAACTTTTACGCTTCCGTTCTGATACTCACTGTTTTGACTGCTGGCGGTTGGATCGCGACTTTACCGTAACCGCCAGTTTAACTGTTTATAATGGAAATTTTAACGCAATCCGTCACGAAGGCTCCAAAGCCTTCAGGAACTGCATGGATGCTTCCGCAATTTTCACATCTTACACTCGCAACCTTAATCCGAATTTTTCAGGATGTCGAAATCGGATTTTCGACTTCGACATCCCCGCACTTGATTTGACCTCTTTCGAGTGGACCTACGTGCTTCCCTATGCACGAATCAACTTCCCTTTTATCTTGCCCTCCATTTGACTCAGAGATATGGGCAAAACAAAGTTGATTCGTGAGGCCACTTGTGAGGGTCATATCTCGTGCCGCTTGCGAGCATTGACAATAGGGAAACGTGGGATGTATTCACAATACTCCCGACGTATTTTAGGAAGCTTTATATGCCTTGCGTTTCCACACGTGCCCGCTAGTGTAATGGATCATGGTCAAGAGGGCAGAGTTTGCGTTATAACTCTTTGGCCATGACATTGCGTGCGTTAAGATAACTTTCGAGTGTAGCGCGCAAGTGTTGGTGTTGCATAGGAACTCTCCTTGAGTTCCTATGCAACGATTGACACGAAGTTATGCCCTTGGAGGGGCATGACATATCGTGGTGGGAGCTACCTTTTGGGGCAATATGTGGTATGTGCCATGTGTGGTGTTGCGTGCCCATTTGGCGGGTCCATTACTCCAAGCCAAGCCCGCCAATGGACCTCATATTGTGCAAGCCCCTTCTCCATACTCCCTACGGTCAATTGCAAGCCTAACCTTCGTGAGGGGAAGCTTGTGTGGTGAACCCAAAGCGATGCGTTGGGAGCAAGGTGTGTATTTTGCAATTTTCCATATTTTCATGTGCCCACTTGGGAAGTAGCGCTCGTAACCTTTCAAGGCGCCCCAAGTGGAGCACATATGTGGGATCGAAGGTCATTGGTGTCAGGTCATTGTGTTTAGAAGGATTAGTTGATTGCACGATCCAATCCGGAGATATTATAATATAATTGTGCGCCTTTCAAGGCACTTTTGTGTGTCATTGTGTCAATTTTGCCGTTTTTGGCCCGTCATGATGTCAAGTGGCGACCATGTATCTCAACGTTGCGCTCAATTGACATCATGACCCAAGTATGTTGTGAGGGTACATACTTCGGTCCCCAACATATCTTGAACCCGGCGAATAACTCCTCTTAGGCTTGGCATACCGTGGCCGCCATGTTGGCGATTTGGGACTATCCCAAATCATGGGCTCACTTGGCGACCCTGCCATTCCCAATACCGGAGGAGTTGGGCGACACCCAAAAGATATGTTGGACACACATGACTTGATACCAATCCTATGGCACACTCCGGTCCGAGTCGGGCATGTGCTTCATATGCCCCAACCATGAGTGTGCGCATTTTTGGCCATTTTGAGCAATTTTCTACTTTTGCTGCCCGCCGTGCACTATGTTCTAACCCTCGTGCACGCCGGACGCATGGACCAATGGACCATATATGACATGGGTGTTATGGGTAATGGTCCCCATGGTCCACACACCACGTGGGCGGAGCGGAGCCACCTTCGTTAAGGCGCTAGCCCCAAGTGAGTATGGGCAATTTTGCCATTTTTGCATTTGTGGACCCAATTGGGATTGTCACCACGCCGAGTGGCATGGAGATCTTTGAGAGCCATGGGCATGGGAGTCGCCGTTGGACTCCCGGCGGATCGCGTATGGAATGGCAGAACCCGATCTCCAAGCCGGCGTGGAGATATACTATTGGGAGCACACCGAATTTTGGCTCATTTCAAGCAGCCAAAATGACCCAATTTTGGGACCCCAATTTCCCCCTTCCGTGTGCTCATCTGGCGGCCCCATTTCTCTAAGCCCATAGGGAGCCCGGACCTAAATCTCAGTTGTACACTCAGATATAAGTCCTGGGTCCTGCCTCCTACCCTGTGAGCCATTGGCCTTACCTTGGCCGGGCGGGCCACGCGTGGGAATGACGCCAATTTTGGTGATTTTGGCATCATGACCCCACTTGACTCATCCGTGTTGCCCTGATTCTGGGACCTCAGAGGGAACCAGGTTGGGTGAGGGCTCCAGAGAGTCCGTACTCGAAGGGCATAGGGTCAGTTGCCTCGTCCCTACCTCTGGCGGGTCCGGACGAGGGGTCAATTTTGGGAATTTTGGAGCTAATATCAGTTTGGGCTGAAACAGCCCATTTTCAGCTACCAACTCCTGAGGGATTATGGCGGGGCCATATCTCTGGCTCAGAGAGGAGTTGGGACCTGCCGTTGGGGGAGCATAGGGAGCCACTGTCGGTTGGCCTTGGAGTCCCTTGGTTACCAGGAACTCGCCTGTGGCCGGGCGGGACAACCCTCCCATTGGCAGGGTTTCAGGGTCCGGACTGAGCAGGGCATGGGTTGTGTTTGAGCCCCCGCCCCCACCAGCCACTGAGAGGGTCGGACCTGGGATTGGGATATGAGTTGGGACTGAGTGTCTATTGTCCTGTAATGCCCTTACCCCAGTCCAGTCTTAACCCCATGTGTACATATCCTGATGTGTTGTTGTACATACTTTTGTTCCCTCTTTGCAGAGTGGCAAGGATTCTGAAACGCTTTGTCACATGACATGAGCGCATTGATGCCCTTGTGAGCGTAGTGCTTTGCCTGCCTGCTCACTTGCGCGTGTCCCGCAGTGTCCCGTGGCCCGCCCCCCACGGGAACGCGTCAAAAGCGTTTCACCGCCGCGGGGTTACCCAGCCCTCGCGTGCCACCCACCCCGAGCAGCGCGGCGCAGCCCGCAGCTCGCAGCGCAGCGCAGCAACTCGCAGCGCAGCGCAACAGCTCGTAGCGCCGCCCAGCGACAGCGCCGAGTTCGTCACGGAGCCAGCAGCGCCGTCCAGAGCATCGCCCTGACCGCGCAGCAACCGTGAAAGAGGTGCACAGACCAGGACTCCTGCATCAGCCCCATCGGCCGACCTGGAGTCCCATCGGCCGACCAGCAAGGCCGCGTCAACGACCTCCACAACCACCGGCTGACCAGCACCAGCCGCACTTCCAATCCAGTGCTGCAGCACCCTCCTCAACAACCACAACCAGTTCGTTGAGTTGAACGAGTGCACATCCAGGACCTCAAGACCAACTACGCCCCCGCTGCCATGGTGAATTGGCAAGAAGCGGGTAGGAGGTGGCCGCAGCCCCACCCCCATGTGGCGCGCCTGCTGCGCGGATTGCTGTGGGACCAGCAGTACCGCTACAGCAATCCCCAGTGCGAAGGCGGCATGCCCGGGAGCTTCGAGCTCCGCGAGGACATGGGGGAGGACCGCCTGCGGGCAGTGGAGGAGTGGCTGCGGGCGGAAGGGTACGAGTACCGCTTCCGCCGCAAGCGCTGGAGGACGTGGACCCGGCCGGACAGGCCCGGCGAAGGGCTGCGCCCCGACGGGATTGAGGAGGACGAGGACCCCAACGCCTACCCGTCGGGCGCCTCGATCAACGTCTCCCTGTGGGACGTGATCGAGAAGACCTTCCCGGAACTGGGGAGCGAGCGCAGGCTGCAGGGCAGCAGCAGCGCGTCTCCGGCGACGGAGAAGCGGTCCGCCGGGGACAGGAGGCGGGACCGGAGGTGGCGGGAGTACCAGGAGTCCCTGGCCGCCGAAGCCGCCCAAGGCGCCAAGGGCGGAACCTCAGCCCCCAGTCCCCAACGGGCCAATGGTGGTCATCACCCCGGCTCCACCACCCTTGGCGACTACATCAAAGTCGCCAGGCAGACCAGGGCCAAGCCCCGTCCGCTGCTCCTGAAGCCCCAGCAGGCCTCAGCAGGCCCCAGCAGCGACGTGGAGTCGGCCCACCGCGGGAGGATGCCGGCCGACCAGGCCAGCTCCAGCAGCAGCGCCGCTCCCGCCCAAAGGGACGTGGCGCGCGCCTGTGAGCGCGTCTGTGGGGCGCCCTGCAACCTTCGGGTTGCCCGGCAACGGGCCACGCAGCAGAACGCTGCCGTGGAGGGCGCAGTCGCCATCGCCCGTGAGGAGGCCACCGAGTGGGGCAGAGGCATGGACTACCACGCCTCGAAAGTGGCAGCCATCGCGGCCGGTCTCACGGCTGCGGCCGCCCATGAGGCAGTGGCTGCCCGGATCAGGGCAACCGACGAGGAAGCCCGCCGGACGCAGGAGGCCATTGCCTGCAAGGAGGCCGAGGTGAAGGCGCTGGAAGAGGCGCTGGCCCAAGAGAGGGCAAAGAAGGAGGCGGAGGAAAGGGCCCACGCCGAAGCGGCGGCTAAGGCCCAGGAGGACGCCGCCAAGAAGGAAGCCATCGAGGCCGCGCGACGGAAAGTCGCTGAGGAGAAGGCCAAGACGGAGGCGGAGCTGGCGGCGTTGGAGGCGCAGAAGGCGCGGCTGCAGCAGGCCCGGGAAGCCGAGGCGGCTCGTGCTCGGGAAGAAGTCGAAGTGCGGGCTGCCGCAGCCACCGCCGCCGCAATGGAGGAGGCAGAGGCCAAACTCCGCCGCGAGACTCCCCCGGGAGGATCACGAGTGGAGACCCTTCGAAAGCTTTTCGAAGGGGACGCCTCCTCCAGAATGACGCTGGATGAGGCGGACACGGGCAGCAGTGGGAGCAGTGGCACCACCGCCCATCGAGGGAGGAAGGGCAAGGGGAAGACCCCCGAGAGGCCGCGGAGGCCAGCGGGTGGACACCCCCACGACAGTGACCACTTCTTCACCGCCAGTGACGGGGATGGACGAGGCCGCCGACATCGCCAAGTGGTGGCTTGGACGGGCGGAGGAGGCGGAGACGTCCCCATGGAAGGTGAGGATGAGGATCCCCCTCCTCCCTACCGGAGCTCGGAGTCTTCCGAGACCGAGACGCCCAGGTGGGGCAACATGGACGAGGATGACGACATGGACTTCGGCATCACGCGCCCATCCTCGGACCCACCGAGGCGACCCGGCGGAGACCCACCGGGACCCCCTGGCGGAGGACCATCAGGACCCCCTGGAGGACGCCCACCGAGTGGACCACTTGGAGGCGGACCACCGGGCGGGGGAGGACCCCCTGGACCGGGCGGACCCGGCGGAGGCCCTCCCCGAGGACCCCCTGGGGACCCCGACGACCCACCAGGGAACGGCGACCCGGATACCACCTGGCGGTGGATTGTCTACCTCCGCAGGAGGGTCTTTTCCCTCGAGTGCGAGGTAGACACGGGCAAGGTCGAGATGGCTCGCATCTCCGGGGTCGCCGCGCGCGCGCAGAAGGAGCTCGACATCGCCAGGGCCGAGACCAAGTCGCTGACCAACGTCGTCAGCGGCCTGAAGGAGAGGCTGGATGCGCTGGAAGCCCGTGGGAGCGTCGGCAGCGACCACCCACCCCTGGAGTCTGGCTCGTCGGACGACGGCTGGGGACCCGGACCAGGTCCAGGCAGACCCCACGCCCCCGGCGGAGCCCCCAGGAGTCGCCCCAGCGCCAGTGCCCCCTCTCTCACCGCCCCCTCTCACCACAGCGCGGGCCGCCGCAACGAGCGCGTGCCGCCCGGCAGTGGCAGTGAGGAATGGCGCGACGAGTGGCTCAGCGCGGACTACCACAACCGCCGTGCTCCACCGCGGACGCCTGTACGCCCCCGACGCCCGGCACCAGCCCCGGTACCAATCCCCAGGGCTGGAGGACGTTATGGTGGACTCAGGGATAAGGTCCCCAGAGGAGACGTGGAGTGGGATGTCGGCGAGGGTGAGGACCTGGATCTGGACCTGGAGGAGTTCGACATCAGCCCGCCGCCTGGTGTACGACGGGAGGCCGCTGAACGCAGCCGCCGGCGCCGTGATGAGGATGCATACATGGATGCAGTACGGCGTGAACATTTTGGTTCAGCGTACGTGGAGGAACCGCGGCGTAGCCACAGGGGTTCCATGGAGGAGATGGACGTGGCGGCCGTGGGAGTCCGTGGGCGAGGCCGATGGGAACCTCGGTCGACCTCGCGGCCGGCGTTCATGGTCTCTAAGGCCGCGGATACCGCCGTGTGGGAAGACTTGAAGGACATCAAGCCCCCCATGTACGACGGCAACCCCCTCAACCTCGACCGCTTCTTGGAGAAGCTGGACGATTGGGGGCTGACCATCACTGAAGACCTGCCTTCCGCTGATGCGGAGAAGTATGTCTTCAAACCAGAAAGTCATTGGTGCATGCTCAGCGAGTATGACTGCATCTGTGTCACAGGAATCAATTCCGCAGACAAGATGTCAGAATATACAAGCCGAGACTCCAGGTATCATGTTCACGCCCGACCAGACATCAGGTACTGTGTCACAGGAAGGGAGCACGGAGGAACAGAAAGTCACTCGGCAGAGGGAGTCGAGGGTACATTTTTCTGAAGTGCCCATTCTTATTTTTATTTCTGAATGCCTGACGCCCGGTTGTGACAAGCAGGGTTACACCATGCACACCACGAGACATTTTAGAGTTCGTTTCAGGTGCCCTGAGTGTGACCCTGTGAAGCACGAGAAGTCTTATCTGGAAAAAAAGGCCCGTGAGGTGGGGCAACGAGTCCGCAGGATTAACGAAACCTGTAGGAAGGGGGTACAGCAGATGTCCATCACTGTGCCCCCCTTGAGTCGGGAGTCGGCAGATTCACCTCGTATGGAGCCCCCCCTTTCCCCCCCTCTGGCACCACGGAATCCAGACACTTTTGAGTCACCACCGGACTGCTCAAGTTGGATCCCACAGGGTCAGAATTTTGTGAATAGCGCTGCGTTGCCGGCATTGTTGAGTCAGTACACCAGTTCAGTACGCCTCAATGTCCGCAGGTTGACAGAGAGGGCTGTAATGCCTACCAGGGCCACACCTGGAAATGCGGCCTATGACATATATGCTGCAGGTCCGACCACGGTGCCGGCACGGGGCCAGGCGCTAGTGGATACAGACCTAGCCATGGAACTGCCTCGTCATGTCTATGGTCAGATTAAGAGCAGGTCGGGTCTGACAACTAGGAATAGGGTTACAGTGCAGGCTGGCACCATTGATCAGGACTACAGGGGCCATGTCATAGTGGTCATGGTCAACGATAGTGATCAAAATTTTCCGGTGCGTCAGGGGGACAGGATAGCACAGATGGTGCTGGAGTTGCACCTCACTCCCGAGGTACAACAGGTGATAGAACTGGACAGCACCACACGAGGGGAGGCTGGATTTGAAAGCACTGGTGTGTCAGGCCAGCCTCCAGGAGTGCAGATGGACCAGAATACCCCCCCTGATTCCCCACCCACCTCCCTTAACCCCGACAGTGTGTCGGCATACCATGCGCCACACACAAATTTACAGCATATTTTCTCTGTCGTTTTGAGGTGTTTTTATTGGTTGTGTGTGGAGAAGAGTGAGAAGGGTTCGGGTGGTGTGAAGAGCAGCGGCTCAAGTGTCTGTAGGACACCAGAGCCTGTGACACCTAATGGGGCGCACACGGTGCCCCCTCTGCCTAAGGTGGAGGAGATGGCAATGGCCCTTATGTGCCTAATGTCAAGCCTGCAGAGAAGGGGAGATAGTCAGTATTTCCCGCAGACTGAGGGTGTTTATCCTCCAGTTCCTGAACAGAATTCCCAGGTCCTGGTTCCCAGGACTGTTGGTTCGTCTCCTGAAGCTACGTCTTCGGTTGCAGCGAAGCATGCAGAATGTGCCGAGCGGCTGCTACATGCTGTTTTGAGTGACGAAGTGGTTCCTGAGTTTACCGCCATGGATGCAGGGTCCAGGGGGCAGACAGAATCAGGAGGGTGGGATAGGGACTGCAGCCCAATTCCATACGCGCCTGATGAGTTTATGGGGAAGTGGGAATTGCCTAGGGTCGAAACAAATGCGGCCCTGGTGGATCCACGTGAATATGCAATGCGAGAAGTTTGCCACTTCCAGGCTCTTGATCTGTGGGCAGACCCTGAGGGTTTTGCCGGTACAGGGTACAATGTACAGCGGGTGACTGCAGGACAGAGTTGGTTGCGTGGGAAGGGTGATTCAGATGCGAAGACAGACAGCATGCACCTTCGTTTGTTGAGGGAGTCTCGTGTTCGACAGGATGGATCTGTGTTGCATGTTTTGAAGCAGGCAAGGCGCCGTAAATTGCGAGTGTTACGACAGGAGGTAGCCCCTGTTTCGCTTCGGCTAGATGTCTTTAGGAGAATAGATGAGTGGATGCGGTCAATTGGAGATGATTTCATTTTTACAGTGGATGTCTTTTCATCCAAGAACATGGCCAAACTGCCACGGTTTTGGAATTCCATGCGTGATGGGCTTCATCAGCCATGGAAGGGGGAAGTGTTATGGCTACATCCCCCTGCAGAAAGATGGGCGGAGTGTGTACCGAAAATTTTGGTGGATGAGGCCCGGGGGGTGGCTGTCATGCCAACACGCAAGGAACACGGATGGTGGTGGGCCATGGGTGAAGTGGCGTTGGACTGGGTTGATATACCGGTCGGATCACCGCTCCTGGTTGACAGCCAGGGCGAAATTTTACACACGCGGGAGCCCATGCGTCTTGTCCTGTTTGATGCATTTGGGCATAAGGACGGTCAGGATAACGATCCTGAGGACACAGACACGCAGCCACAGAACAAGCAGAAGGGGGATAGCATGGATGACTGGGATTTACCCCCTGAGTCTGTCCCAGGGAAACCTTCGTTTTTTAAACAGGACCCCCCCCCAGATTACCACCCCACCCTTATGATGGACAGAACGGAGTCCGACAGATCAGCAGACAGTTACAGTATACAGGGCATCGAGTCAGAGTTTTGTTATTCCTCTGACTCATCCTTGTCCTCTCAGAATGATCTCCAGCGGATTCCCCGGCAGATGAAGAGACGATGGATTAGGACGAAGCAGAAATCCCAGACCACACGGTCAGAAGAGGATTCAGGTACGGAAGACACTCCAGGCCCATCTGATATTTCTCTGTGCAGTGAGCCTGAATCTGTAAATAATAATTCCACTGGGCAGAATGCAGTATTGCGTACGCGCAAATGGAGGCGCAGACTGCAGTATTGCTCAGAGTTGAAGCATAGAGTTGGTAGTGGTAAGCGCGAGAAGAGAGGTGTGCAGGTGGTCGGAGACCTTCAACAAGGTCTGGATACTTATCAAACAGGCTCTGCACATCGACAGTTCTCCCGCAGCATTAATTCAGTGATTCAGGCGGATGAGGACTGGCCTGAGGGTGAATATTACAGACAGAAATTAATGCAGGATTTTGCGAAAACAGTTTTTACTACCAAGCATGTGGACGAGATAGACGCAGCAGCTCAGGCGGCGCGTGGTCCACATGCGAAGGTGCAGTTAAAATTGTTACAGGAACACCCTGGGCCGCGGGCAGCTAAGCCCATTCGCGCAGTAGGTCTTAGGGAGCAAGTTTTGTTGGAAACGTTGGAGGATTTCCGCAAACGCGGTATGCTGAGGAAAGCAGAAGGGGATCCGCAGTGGGTATCCCGTTGTTTTTTGGTACCAAAACCAGGCACCAACAAATGGCGCCTGGTCATCGATTATAGGTACTTAAATTCTTGTCTGGAGGGGAAAAATTTCCCTTTACCCATAATCGAAGATCAGCTTGCCAATCAGCAAGGCAACTTCATTTTTTCGCTGATTGATTTGGAGGACGGGATCCACCAAATGCATCTTGAGGAGGAATCTAAGCACTTGACGGCTTTTTGCACTCCTTTTGTTGTATTTGAGTGGAACGTCCTCCCAATGGGAGTAAAAGTGGGGCCTGCAGCATTTCAGGAAATGGTGCAGCATGTTACACGTAAATGCCCTGCTTCCAGACCGTATATCGACGACATTTTATCGTCGTCAGGCAAAAGCCAATTGCCCACACAACAACGGGACATACCACTGCACGTAAAAATGGAGGATCCTGTAATCCGTGGGGAATATATTAAACAACATTATCAGGATTTAGTTGCCCTTTTTCAGGCACTGGAGGAGGCTAAACTCACGGTGAAACCCTCCAAGTGCCATTTATTTAAACGTGTTGTACAGTACGTGGGGCATGTCCTGAAGGGAGGTAAACGGTACCCCAGCCCAGCCAAAACAGAAGCCCTGGACAAGTGGGATCATACCACTAGAAATACAGCAAAAAACCTGAAGGGCTTTCTGGGCTTGGTTGGGTGGTACCAAATATATATTCCAGATTTCCCGAAACACGCGGCCCCCCTGATGGAATCCCTTAAAGGGAAATATCAGTACGAGGCGCCAGACCCCCATGCCCCCAAGAACGACGTTAACCTCCCCGCTAAACGTAAGCGCATAAAACTCACACCTAAGGAAGCTAAAATAACCTGGACCCAGGCTATGATTGATGGCTTCACGCATCTCAAGTCTGCGCTGAGCCAGAAAATCAGCCTATATTTGCCACAGCCTGACCAACCCTGGCGCATACGCTGTGATGCCTGCGACTATGCGGTCGGAGGGGCATTGTGAAAGTGCTGCCCTGGGTCGTTGTTGGTGCCGGAGGGCTCGGGGCCGGCAAGACCAGTGGGGCAGGCACGCGAGGAGTCTCCCTGGACGTTGTTATTGGGGGTAGAACCGGATACTCGAACACCAACGGAGGCGAGAGCAGCGACAACAGAAGCAAGGTCCATGCTGATTGTTATCCGGCAGAAAATCCCAGTCTATGAAGAAAATTGATGCGGATTATTCTAAATACATCTGAGTGTCCAAAACTGTCTGAAAAGATTTATATAAATCCAATTATGAAAAATGTTTGGCCGATCTGGCCCGCGAGCGCGCGTCAGCGGCAAATGGCGATTCCAGGCAAATGACCGGAACGCGGCGGATTTACGGAGAATGGACCGCGGAATCAGATCCGGCATCTCAGAAATATATAGGTCTGATCCTGAGACTGAGCTGCGAGGCGGCGATTCCGCCGAAGCAAAGAAAATGACCAAAATGTAGCCAATCTGGACAGAATGTCTGAAAATCTGAGCAGATGGGGCTAGCCGCACTTACACTCCCCCTCCAAAAACAAACTGGGGTGTGTCGCTACGTCAACGAAGAACGTAGTGCGGGTAAGTCCCAGAAAAAAATAGAAATGTAGCCTCGATGGGGCGAAATCTGCTTGATCTGACCTGGTTTGGGCTGAATTGGCACTGAATCAGGATGGATGAACCTGAAATGAGACAGATTGAGGAGTGACGAACAGTCCTCCGTGCATTAAAACATTAGGTTAAGGGTCAAAAAGCATGTAAACGTATCGAGAATCGATACCAAACCATGCATTGGTTGAGAATGAGGTAGATTATTGGTGGATTGAGTGGGGGGATCAAGAATTGGAGTGACATCTCAGCGCTCTGGCACAGTTTCGCTGTCGCGGGCACGCTACGGTGTCCTCGCCGAACTCTACATCGTGTTACTCCCGCTTTTCTCGTTCTGAAAAGTGCAGCATGTGCTTCAGATTTGGCGCATCTGGTGGATGATCACAAGATTCAGCAAAACTGGGAATCAAATTGAGCAGAGATGAAGGAGATTAAACAATCACAGAGAGGGAAAACAAATGCAAATGTAATCTACAGACCCTAAGTGAACCACGGAAGGTAGGGATGTTTTTCTGTGCACCTAGATCTAAACAGATCTTCAAGGAATCAGAGAAGATGACAAGGAAATCAACTTAAATTGTCCTAAAATGAGGAAATTCCCTAAAATGAAGGTGAAATGAAGCGGAATGTCTAGAACTAAAACTACTAACACCTTCGTTTAAACTAAAGTTAATATATATTGTCGTTTATTCAGCTCAATTGTGCTTTCCGGCACGTTGGTTCGCGAGCATCTAACAGATTCTATGAAAATGTGGATCATGTGATGATGCATCATGATGGGACATGCTGGCCCTGGATCCTTGGCATGTAACGCGCCGAAGGTTCGCTGAAGGCGCTTTACTGACAGTATATAACTGAGAGACACCGAATTTACAGTGGCGGTGGTGTCAATCGACTTGGACAAGGCCAATCTTTCGATGGAGTCCCACAAGACACTTGGATTCACCATTTTCGACAGTTTCAGGTCGGATTGAGCTCACATTGGCGTGTGCCAAAAATACAACGAAGCTTACGGACTTCAGAGGTTGCTGTTAGAAGTCCCTAGAGCTCCTATCTGAAGGTTGTCTGAACAATTGACGTCTGGGTTTCGTGCTTTGGTTCCACTGTTGCACAGAATGATGGACAAACCTGAGAAATTCAAGGTAAATTCAAGGAAACTGGATCTGAATCTGGACTTTGACTTCAGCATCACGGCAAATGAAGGTAAGATCTGAGTTCCTGGCGTCGCAACTGGTGCAGCCAGTACTACAGGGGGTGCCTGTAGGGGTGAATGTCACCGGCCGGTGTTTTTACTATGTACATTTGCTTCCATCTGCACGAGTAGCCAAATTCCAAAAATGCACAGACCAACAGAGACAAGATTACACCGAATCTGCCTGAATTAAGCCTGCGTTTGGTTTTTTCTGAACACGGCAGCACACTCCGTGGCTTTCGGTTTTCGACTTTCGATACGCTACCGAACGGAGACCAAAGAAAAATTGATTGATTGACGTCAAATTATCAAACATTCGCAGTTCTCCACATCATGACATAAACAGAAAGAATGAACAGTGGATTGAGCAGAATGTGGTTCTTTCAAGTCGAATTCGGCCAAGCACGAATACATGTGACCACCAACCTGTCTGGTCGGGCCCTCGTACGGCTTGGGAGCTGCAAATCAGCGGCCGAACTCGAAGCTTGGTCCTCATTCGGCTCCTGGGCTGGCCTGACCGCAGGAGGGGGGATCGACGGATCAGCCCTGGAATGTGGCTGCTGAGGGCCGTAAAAGGCTGGATCTCGATTCACCACAGGTCGTTTTCCGTCGCTCTCCACTTGTCTGTCTGGTTTCGACAGACAGTCTGTCAGGAGTACTCCAATTTCGGGGTGCTTCTTCAGGAAGTCGATGAACCCCTTGGTGTATCCATGGACAAAAGATTGGGCTGGTTCCCAGTTGTTGTGACTGGAATCAAAGCCCCTCCACTCACACAGAAATTCCCATTCGCCCTTGGCGTCACGTCTTGCTTCAACAATCCTCTTGAGTTCGTACTTCCCCCCTTCGATGACCCGATCAGACAAATGTTTCGCAGTCCAAAAAAGGGGTTTAACCCGATCCTTGGGGGAGGGGATCTCTCTCTTGAGGCGATCGCCCGAAACGTCAATTTCCCTGCTGACATCCACACGAATCCTCCACCTGTTCTCACCAAGACGCGCTGTAACAGCGAATGGCCCCTCCCACAAGGGAAGAAGCTTATCATCTCCGTCCAGGGTGGTTTCGGATTTTCGAAGCCAAATTCGATCATCGACTTCAAAATTGTGGGGGTTTTTTCGGCCTTGATTCTGGACCCAAAGCCAGTCAGCTTGATGCTTTTCGATTAATTTCGAGACAGTTTTATCTGCTCGTTGGACGTCGTCCAAAAACAACGAAGCATCCTTACAGGGGCGAGGATTATTCAACGGCATCTTCCACCAACACTTCTTTCGTCCAAAGACAATTTCATTTGGAGAAAGGCCATGATACAAAGGCGTGTTGTGGTAACGGCGAAGCATGGCGAAAAGAATCTCAAGCCAATGGAAATCCTTTTCACTCGCGAGCTCCTTACCAAGCATATTTATAAGTGAGCGGCCGGCTCTTTCGCCAGGCAGCGCTCGATGCGAGTGGATTTCACATCGCAGGTGGTGGATTCCAAGGCGAGCACATAATTCTCTCCACCATTCGGAGGTGTACTCTTTGCCTGAGTCCGTAACCACCTCGGATGGGACATCCCAACCTCCCATCCAGGTCTGCGCGCACCATTTGGCGGCAGCCTTGCCAGTCATCGACTCAATGTTGCAAGGCAACACTTGAATGTAGCCGGAATGACGGCACTGAATAAGGAGCACACCATTGACCTTTTTATTGGTCCAATGGCACTCTTCGTCATCGAGTTCACCGAGATAGAAAAAATCACTGGTGACTCTGTTAAAGAGGCGCTCCGGAATAGGATGAGGCCTCAGATGGCCGTGCTTCTTCGCGCTGGGGGGCGTCGAGACAGCACATTGGGCACATCCTGCGGCTACTTTCATGCAGTGAGTATATAGCCGTGAGCCAAACAACCTATGTTTAATCATCGACCACAGTCGACGGCCATGTGCGTGGGGGGACTCCCATTTATGCCACCAGTTTAACACTCGGGGGGCCAGGGCGTCTGGTACGCACAATTTACCCTCCATCCACAGCTTCCCCCCATCCAACGAATATTCTGAAAAAATCCCATGCTTGTGAGCATCTTTGGATTTGAGATTTCCAAAGACCTCTTTAAACATGGGATCCTGCAGATAATCTGACGTCCAGTCACGGATGATCAGGGAATCCTTCGGCACGGGTGGAGTTTTGGCCGGATCTCGACGCTTAATGCCCTGGATCAACCGAAATCGACTTACTCGTCGGGTATAGTCAAACCGTTTCACACTCCCTGAGGAGGGATCGGTGACTTTCTCCACGACTTTCAGTGTTTTGGTGCAGATCTCATGAGCATGCGCCCGATCTGAGATGGCCGTGATGTCATGGCACGGTAATGCGTGCTGTTTAACAGCGCATTGCATGCATGCACGTCGAATGAGCTTTTTTTTTTCCTGATCCCATTCGATGATGACATGGCGGTCCTGCTCCGTACCATGGATGTTGGTACTTTGCAGCCCCTCTGAGGCGGGGTAAGCCCATCGGCTCAGAGCATCCGCTACCGTGTTGTGTTCTCCAGGCAAATACGACACATGGAGGTCAAACAGACTGAGAAATTCGTGCCATCTGGCCTGTCGACCAGCTGGGCTCGCGACAGTATCAATGTGTTCGGTGGCCCAATACTCAAGAGATCGATGATCCGTCAGGACCTCGACTCGATTGGTGCCAACCCACGATTGGTACTTTTTTAAAGCACAGATTATGGCGTAGGTTTCTTGCTCACGCGGCGACCATTGCATTTGGCGTGGGGCTAGCTTCCGAGACCAAAATGCAAGAGGGTAATGATCGCCGGTGGCTTCATCAACCTGTTCAAGAACAGCTCCGATCGCGTACCTAGAAGCGTCGGTTCTAATGTAGAAGGGTCGGTCGAATTGGGGGACATGCAACGTGGCGACTTCACAGAGGGCCGCCTTCAAGTGATGGAAGGCCTCCTCGCACTCGTCAGTCCACTTGACACGAACCTTTGAACCTGCCTTGCCTGCATCTCTCCCTACCTTCAATAATTCAGTGAGGGGGGCAGCAAATTTGGCATAATTCGGCACAAAAGTGTGGTAGAAATTGCAACAACCCAGGAATCCTCTCAACTCCGTGATCGTCTCAGGGCGCTTCCACTTCTGAATAGCGACGAGCTTCCCTGGACTGGGTCGTCGGGTGCCATTCTCTAGGAGAGAACCACAAAATTCGACTGATTTTAAAAATAATTTTCCCTTCTTTGGCCCACAAATCAGCTGATTAGCATCAAGAATGTCCAAAACTTGGTTCAGCTGCTTTTCATGTAGGGCCACCAGCTCGGCTTCAGTCAGTCCCTCCCCCTCCGTCGCGATGATTATGTCATCTATGTACACACTCACAAAGGCACGAAGCTCAGGATGGGCTGTAAAAAGCACATCCTCCATCATTCTTTGAAAAAACGAAGGGGCGTTCTTCAGGCCCATGGGCATGACTGTCCATTGGACTGGGCCACATGGCGTGCACATACAAGTGAGAGGTCGGCTGTTCTTCCTCAACGGCATTTGGTGAAAGCCGTGACGGAGATCCAGCACAGAAAACAAACGACCTCTTGCCCTCTTGGCGATTTCCTCCTCAATGAGGGGTAGGGGGTGCGAATCCGCCTTGGTTTCGGCGTTGAGATTGCGAAAATCAACAACCATTCGCCAACCATCAATAGTGTTCTGGTCTGCAGGCGGCGGCTTCGGGACTGTGAAGGGTGCACAGCACCATTCGCTGGTCATACAACCCTCAAGCCAACCAAATTCCCTGAGATTTCTCTCGATGATTTTTCTGAGGATCTCATGTTTATGTCCATGGTTCTCATAAGGACGCTGTTTCTTCGCCTTGTAACCTTCACGAAGCTCGATGAAGGCTTCACCGAACTGCCCACGGACAGGGGGGTCTTTGATCAACTTCCCCGAAAGGGTTGTGTCCTTCCGTTCCTCAAAAATCTTGTCTCTTGCCTTGGAACAAAATTCAGTGTCCACCTGATCGCCAGGAATTACTGTCGAAAAAACTTTGGCGACTTCTTCGGCCTTGGCAGGAAGAATCTTCTTACGGATGTCCCTAAAGAGGTCCGTATCAACTGCCTCTTGAAGATAGGTGGGTCGAGTGTCGACATTCCAGAGATTATCTTCGTGATCCAGCTCCTCGAAAGGATCTATGAAAGCTTCCACAGGGGGTTTTTCATAAAAAACTCTGAATTTGCGGCGCGATTTAAGATTTTTCTTCGCCCGTGCACTGAAGATTCTTTTCGATGTCGATCGTATTGGGGAAGAGGGAGACGAGGCGGATCCATTTGACGTTGGATCACCTTGGGTATCTGACGGACAAAAATCAGAAAAAATAGATTCATCATCAGTACCACGCTCAACCTCAGATTCAGACCCAACACAGGAATCTGTACTAGAATCAGCAGAATTAGAGTCAGAAAGCTTTCCATCCACCAGGAATGCAAGCGAACTCCAGGACCGCTGTGGCAGGGGACCTGTGTCGTCCCTGGCATACAGCTTAATCTTCCTGGGAAGTTCGATGTAATCTACACAAATGTCTTGTAATTCCTGAAACCAAGGCTTGTCGTCCCACAAGGGCACAACTAAAATTGCCTGGGTTTTATCTTGCTTGATCTTGTGGATGACCTGCTGGATTAAGTGAAACGGAGGATTAATCCACAACTTCTTGTCCCATTTATGGGTCCAAGCGTCGCTAAAGTGCTTGTCAAAGCGCTTGTTCTTACAGTTAGCAAAGGCATCATACTGTGGCCAAAAGGAATGGTGTTCATGAAAATATTCACAAATTGCATCGCGCCATTTGTCGACAACTGTGTAGGATGAAGAGTGCCAGCGCGAAGGGCGTCGTGGCTGGGAGTCCCTACGAAGACATTCTAACTCTCGGGAGTAATCGGCACTCCCATTCACCTCTGCAATGGTGACATCTTCGCCAAATTTTGGTGTAACTTTTTGCTTCAAAAATTCTTCTGCACTTTTAAACCCTGCGTGCAAAAAACGAAATTCAGGACGCTCCAAGGGACCTGACTCCAGCAAAAAACAACGCCGATGACCTACGGGCGCCACCCTGTTCTTGCGAAGCCAAGGATGGCCCAAGTAAAGGTCATACTTTATGTCGGCACGATAGAAGTAGTCATCCTTAAGGACAACTTCCTCCACATTACCTTCTTCCCAAAGGTCTTGAGCGACCAAATGAGTTGATATATAACAACCGCATTGCCCACCTGCGAGAGAATGTCCAGAAACTCCCTCGAGGGTAACAGGATGAGGCGACTCAAACACGCAGTCGTCGGGTAAGAACGAATTGGATTGGAGATTTACCTCTGATCCATTGTCACACAAACAAGTGGCGAGGTGGAAATTTCCCTTGCAATCAGAGACCCACAGCTTTGTGACAAACTGACGGGCCCTGTGCTTGGACTGTACACCAACCTCGTCCACTACAACAGAAGGATCCGCTGCCGGATCCAGGGGAGAGGAGACAAGCGACCCTACATCAAGTAATGGTGGATCAGGAATCTGGGGATCATGCCTGAAATCGCCTGGGGAGGGACGATTTTCGTGGCTCCCCTAGGCGTTTTGACCTCCAGTGGCTGCGTTAACATTGTGAACACACCCTGATTCGTCGACCCACTCATCTTGGAACGGATCATCTGCTGGATTCAAGGCATTTTCAACGTAATCTCGATCCGCATCGGACACCTGATCTGCACCTGAGACCTGATCCACACGATGGTTGCCCTTTCCACGTCCACGGCCACGGCCGCCGGATGATGGACCACCACCGTCGCCACGCCCTCTGCCCTTACCAGAGAAAGGGGTTCCTGAAGGATTTCCCTTACCTTTACCCTGTGATCCTGGAGCATTTCCTTTGTTTGTACCGGATTGAGGGGTTTGGCCTGGATTTCGATTTCCGCCTCCGGCGTTGCCATTGGGACTTTTCTGGCCGTTCGGCTGCCCACCGGAGCCGGATGGAGTCCGATTTCCTGTGCCTTGGGACCCGCCAGGGCCTCCAGTATTTTTGTTTCCACCGGAGGGGGTCGGATTCCCTTTTCCCCCCTTTCCACCATGCACCTGTCTGTCATTCCTGTCTGAATTCTGCGGATTACTGATATTTTCACCAATCACCTTGTGATCGTAAGGAGACCATCGGTGATTACCAGTAGAATGCGACTTAGCTCGGTTCGTAGAACCTAAAAGAAGGCAGATGCTACAGTGATCCTGAACATTCCGGGTGTCATTCACCTTTTTGTTGCCCTTTTGGGCCCCATTTTGGGTGTTTTGCTGGGTATTCTTGTTTCCCCCAAGACCCTCATGGAAATTTTGATTGGCGGCGTCAGCGAGCCGCTCAACCTCTTCCCACAGTTCCTGCGGAGTGAACGAAAACACCCAGTTCCTGGCCTTCAGGCGATGGCCATGAAAGCTTACTCCCTTGTTGAGGACTTGGACAAACAAGTCCCGATCCTCGTGTTCATTAACTTTGATTTTCCACGTGTTTTCAGTGAATTTCACCTTGGAAAACGACGTGGGGGAGCACTTTTGGAGTGCCTCCCTGACCGTAAACCTGTTGGCCGAGGCATCAAAGCCTTCGACCTCTGCCCACCAGGTCTTGACCTTTTCTTCGGACTGTTTATTCTGAAGGGTGGCGGCAGTTTCGGAGGGGATCTTGTCAAAAATCAGATTTTTCAGCTCGGCACTAGAAAATTTTTCGCCTGAATGTTCAGATTCTTCCACTAAGTTCCAGAAGCGCTGTCTCTTGTCTTGCACTTCGTGCAAGATTAATCGCGAGAATGAAGGAAAATTCTTCAACATCTGGTGGTAATGGTCCTCTGGCAGCCGGGATCCACGTACCTCCAACTGTTCCCACACCTCATCAAAGGTAAGGGGGGAACTTGAATCCTCACGATCACTCCAGGTCCTGAGCCAAGTGTTGGCCGGCGCTCCCTCAAGGCAGTCCAAGAGGGCCATCAGGAACTGATCATCTTGAAGTTTTTGAGTCTTAACCCACAGTTTAAATTCCCGTTGGAACTGAGGCCAACGTCTGGGGTTTCCATTATACTTCGGTTGCTTGGCAACCTGACGAAGTCGCAATGAAGTAGGATTTGGAAGTGAATCCAGCCCAACACCGGCCGTAATGGCAGACACCTTGGCGGTATCATTAGCCACACCAGCTCCGGCGAGGGTCTGGGCGAGCAACATCTGGGCTAATGCATTGGAATCAGCAGCAGGAAGGGCAGTACGGGAGGCAGTTCGCTTGGCATTCTGAGCCTCAGTCCTAGCCTTCGCCGTCCTACTCTGAGATCGAGAGATTGTAACCCTTTCCTTTAGCTTAGTCCTGCTGATCCTTGCATCAGTGGTCTTAGAGTCCACCGAGGGAGCAATCGAAAAAATTTCTGTCGCCTCCTCCGACGGTTCTGTTGTTTGTTCCACCGATGATGCGCCCTCAGACCGCATGTGGGTCTTGAAAAGATCTTTAATTCCCAGCGTTTGAATGATGAGTTGCATTTGATTATTCAGCAATTGGAGCTCAGAGTCTCGCTGGAATCTGCAAGAGCAGTCGGCAGGACAGTACATACCGTGTCCTGAAGGGCCTGAGCAGGCTGTCGGACCGCTAATCTCAGTGGTCCGCAGCCAGGAGTCCACTTGGGGAGCTCCTTCAGCCCTAATTTCCAGGCTTGCCTGCCTGGCTGCCTCTAAAATTCCTTCCTCAACCGCGGCGGCTAGATCGTCGCGGATGGAAACAGGGGGATGAGGGGCGGAGGGCCGGGCAACAGGTGCCTTGGTCTTCTCCTTCGGGAAGGGGCTTGCCTCCCAGATCTGCAAAAAAATGGCAAAAGAGTCATCTTCTTGAGAACGCCACCACATCCTGGTATTAATTTCTTCCTGAAGTAGGAAAAAATATTCCATTAAAAAATCAGAGGCGATTCTTTCTTGTCCTATCAGCTTAGACGTGGCTAATAGACAAAGGGCCTCAAGCCCCTCAAGGTTACGGGTCACTTCTGAAGACAAATGGTTGTCCCATTGTGCCCAAGAGGCTGGTCGATTATAGGTAGGTACCTCACCTGGACCACCCATCTCAATGTCGTCAATGTCGGCTTCGACGGTCTCGAATGTGGGACATTGGTAAGGGATGTGGATACATGCTAGCTCCGTAAGGTCTACCGGAGCGTTGCCATCGTCGTAGGCTGGGAGATTCCAGCTGCTTGATGGCCAATTTCGACTGGGATTAGGATAATTTGGGTCCCCACAGCTGCTGATTTGTGCCCTTCTTGGGCAGCTTGGGCTTGCGCAAGGCATTCCTCTCAAGGCCTCGTTCGCACAGCACCACGGCAGCGTAATTGTTACGTCTCCAGGAGCGGCGGAGTCTACGGGGCCGTACTGGGGAGCTAACTGTGGTTGGGACACCAAAGGAACAACATTCAGGTAGCCTCTGCTACCATGAAAGTGCTGCCCTGGGTCGTTGATGGTGCCGGAGGGCTCGGGGCCGGCAAGACCAGTGGGGCAGGCACGCGAGGAGTCTCCCTGGACGTTGTTATTGGGGGTAGAACCGGATACTCGAACACCAACGGAGGCGAGAGCAGCGACAACAGAAGCAAGGTCCATGCTGATTGTTATCCGGCAGAAAATCCCAGTCTATGAAGAAAATTGATGCGGATTATTCTAAATACATCTGAGTGTCCAAAACTGTCTGAAAAGATTTATATAAATCCAATTATGAAAAATGTTTGGCCGATCTGGCCCGCGAGCGCGCGTCAGCGGCAAATGGCGATTCCAGGCAAATGACCGGAACGCGGCGGATTTACGGGGAATGGACCGCGGAATCAGATCCGGCATCTCAGAAATATATAGGTCTGATCCTGAGACTGAGCTGCGAGGCGGCGATTCCGCCGAAGCAAAGAAAATGACCAAAATGTAGCCAATCTGGACAGAATGTCTGAAAGTCTGAGCAGATGGGGCTAGCCGCACTTACACATTGGAGCAGCGTCAGGATGATGGCAATCGGCATCCAGTGGCCTTTTTTTCCCGTAAACTGCAGGGTGAAAAGGCTAATGGCCTTACAAAAAAACGCGATACGGGCCAGTATGCCTGGACCCCCCGGGAAAAAGAAACGTATGCCATTGTGTGCTGTCTGCTGAAGTTTCAATCCTGGATAGGTTCCCAGGAAGTAACGGTGCAGACGGACCACAGTGCCATCGTGAAATGGTACAAAGAGGATCTTTGTACCATTTCGGGGCCAATGGGTCGCAGGGGGAGGTGGCATGAGTTTTTAAGCCGATTCAATCTTTTTATCGAATATCGGCCGGGGGAGGATAATGAAGGGGCAGATGCCCTTTCTAGATGGGCGTATCCTGCGGGGGAAGCACAGGATACAAATTTTCATGGGGGCGATGCGGATTTGCTGGGGTGGACTGAGGCAGAGCGTGCTGAAAGGGACAGGGTAAGGTCAGCGTTACGGGACAAGTATCCTGATGAGTTCGCTGCAGTGCATCCTGATACGGAGCATTATTCAGACGTGTGTCACTTGACTGATTGCTATAGGACGCACATGCGGCGTGTGCATTCACTTCAGGTTCAGTACCTCGAAAGCAAAAGGTCAAAAGCATACGTCAGTCAGGATGGCCGGATGCATGAGACACTTACAGGTCTGTTTCAGCATGTAGTGCCTGGTGTGTGTACAGGGAATGAGCAGTGTGCTCACGACGATTTGACTGGCCCGGGTTTCTCAGTCAGCGAGCGACAGAAAGGTCAGAGCAAACTGTCGCGCCCCATGCGACGACAGTTGAGATTCCTTCGTGCCCAGACTGCAGTGGCGTCGGGTGGTAATTCTTTACAGGATCTCAGCTGGCACATGCCTGGGGCAGTAAACCTGGCAGTCAACAGTGCCCAGACTATTAAAATCCCCCCAGCGGTGAAAATTTTGAACGAGGACTGGTCAGACCATTATATGGTTGACCCTTTTTTTGCTCCGCATTGGCCTGAGATTAAACGTGAGAGTTTCTGGACCATAGGGGACACCGATTATGTGTTGCATGAAGGCAAAATACGAGCCGATGGGCGTATCTGTGTTCCCCTGCATCTTGTTGGTCCAGTTATAAAGGCAGTGCATGCATATGCGCATCCCGGTGTAAATAAAACTAAGGAAATGTTTGACCGCAAGTACACCACGCATCTGAAGTCCAGGGATTTAAAAGCGAAAATCGCAGCGGAGGTAAACTCTTGTCAAGTGTGTCAGGCGGTGAAGGGGAGAAAAGGTCTCCAGCCTGAGGTCAATCATCCGTATCCCATTCCGGAGTATCCTTTTTCTTCAATTTGTATTGATTTTTTGGAGTTGCCGGACTGCTTTTCTCAGGGAAAAACATATAATAATGTGATGATTGTAGTCTGCCGTTTGACTGGCTATATATTGGCAGTGCCCTGTGACAAGTCACTGACCGCTACACAGTTGGCACACCTTTTTCTGGAGCGGGTGGTTGGTTTTATGGGCCTGCCCCAGCAAATTTTTTCAGACCATGACCATTTGGTCACTGCGAAATTTTTTCAGACACTATGCCAATTATGTGGCATTGATATGAAGCAGTCGCCTATATATAGACCGCGGTCAAACGGCAGGGCAGAGCGTGCTGTACAGGTCATTGTTGATTCGTTACGTAAATTTTTGGAGCAAACGTCCAAAAAGCGGTGGGTGGAACTACTCCCGCTAGCCACGTGGACAGCAAATGACGTGCCGGGCCCTGTACATGGGTACTCTGCGCACCAGCTCGTGTTTGGGCGCAACCCTATCGGGTTCGGTGACTGTCCGCCAGTCATCCCTGAACATGGTTCGGAGGATGCTGTTTCTTTCTTTAAAAGACTGGCACAGGACCGGTTGCATGTACGGGATGCATTGCCTAAAATACATAAGAAATTATGCACCCAGTTTGAGTCTGAGCATCCCCTGCATGTATATCAGGCAGGCGAAAGGGTGTGGTATAGAAGGCATAAAAAGCAGGACAATTCCAAGCTAAATCGTGTGTGGGAGGGGCCTGGGGAGATATTGGAACGGAGAGGCCGCAGTCAGTACAGGGTTGCTACGAGTCGCGGTGAGGTCATCCTGGATGGCATGCAGTTGAAACCGTATCTCCCCCCTCATGATCTAAATGGCAAGGAACCGCCGTTACATTATTATACAGACAGTGAGTTCTTAGTGGACTCTGAAAAATACATCATCGAAGACATAGTGGGACACACGAAGGTCGGGAGGGGGAAGAATAGACATATACAGTGGGAGGTCAAATATAAAGGCTTCCCAGATACAGAGTTTCAGCCTGCGTCGGCGTTTATGCGCGACATAAACGAGACCTGGACCAAATACAATGCAAAACATAAAATCGATTTGAGGTTAGCGGATATACGGTTCATTGCCTCCGGACCCCATACCCTCCATGATTGTGTACACAGATGGCAGACGGGGATGCAATGGGTTCAATCCCAGGAGGAGCACGAGTGGGTCAGGTTATTGCGCGCGGCGGCAAGGGTGCGAGCTCAGCTTCCTCAGTTTGTCCCTGTGTTTACTGCAAATGTGCACCAGATCCGACAGGTCAGGAGCGTGGGACAATATCGTCAGAGGTACGACTCACAGCCATGAGGTCAGATATGTCTGGTGCATGCATGTTTGTATGTTTGGTGTTTGTGAATACGACGTTACGCTTCTTTTGTTATTGCGCGGTCTGCAGTGGTCATCAGTCAGTCATTGATTGCCTGGGCGTCAGACATGCCAAACAGGAGGATGCGTCGCTGTGACGACGTTGAGTAACATTTGGAGGCCTGTAGACATTGTCTGGGCGCCCAAGGTCCATAGCTGACGATTTACTGCGACCCCCCCCCCCTCCCTCTGTGTGATGTTACCTGTCTGGGGTGGAGTGAGTGAGTTATGAAGGATGGCCTAGCACCCGCACCCCACAAACCCTTACCCTCACCCCCCGGCGGCTGTTTCGTAGCCGGCAGGGGGTGGGTTCACCGCCGGGCGCACACACGTCCATCCGGACGGCGGCTGTTTTGTAGCCGGCAGGGGCTGGGTTCACTGCCGGGCGCACACACGTCCATCCGGACGGCGGCTGGTTCGTAGCCGGCAGGGGCTGGGTTCACTGCCGGGCGCACACACGTCCGTCCGGACGGCGGCTGTTTCGTAGCCGGCAGGGGGTGGGTTCACCGCCGGGCGCACACACGTCCATCCGGACGGCGGCTGTTGTGTAGCCGGCAGGGGCTGGGTTCACTGCCGGGCGCACACACGTCCATCCGGACGGCGGCTGGTTCGTAGCCGGCAGGGGCTGGGTTCACTGCCGGGCGCACACCCGTCCATCCGGACGGCGGCTGTCGCGCTGTGGGGACTGCGAGGCTTGGACTTGTTCTTGGCGGCTCGTTCGTCGTCGGGTGTGGGTGTTTGCCGTGGTGGTGTCGTGTTTTTGTGCCGTGGTGCGTGCTGGCGTGCGGTGCTGCGCGTGTGCCCTGCTTGGCCTGTGTGTGGCGCGCGCTCCTTGCCCGGGCGTGCTGTTGCGCAGGCGCGGGGACACACCCTCTCTCTGGCGGGCCCGTTTGGCTCCATGGCGGGCCCTGTTGGCGCCCGGCTGTGGCCCGGCGCGCGGCAGTGGGGTGTGTGCACGTTGGGGGGGGGGGGTTCGGACCCCTCCTCTCGCTTTCCCCGCCTTGTCCCTCTGTCCCTCTTCGCCGTCCTGCCCTGCCTGCCCACCCTCTTCGTACCCGCTGGGTTGGCCTTGGCCGGACGGTTGGTCTTGGTGGTCTGACATGGTGTTTCTTTCCTGCAGGGCGGCGTGGGCTGGGTTCGTTTTGGGGGCGGGTTGCTCGTGTGGTGTGCCGCGCCGCTTGGCTCCTGTTCACCGGTGTGCGCGCTCCGTGTGTGGTGTTGTGTGTACGGTGTCCTGGGCCCCCCGGCTCCTGTTCACCGGTGTGCACGCTCTGTGTGTGGTGGTGCGTGTACGGTGTCCTGGGCCTCCTGGCTCCTGTTCACCGGTGTTCACACTCTGTGTGTGGTGTTGTGTGTACGGTGTCCTGGGCCTCCTGGCTCCTGTGCACCGGTGTGCAGGCTCTGTGTGTGGTGTTGCGCGTACGGTGTCCTGGGCCTCCTGGCTCCTGTTCACCGGTGCGCACGCCCTGCGTGTGGTGCTGTGTGTACGGTGTCCTGGGCCTCCTGGCTCCTGTTCACCGGTGTGCACGCTCTGCTTGTGGTGTTGCGTGTACGGCGTCCTGGGCCTCCTGGCTCCTGTTCACCGGTGCGCACGCTCTGCGTGTGGTGTTGCGTGTACGGCGTCCTGGGCCTCCTGGCTCCTGTTCACCGGTGTGCACGTTCTGTGTGTGGTGTTGCGTGTACAGTGTCCTGGGCCTCCTGGCTCCTGTTCACCGGTGTGCACGTCCTGTGTGTGGTGTTGCGTGTACGGTGTCCTGGGCCTCCTGGCTCCTGTTCACCGGTGTGCACGCCCTGCGTGTGGTGTTGCGTGTACGGCGTCCTGGGCCTCCTGGCTCCTGTTCACCGGTGTGCACGTTCTGTGTGTGGTGTTGCGTGTACGGTGTCCTGGGCCTCCTGGCTCCTGTTCACCGGTGTGCACGCTCTGTGTGTTGTGTTGCGTGTACGGTGTCCTGGGCTTCCTGGCTCCTGTTCACCGGTGCGCACGCCCTGCGTGTGGTGTTGTGTGTACGGTGTCCTGGGCCTCCCGGCTCCTGTTCACCGGTGTGCACGCTCTGTGCGTGCTGTTGCGCGTACGGTGTCCTGGGCCTCCTGGCTCCTGTTCACCGGTGCGCACGCCCTGCGTGTGTTGTTGTGTGTACGGTGTCCTGGGCCTCCTGGCTCCTGTTCACCGGTGTGCACGCTCTGTGTGTGGTGTTGCGTGTACGGCGTCCTGGGCCTCCTGGCTCCTGTTCACCGGTGTGCACGCCCTGTGTGTGGTGTTGCGTGTACGGTGTCCTGGGCTCCCTGGCTCCTGTTCTCCGGTGCGCGCGCCCTGCGTGTGGTGTTGTGTGTACGGTGTCCTGGGCCTTCCGGCTCCTGTTCACCGGTGTGCGCGCTCCGTGTGTGGTGTTGTGTGTACGGTGTCCTGGGCCCCCCGGCTCCTGTTCACCGGTGTGCACGCTCTGTGTGTGGTGGTGCGTGTACGGTGTCCTGGGCCTCCTGGCTCCTGTTCACCGGTGTGCACGCTCTGTGTGTGGTGTTGTGTGTACGGTGTCCTGGGCCTCCTGGCTCCTGTTCACCGGTGTGCACGCTCTGTGTGTGGTGTTGCGCGTACGGTGTCCTGGGCCTCCTGGCTCCTGTTCACCGGTGCGCACGCCCTGCGTGTGGTGCTGTGTGTACGGTGTCCTGGGCCTCCTGGCTCCTGTTCACCGGTGTGCACGCTCTGCGTGTGGTGTTGCGTATACGGCGTCCTGGGCCTCCTGGCTCCTGTTCACCGGTGCGCACGCTCTGCGTGTGGTGTTGCGTGTACGGCGTCCTGGGCCTCCTGGCTCCTGTTCACCGGTGTGCACGTTCTGTGTGTCGTGTTGCGTGTACGGTGTCCTGGGCTTCCTGGCTCCTGTTCACCGGTGTGCACGTCCTGTGTGTGGTGTTGCGTGTACGGTGTCCTGGGCCTCCTGGCTCCTGTTCACCGGTGTGCACGCCCTGCGTGTGGTGTTGCGTGTACGGCGTCCTGGGCCTCCTGGCTCCTGTTCAGCGGTGTGCACGCTCTGTGTGTGGTGTTGCGTGTACGGTGTTCTGGGCCTCCTGGCTCCTGTTCACCGGTATGCACGCTCTGCGTGTGGAGCTGTGTGTACGGTGTCCTGGGCCTCCTGGCTCCTGTTCACCGGTGTGCACGCCCTGCGTGTGGTGTTGCGTGTACGGTGTCCTCGGCCTCCTGGCTCCTGTTCACCGGTGTGCACGCTCTGCGTGTGGTGTTGTGTGTACGGTGTCCTGGGCCTCCTGGCTCCTGTTCACCGGTGCGCACGCTCTGTGTGTGGTGTTTCGTGTACGGCGTCCTGGGCCTCCTGGCTCCTGTTCACCGGTGTGCACGCTCTGTGTGTGGTGTTGCGTGTACGGCGTCCTGGGCCTCCTGGCTCCTGTTCACCGGTGTGCACGCCCTGTGTGTGGTGTTGCGTGTACGGTGTCCTGGGCTCCCTGGCTCCTGTTCACCGGTGCGCGCGCCCTGCGTGTGGTGTTGTGTGTACGGTGTCCTGGGCTTTCCGGCTCCTGTTCACCGGTGTGCGCGCTCCGTGTGTGGTGTTGTGTGTACGGTGTCCTGGGCCCCCCGGCTCCTGTTCACCGGTGTGCACGCTCTGTGTGTGGTGGTGCGTGTACGGTGTCCTGGGCCTCCTGGCTCCTGTTCACCGGTGTGCACGCTCTGTGTGTGGTGTTGTGTGTACGGTGTCCTGGGCCTCCTGGCTCCTGTGCACCGGTGTGCACGCTCTGTGTGTGGTGTTGCGCGTACGGTGTCCTGGGCCTCCTGGCTCCTGTTCACCGGTGCGCACGCCCTGCGTGTGGTGCTGTGTGTACGGTGTCCTGGGCCTCCTGGCTCCTGTTCACCGGTGTGCACGCTCTGCGTGTGGTGTTGCGTGTACGGCGTCCTGGGCCTCCTAGCTCCTGTTCACCGGTGCGCACGCTCTGCGTGTGGTGTTCCGTGTACGGGGTCCTGGGCCTCCTGGCTCCTGTTCACCGGTGTGCACGTTCTGTGTGTGGTGTTGCGTGTACGCTGTCCTGGGCTTCCTGGCTCCTGTTCACCGGTGTGCACGTCCTGTGTGTGGTGTTGCGTGTAGGGTGTCCTGGGCCTCCTGGCTCCTGTTCACCGGTGTGCACGCCCTGCGTGTGGTGTTGCGTGTACGGCGTCCTGGGCCTCCTGGCTCCTGTTCACCGGTGTGCACGCTCTGTGTGTGGTGTTGCGTGTACGGTGTTCTGGGCCTCCTGGCTCCTGTTCACCGGTGTGCACGCTCTGCTTGTGGAGCTGTGTGTACGGTGTCCTGGGCCTCCTGGCTCCTGTTCACCGGTGTGCACGCCCTGCGTGTGGTGTTGCGTGTACGGTGTCTCGGGCCTCCTGGCTCCTGTTCACCGGTGTGCACGCTCTGCGTGTGGTGTTGTGTGTACGGTGTCCTGGGCTTCCTGGCTCCTGTTCACCGGTGTGTACGCTCTGTGTGTGGTGTCGCGCGTACGGCGTCCTGGGCCTCCTGGCTCCTGTTCACCGGTGTGCACGCTCTGTGTGTGGTGTTGCGTGTACGGTGTCCTGTGCCTCCTGGCTCCTGCTCACCGGTGTGCACGCTCTGTGTGCGTGTACGGTGTCCTGGGCCTCCTGGCTCCTGTTCACCGGTGTGCACGCTTTGTGTGTGGTGGTGCGTGTACGGCGTCCTGGGCCTCCTGGCTCCCGTTCACCGGTGTGCACGCTCTGTGTGTGGTGGTGCGTGTGCGGTGTCCTGGGCCTTTTGGCTCGTGTTCACCGGTGTGCACGCTCTGTGTGTGGTGTTGTGTGTACGGTGTCCTGGGCCTCCTGGCTCCTGTTCACCGGTGTGCACGCTCTGCGCGTGGTGTTGCGTGTGCCGTTTGGCCCTTTTGCGCTGGTGCGCTCGTGTGGTGCGTGCTGTGTTGTGCGTGTGGTGTCCTGGGACACTTGGTTCGTGTTCTCCGGTGTCGCGGTGTGTTGCGGTGTGTGTGGTGTCCGGTGTGCGGTGTTGCGTGTGCGGTGTCTTGGGCCTCCCGGCCCCTGTTCACCGGTGCGCGTGCTCGGTGTGTCGCGTGGTGTGTGCGGTGTGGGTGTGGGTGCGTGCTCGCGTGTGCCATACCGCGGCCGCGTCGTTGCGGACTCTCTGTTTTTGTTGGAACGTTTTTCTTTACACATTGCTTCCTATGGCGTCTTACTTATTCTTCCCGTCTTGGACTCTTTGATTTTGGCGACGCCCAAGAGTAAGCGTGTCTTAATGCATGCATGCCGGTGTATGGTATTTACGCGTTGGTTTGTGGACTCTTTGCATTTTGCGACGCCCAAGAGTAGGCGTGTTTGTTTAATGCATTCATGCTAGGCTACTTATTCTTTATGTCTTGGACTCTTTGTTTTTTGCGACGCCCAAGAGTAAGTGTGTCTTAATGCTTGCATGGCGGCATATGCTACTTAACCGTTGGTTTGCGGACTCTTTGTATTTTGCGACGCCCAAGAGTAGGCGTGTTTGTTTAATGCATTCATGCTATGCTACTTATTCTTTATGTCTTGGACTCTTTGTTTTTTGCGACGCCCAAGAGTAAGCGTGTCTTAATGGGCACAAAGGTGGGTGCAGAGGTACATGGAGAAGGACAAAGGAAGAGGAAGCGTGCAAGTCGGAGGGTGTGGCGTGTTAGTTATCTATTTCTTCGGTGTTTACGCGCCGCTCGCGAAGCGTTTTTCTTTACCTATACGGCGTGTTAGAGGGCGGGAGGCACGGTTTGTGGACTCTTTGTTTTTTGCGACGCCCAAGAGTAAGCGTGTCTTAATGGATGCAAGGCGGTACATGGTACTTACTCGTTGTACTTTGGGATTCCCACGCTACTTATTCTTTTTGTCTTGGACTCTTTGTTTTATGCGACGCCCAAGAGTAAGCGTGTCTTAATGCATGCATGGCGGCATATGCTACTTACTCTTTGGTTGCTGTTGGGGCGCGCACAAGTCCCCTACTCCTATTGCATGCACTTTGTTAAGTGTTTTTGGGCACGCAACGTTCCGCTTTCCCGTCTTGGCGGCTCTTTTGTGCTACACAAAAAGGGGGGTTGGTGTGTAAGAGCGGTTGTCATGGTTGCCCCGCATTGCATCGCAGGACAGGACCGTTAGCCCCCCATGACAACCACTCCCTGGCCGAAGGCCATCGTTTTGGCCCTATTCTCGCCTCTAATCTTCTTCTTTGTTGTTGGAGCGCGCACCAGTCCCTAACGTTGACAACCCTAACGTTTTGACGAAACAACCAACACGAACGCAATGCGTGAGTGTGAGATGACACTGACATACCTGAGAGGTGGGTTGTTGACATGCTCTGTGGTGTGGGTTGAATTTGAATACTTGTCTCTGAAGTTTATAAAAATTTTGATGCAACTGTGCAAAAACTTCCTTTAGAACTTTAAAAACTACGGCTCATACCTTCTTTTTCAAAAGCCGTTCACGCTTGCGCACCCCTTTTCTTGGAGTCCGCTTCCTTTGCGCTTGTCTGCGACTTTGAGTTATGTGTAAAAACGACGATTAACCGCGGGGTTTCGTCGATTTTTAACGATTTCACTTGCGAAATCGCAACCCCTTCCGCTAGACCGCAGGAATCACTCCCTGTCGGTTAGATTTAATATTTTTTCCAGCTCCTGGAGGTTTGTGTCCTCCATTGGGAGTATTGCTTTGCCCTGGCCCTTGGTCAGGACGTATACTAAAACGCTGTTTATACAGCAATAGCCGTCCGCATTAGAGCGTTCGACTGTACCCTAGTGGGCAAGCATATGTGCTCTAGGGAGGAAGTCCTGGGTTCAAACCCCACTACCCCCAAACTTTTTCCAGAAGTTTTCGTCGCACGCCGGCGACTTTTGAGGAATGCCCCATCGAAGGGACATAATTCACGGTACATTACACTGTTTTTCAAGGGTACCTACAGTGTGATAGGCTTCTATGAAGTGATGAGGAAGTTTTTGGTAAGTTTAATGCATTTTCTGGGGTAATTTTGGGAATATTTGAGCCTTTTTCCTTGGTCCTACTAGCTTAGCTAACTAGTACTCCAGGGGGGAGTAAGAAAAAGGCACTGCCATGTCTTTCTTGGAGGACTTGATCCAGGCCAAGCCCCCCTTAAAACCCTTTTGTTGATGCTAAGACAAACTTAAGTGTTTTTATCTCTCTTTTGTTGCCTAAAGTACACTTTCTCAAAGTAATTAGGGTTGTGACCCTAGCCCCCCATGAAGTTCACCCCTACCACTCAACTGAGCGGAGGTACCTTCCTTCATGGAGGATATACCGAAATAAAACAGGCATTTCATGCTTTAGGCCTTGGAGGTTAAGCCTAGTGGTCTCCCACCCCAAGACCCCTATACTCAATTGTTTCTACCACTTATTGTGGTCCTACTTTGTAACTGTTTCTGAATTCAGTTGCTTGGCCAAGTCATTTTCTGTGTGGTCCTGACATCTATGCCCCACATTCCCAACCAGCACCATTTCACCCAAAAGAGTGCACATGAAGTGCCTAATGCAACCTCTGAGGCAAGAGTCAGACCAATTTTCATATAAAATCTTTTGTATTATCCATTTGTGATTGAATCTATGTGTATAAACCTGCTTTGTCTATCTGCAGCCCTTCTGTGTTACACTGGATTCCAAAACCAATCATTGGTTCGATCCACATCCTGTTCTTGCTCTACTTGCTGCTTTGGTTTGGGTTTTCAACTACAAAACCTGCAGGAATACATCAAAATATCTAGGGCATAATTCAAGGACATCTTTCTCTTTACATATTGCCTTGGTTCGAGGCTCAACTTCCCATAGGCTTCGAGTACGAGCCTCGGGGGTTTGGCCATTTTGGCCTAATTTTCGACCAAAACTTGCCCTCTTTCGAAAATAGAGTTTTGGTACGCATTGTATTGTGTGGAGCCATCGTTGTGTTGGCTCGAAAAACGAAAATGGCCTAGGGCTTTTCGTCTTGTGAGCATTGTGTTCGGTTATTAACGTTCATGCTCACAAGGCCACAAAGTTAGCGTTTGCGCACGCAAACGACTTGGCTTTGCGAGACCCATAGGCTGCCTAAAACATCGCCATTGCCCGCTTCCCTATACAAAATGATATGCCCGCGTGAAAGGGCCATGGATGAAAGGCATAGGGGGGGAATGTAGGGTTCCGTCCGAACTTATGGTCCTTGAGAACCATGAGTTCGAGCGATCGACGGAAAAGCTTGCGCGTTGATTTTCTCGAAGACGCAACGGCGAAAAATTCTGGTGAACACACCAGATGAAAGTACATTAAAAACCCTCTAGATTCGGCCCTTAAGTTCTCCTAGAACCTCAAAGGTACTTGAGAAAGATCCCTCACAAAACTCGCCACGGAGAAGCGACGAAAGCGCGCGAACAGGCGACAACAGGCGGCGATTTCACGACAATTAGAAATCGGGGTAGAAATCGGGTATTTCACCGATTTCCGACTGAAAATCGCCTAAGACAATAAAATTATGGTAATTCTAAATCGATTCATTGGTTAGAAATCGGATTCCGGATTTCGCGGGTTAGAGAACAGGGATATCCCGCTGACAGCCGGTGACAACGGCTTCCGCACGGGTGTGACGGCTCAGAGGCCTCCAGGCCATGGGCCATAGGTTCTGGGTACCGCTTCACCCCCCTCCTTAGAGCAAACCCTGGCGGGGGCTCGATAACACCCAAGCATGGCAGCGGGTACCCAGGACCATCCCCTGAAGGGGGGGGGGCGTCACATCCTCACTTCAGGCTGATTTGCAGGTTAGGCTGCCCAAATCCCACAGTAAGACAGGTACGGTGCTGTAGCTGTTAGTAACTGCAAGTATAGTATCAAGTATCAAGTCCCGGGTCCTGGCGGCGATTGTTCGGCATCCAAAGGACCCGTTAACCCATACCAGGCGCACCGGGTGCCGGCTGCGACGGTCACTACCACGGTGGCCGTGGCATACACGGCCAACATAGGTGTCACACGACGACCGAGGTGGTCCCACAGGTCGAAAGCGACCACAAAGATCCATCAGGCTACCCGGGACTTCCCAACGCCGCAGTCTGGGGGAGAGTCCCCACGGGTCCTTTCTCGGGCGTACCATGTCCATATCCACGACGCGAGTCCAGAGTGGTAAAGTCGTACGAGCTCCTCCATAAGGGATCGGGCATAAAGGCCGTCGTTTCCCCCGCCCCATTACCACGAAGGCCATGCATGGGGGAGTTCCCATGCAGTCTGGGCGGAGGCGTCGACTCCTCAAACCACCAGTTTCCCAGGCAGACTGACCGAGGTCAGGACACCGGAGGTCGCCACCCGACTGCAAGTGCGTCTGCGAGTCGGTAGGCTCACACTGGGACTGACAGTGGCGGACCACTGGGAGTGTAGTCAGGCAACTGGGCTTCCCGCCTGGCGCCATCAGGATCTCAGCACATCACAGCCACTAGGGCACACGGTATCACGGGCACTCAAACAGAAGAATCTGTACTTAGGTACTGGTCCAGGCTGGACCTTATGTAAGAGCATGTACACGGCGACTCAAGGCGCCATCGTATTCCGATCCGCATCCCTTCGGGGGGAAAAACAGTCCACATCTCGGTGATGGGCTGATAACACTTAACATACAGATGCACATATCCTGGGGAACAGAAAAACAAGCAATAAGCGGGGTAATAGGCGTGTAAACACACTCTGGACAGAGCGCCAAACCACGCCCCGCTCAGGATAAGGAATATGCAGGAGGGTGGATAGAAAGACGCCTGAGTTCAGGCCATATATAGTCTGCAGACAAACGTAGACTGGTCTGGATCCCGCAAGTGCCATGGGACCAGACCACACACCCAAAAAAAATTTCAATGCCGATGACAGCGGCATCCGTTGCGCAACGTCGTACGGGCTTCAAGGCCCTAAGATCTCAGAAAATGTCAAGGTCAGTCGCCCTGCCTGGTTTCGCAAGGATTCAGCAGGTGGGGAGTGACGAATAGAAGTTGAAGAGAGGGGCCATCCTCCTCTGGATTCAGCAGGGGGGGGTATATGGCCACTCTGATGGCAGGTCACCGGAAGATGGAAGAGAGCAAGCAAGTAAGGGACGATCCGTCGACCAAACAAGCGCTCAAAATGCATCAGGGGAGAGCTCAGGGCGATGATCAGGCGCCCCTGGCTGCAATCGCCCGGGTGAGTGCTGCCAAGTCCGAGACATGGATCTTGGTCTTGTGCTTGCAGATGTAGTCCATGAAGGGGGTATTAATCCGCGGCACGAACGAGGAGACGTGTTCCGAGGTGTCGTGGGACAGCCCATAGCCTCGCCAACGAAACTTGAACTCCAGGCCTCCGGGTGCCGAGGCGTTTGGACGCTGGGCCAGGATCTTCTCGACGGTATAGTCGTCCTCCTCAGCATAGTCGTCGTCCGAATCAGCCTCATGTGCGGCGTAGTTCAGGGACACATGTTGGCCACGGAGGTCGGGTTCCGGCACACGGAGTTGACTCTCGTGGCGCTCCCGGAACTGTCCGTGACCCACCCCGATGCGGTAGGTGTCCTCACCAATCCTGCGGACCACCTCTCCGGCTGTGAACCAGGTTTTGGTGCGGTGGGTGCCCATAGGGCGGGGTCTGATCACCCACACCGGGTCTCCCACCCTGAACTTTTGCGCTGTCGAGCTGGGGGCGGACTTCTGACGCTAAGCATGCTCCTTCTCGAGCTGCTGGCGGATGTCCCGCGCCGTTGCCTCTTGCCGCGCAAAGGATTCCTTGGCGTCAATGGCCATACCATCACCCGACAAGGGAAGTCCCCGACCGAGGGGGTACCTGCCGAACAGAATCTGGTGAGGGGACAAACCACCCGGGGTTGGGGTGTCATGATGGGCCTTCAGAGCGGGCCACATCTCCTCAAACGAGTTCCGACGTGGATTGGTGATGTGAATCTTGCGCAGCTTCTCGAACAGCTGCCGTCCAGCCACTTCAGCCCGGCCATTGGACCGGCTGAGATAGGCGACGCTCTTGGCATGACGTATTCCCATCAGGGAACACATGGCCTTGAACCAGCCACCAGTAAACTGGGGCCCTTGGTCACTGCAAATGGTGTGGGGGATGTCAAAGACGGTCAGCCAATGACGAATCATCATGACTGCCAGTTCCTTGGCAAGCAACCCCTTTTTGCGTGCCGGAACGGCTACTACGTAGCCGCTGTGGCGATCCACACAAAGGACCACACAGTCAAAGGTCTCCTTGCCTATGTGAACTTCGGGCATGGAGAAGACGTCCATGGCCACGCTCTCCATGGGCTGGTAAGGCACCGGAGTCCATTGGGCTTCCCCCTAACGTTCCGAGCAACCCTTCCTGACCTTCTTGATGGCGGTGTAGAGATTGATCTGGTCGATCTCAAACCGGCGCTGCATGTCCAGGGCCTGCTTCTTGACCCCTGGGTGCATCATGTGGTGATGCCAAGCTTCACACAGCTTGAGCACTCGGGACTCTGGGACCAGCAGCTTACCATTCCGGTAGAGCTTGCCATCTTCCTCGGTCAGCCCCTTTGGCCACTTCTGCCCGTCATCAGGGTCGGTCACAGCCCTATATTCGGCCTGTAAGTCCTCAGACTTGGCATAGTCGTCGGTCCAATCGTCCTGGAGGCAAGATTCAGGAAAGAGGTGCTTGTCGGACTCAGCTCCGTCAGGGGCGAGTACTCTGACCGCTCTGCCCATCCTCGTTCCGAGGGGGGCATCCGCAGCCATGACGACGAAGCATTTAACACCCTCCTCCTCCATCAGGCGCTCCATTTCTATGATCCTCTTGGCTTCAGCGGTCTCAGCCTCATCGCCATGGGCAGACACGTCTGTCATGCCCTTGCTGGCGGGATAGGCCCACCTACTGAGACAGCCCGCCACGGTGTTGTCCTTGCCAGCAACATACACAACCGTGAGGTCGAACTTGGCCAAGGTCTCATGCAATTTTGCCCGTCGGGAGGCGGGACCAGAGGGGGTGTCCACGTGCTCCTTGTGTCACGACTGCAGACTCTGATGGTCGGTGCAGACGGTGACGGGATGGAGGGCTATGTACCCAGCTGATTTCCTGAGAGCCATGACGATGGCATACACCTCCTTTTCTCGGGGCGTCCACGTCCGTCTCTGGCCTTCCGCCAGGACTCGGCTCCAGAAGGCCACTGGCACGTGCCTCCCATCGTCAAGCACTTGTTCCAACACAGGGCCAACGGCGTAGTTGGAAGCGTCGGTGCGCAGGACGAACCCTCGGTCAGGATCCACGAGGTGCAGAGCCACTGCGGATAGCAGCGCCTGCTTCATCCCCTCAAAGGCACGGTCGGACTCATCATTCCAGACCAGAGCCTTCTTGGACCCCTTCTTGGTCTCCTCTCGGTTGCCCTTGAGCATGGTCGTCATGGGGGCTGCATACTCGGCATACATCTTGATAAACCCCGAGTAGTAGTTGCAGAACCCCAAGTACGCCCGTAGCTCAGAGACCGTTTTGGGCTTTTCCCAGTGCTCGATCGCAGCCACCTTGCCAGATATGGGCTTCCACTGCCCGTTCCCGACTACGTGGCCAGCGAAGACCACCTCGCTTACCGCAATGGTGGCCATGTCACTGCTGCCTGTGAGTTTGTGCCGAACCAGAAGGTCCAGCACTCGGGTGACGTCCCTCTCATGTGCCTCCAGGAGCTCCTCATAGCTCATACTGGGGTCCCCGGACGCGATGATCACGTCGTCCACGAAGGGGTCCGCACAGTCACGCACCGGCTCAAGCAGGTTCTCCAGCATCCGCTGAAAAGCCGCATTGCCGTTGGTAACGCCCATGGGCGTCACCTTCCACTGGAGAGGTCCAAGTGGGGTGCTCATGGCTGTGCAGGCACGGGACTCCTCGGCGAGAGGCATCTGATGATAACCATGTTTCAGGTCAATCACCGTGAAGATCCTCCGCCGGTGTTGTTTTTGCAGCATGTCCTCAATGAGGGGCAGCATATAGCTGTCATGCTGCGTTTGGGAGTTTAGGCCGCTGTAGTCGACCAGGAGCTGCCACTCACCGGCCACCTTCTTGGGGACGACGAAGCATGCAGAGGCCCACTCGGAGTGGCACGGCTCAAGCCAGCCTCTCTCGATGAAGTCACGGAGGATCTTCTCCATGGCCTCCTTCCTCTCGCCCCTCAGGGCGAACTCCCGGTGTCGATACACACGGGGGTCCTGCTTCAGTCGTATTCTGGCCTCGCCATACGGTCCACGCACCGGTGGGGGAAACACAGCCTTTCCGCTGAAGAAGGTGTCACCATACTTCTGCTTCAGCCTGGCCCTCAATGCCTGGATCTTGGGGCAATCATCGGACTCCGCCTTGGCCTTTCCGGGCACCTGAACCACTGAGCTTACTTGAGGGGTAGCGACCCCACTCGGTTTCGGCTCCGGTGGTCTTCCCAGGTGGCCCAAAGGGCCATCTCTGGTCTTGCCTCGGAACAAGTCACCATAGGTGGGCGGGTTCCCGCTGATTGGCTCGTCCTGGCTGGACATGTGGTCCAGTGCCCTCTTTACGAAGGTATTCCCATCATAGGAACCGGAGACGATGGAGTCCACGTCCCACCAGGCTTTGTCCTGGCCCTTGCCCTCACGCTGGCTTCCCCAGTCGTGAAAGGGCTGATCCATATACCCCTGAACCAGATCCAACTCCTCTTCAGTGAGGGGGTCCTCCGATTCTCCGATGTCAACAGGGGAAACCGCAAAGCATTGCCGCCATGGCTCCGCTATGATGCGGTTGACACACACGAAGTCCGTGGTGTCGGCCTGTTCAAGGCCCCCATCCACATAGTGGAATTCCGTTGGCCATCTCTGGGGTGGCATGGGCTGTCCCTTAGCGTCCTGATAGACACTCTCTCCAGCCGGTAGGACGACCTTGTTTAAGGTCATGTTGGTCAATGAGGCTACCCAATGTCGGGTACTTTCCTCCTCGGTGCATCCCATAGGAACAACCAGCACTGCCTTGGAGCGGTCCTTGCGAATCTTCGCTATCGCCCTTGGAATGTCCCATCGGGAACAATGGATCCACATCGAACCCTGATGCGGACCCCAGTGCTTCTTCCACGCGGAGTCCTGGGCGCTCCAGTACTTCTCACAAACCCGAAGATGGGCGGAGGTTCCTGAAGAGAACGCATCCAGGGCCAGATCCGACGCTCCCAGGTACGCGACCACTCGGCTCGCCACTTCCGGCATTACGCCGTACTCCTGAATTGCTGGCCCAGTTGGCTCAGTGCCCAGCGCGGCCACCTTGAGCTGATTGCGTTCGGGGTGGATCCATTGGCATTCCACGTGGTGCTCAGGTGACGAAAGCCACGAGAGCTGGTCGTCCTTGTACAGGGTCATTGAGGCCTGGGCCGGGAGAACGCCGGAGTCCGTCTCCATCATGAAGTCGTACCCAACGATCATGTCTCAGTCCATCTCGGCCTCGTAGAAGCGACCTTGCAGGAAGATTTCCTTGCCGAGGTCCGGGCGGCTCAGCTCACGGTGGTTCACGAACTGCAGCTCAATGGCCGCTTCCTTGGTGCCTCCCACCATGTACTGGCCGTTCGCCACCTTCAGCCTGACAGGTTTCTGACTGTCGGTCAAACACTCTGGCGGAAGTAGGCCAGCCCTGACCAAGCTGACCTGAGCTCCCGTGTCGACCAACACGTCGAAGACCTTCTCCAGTTCCCCGCATAAGGCACGGACCTTACGGTGCAACTGCCGCTCACGCCCCACTCGGCGCACGGCGTGCAAGCTCAGGATCTCCAGCCGTTCCAGAAGCTCAACAAGCGACTGGTGCAGGTCGTGGACAATGGGCTCAGGCTGCCCATCTGCAGCATCCAGCTGCGGTCCGGGTGATCCTCCGATGCTCTCGGATAGATCTTGAAGCACATCGAATACATTCTTGGTCGCGAAGGATGGACGGGTGCAAGGGTTCGTGTCTTCACTTGCCCTCACCCCGCCACCGCGACTGTCGGGTGCCGGACCGGGCCTTCCGCCCGCGGCAGTCACTTTGTGCTCACCGTTTCCAGACCGGGATGGTGTGGCGCTTCCCACGTCACCATCCTGCGACCGCCCTAGCTGGGGCCCTTGGCTGCAGGGGCTCCGCTAGGGGGCGTCGGTTGTGGTGGTAGTAAGGGTACTTTCCTCCGCATCGACCTCGTTGACACCCTTCTTCTTTCCCCTTTTCCTACCCTTCTTGTCCTTGTCCTTGTCGTTGTCGATCTCTTTGTTCTCCTTGTTCTTGTTGTCCGACCCTGGGGACCCAGTTCCTCTTGATCTCCTGGATCTCCTTGGCCAACTCGGTCCCCACCGACATCAGCATGGAGAGCTTGTCCTTGTCGACCTCCGCCTTGGTCTCCCGGATACCCGCAGGTGCACGCTTCTTCAACGCGTGCGCCTTCTTGTAGGCCTCCGTGTCGGCCTGGTGGATGGGGCATGTCCGGTGGTCATGGTTGAAGCCTTGCTTCCTCCCATAACACACGAAACAGCCCTGAGGGTGAGCTCGTATGAACTCCCCGAAGGACAGCGGAGGGTTGGCAATGCGGCGGGGGTCCTTCTTCTCCTTCTTCTTCCAACCCTGCTGCAGGGGCTTCCAGCTTCCCCGGTTGCTCCCCGCGTTCAGATTGTTGGCCACGAAGGCACAAACGGCCATCTCGGCGGGCTCACCGTCGTCGTCATCGTCGACGAGAGCTTCGTCGCCATCGGCTCCCGCTGGGTCCATGGCAGCTTCCCCGCCAGGCCCCTTGCCAACGTAGTTGACGTCACGGTTGCCGGGCCTCAACCCGCGGGTGTGGTGGAGGTTCCGGTACTCCTTGAGTACCTCCTCTCCAACCCACTCCAGGATCTCGTCGCAGCTCATCCGCGCCGGGATGGCCTGCAGACGGATGGTCTGGCCGCTCACGTCACACTCATCATGGCGCCACATCGCGGTCTTCTCGCGATCGCCCGTGACGGTGATGAGGAGGGCGTTCCGCAGGGAGTGCCGTTTGACATCCCCGGCCACGTTCCTCCTTGCCCAAGCCACCGCGTTCGTATGATACTCCTTGGGGAGCATCATCTTGACCGCGTGGTTGGACTTGGCCCTCTTGGCTTCCTTCTTGGTGACCCTTTTGATCCATGCTTCCGGCATCATGGAGAGCAGGCGGGCCTGCTCGTCACCTTCAATCCAGTCCTCCAGGTAGGTAGGTAGGTATCTTCGGGAGCTCGGGATGCCTCCTTTGACATTGCAGGAAGAAGGTCTTACCAAGGGGACGTCCTGTCCCTCCCACTGCCCTATGTCAGGTGCGTCTTGAGCCGCTCCTGCATGTGCTTGGGAAGGCATTGTCGCGGCCACCCGGTCCATGTGTCCCAGGTGGGAGGGTGTCCCCACATGTGTCCATGGGTAGGGCCACATGCCCCCTCCTTTGGGCGGCAGCTCTGGGGGGCTGCCCAGCCGTTTGGAGTATCTCTCACCACAAGGGGTATTGCTCCCGCTTGTCTACGGTACGACCGCCTCACCCCTGTGGCTTGAGTTGCGGGGCCACTCTGCTTGGCAGGTGACCCCCTCCTGGACTGTGTACCGGCTCGCCTGTCACCGGTTGCTTCCATGGCTCCGGGTGACGTTTGCGATGGTCCCCGATGCAGCCTGGCCGGGCTCGGACCAGTGGCCTTGGAGTACCGCTCCTGCCACTGGCCCGGTGGGTCGGCTGGGTCGCCCCAGTGCGTCCGACCCATGGGGTATTGGTTCTTTCCTGTCCCTCGGCCGCCCTACGTGTGTGCAGTGTCCTGGGCCGCTGGGCTCCTGTTCACCGGTGTGCCCGCGCGGTTTGCTGTGGTGCGTCTGCGGTGTCCTGGGCCAGCTGGCTCCTGTTCACCGGTGTGCTCGCTCGGTGTGTTGTGTTGCATGTTCGGTGTCCTGGGCCACTGGGCTCCTGTTCACCGGTGTGCGTGCTGTGTGCGGTGCGCGTGTGCCATGGCTGGTTGTGTCCCTCTTCCTCCCCCCCTAATTTTCTTTTTTTTTTGTTTTTTTTTTTTACTTGTTTTTTTTTTTTTTTGGGAAAAAAAAAAAGAAAAAACAAAAAAGAGAAAAACAGGGGCGCGCGTACACTGCAGGCACAAGCACGGGCAGCTGGTGCGGCGGTGCAATAGCGTTGTGTCCTCTGGCGTGTGTCGTCGGTGCTGTGGCGACGGTCGCGCCCCAGGGGTGCGGCTCGCGCGTCCTCATGCACACGGGCTTGGGTCAGGGTGGGTTTTGTGAGGTGTCTCTTTGCTTCTGGAGCTGGCTGGTTAGGCGGCTGTGTGGGCTGTGGGTGTGGGCTGTGGTTACGTTGTTCCCTCGGCGGGCTTGGTTAGGAGTCAAGGGTTAGCGGTTTCGGGGTGTGGCTCGGGTTTGATTTGTGCTTGGGTTCTGGCTCGGTTAGGCGGTTGCGCGGGGCCGGGCGTGTGGGTAGCGGCGTCCACGGGGTCGTGCGCCCAAGGCGAGTGCGGGGTGGTGCGTGCGGGCCGGCCGGTGGCCGGTGGCCTCACTGGAAGTCCCACACATAGGGGTCGACGGGCGTGCCGGGGGCGTACGCAGCGTGCAAGTTGGGCAGCAGCGGGCGCACGTGCAGGGCGTCGGCGTCCCCGATGAGGACCCCACTGAGGACCGAGGGGTTGGCGGCAAGCAGTATGCGATGCCCGGGAGGGGTGGCGGCGAGGAGCGGGAGGATGTCCGCGGCCCGCGACGTGGGGGCGAACACGACGTGGGCCGGGTGCGGCCCCGGGAGCTGTACCGGGGGGAGCGGGACCACAGGACGGCGGTCTACTGTGAGGTGCCAAGTGGCGCGATGGTTGAGGAGCCGGACTAGGGCGATGCTGTGGCGCAGTGTGTGGGGCTGGGTGCTGGGCGGCGGTGGGACGTGCGGCGGGAGGGGGGGGGGGGCGGGGCGGTGGCGTGGGAGGGGGCACGGCGGAGGAGTGACACCAGCGACATGTGTGTCGTGCTGAGGGTGGAGAGGAGCCCACGGTAGCGGGTCTGGGTTCGGCGCCTTTGGGCGTAGTGGTGCTCGTTGTCGTGTGCGTTGGCTTCCTTCGGCGTCCGGTTCGTTTGGTGACTTCTGGGCGGGGCCTGGCGTGGCGCCTCATGGTGGTGGTTTGCTGGGTAACGGGGTTAGATGGCGGCGCCGCTGGCCGGGGGGTCAGGCGCGTCGTGTTGTGCGGCGCGCAGGGCTCCTGGGGTGCTGTGGGTGTCGCCGGTGTCGGTGCGCCGACGCTTGTGGGGTGGTGAGGGGGTGTGTGCGTGCGGGGCTGGGCTTCCGATGATGTCCCACAGGCGGATGCCGTCCCGCTGCGTTTCCTGGAGGGTCTCCCGCAGGCGCCTGAGGACATACGGGTGGTCCTGGGGCGCGGGGAGGTTGCGGGGGTGGACTCCCAGGGGGTGGAGCGCATCGGCCAGCATGGCTTCCCATGCGGCCTGCGGCATCCACCCCCCCGCCGGCCGGTGGTCATGGTTGAAGCCTTGCTTACTCCCATAACACACGAAACAGCCCTGAGGGTGAGCTCGTATGAACTCCCCGAAGGACAGCGGAGGGTTGCCAATGCGGCGGGGGTCCTTCTTCTCCTTCTTCCTCCAACCCTGCTGCAGGGGCTTCGGGCTTCCCCATTTGCTCCCCGCGTTCAGGTTGTTGGCCACGAAGGCACAAACGGCCATCTCGGCGGGCTCACCGTCGTCGTCATCGTCGACGAGAGCTTCGTCGCCATCGGCTCCCGCTGGGTCCATGGCAGCTTCTCCGCCAGGCCCCTTGCCAACGTAGTTGACGTCACGGTCGTCGGGCCTCAACCCGCGGGTGTGGTGGAGGTTGCGGTACTCCTTGAGTACCTCCTCTCCAACCCACTCCAGGATCTCGTCGCAGCTCATCCGCGCCGGGATGGCCTGCAGACGGATGGTCTGGCCGCTCACGTCATACTCATCATGGCGCCACATCGCGGTCTTCTCGCGATCGCCCGTGACGGTGATGAGGAGGGCGTTCCGCAGGGAGTGCCGTTTGACATCCCGGGCCACGTTCCTCCTTGCCCAAGCCACCGCGTTCGTATGATACTCCTTGGGGAGCATCATCTTGACCGCGTGGTTGGACTTGGCCCTCTTGGCTTCCTTCTTGGTGACCCTTTTGATCCATGCTTCCGGCATCATGGAGAGCAGGCGGGCCTGCTCGTCACCTTCATTCCAGTCCTCCACGTTGCGGCGGAAGAGGGTGTATTGACGCGTTCCCGTGGGGGGCCGGCCACGGGACGCTGCGGGACACGCGCAAGTGAGCAGCCAGGCAAAGCACTACGCTCACAGGGGCATCAATGCGCTCATGTCATGTGACAAAGCGTTTCAGAATCCTTGCCACTCTGAAATGAGGGAACGAAAGTATGTACAGCAACACATCAGGATATGTACACATAGGGTTAAGACAATAGACACTCAGTCCCAACTCATATCCCAATCCCAGGTCCGACCCTCTCAGTGGCTGGTAGGGGCGGGGGCTCAAACACAACCCATGCCCTGCTCAGTCCGGACCCTGAAACCCTGCCAATGGGAGAGGTGTCCCGCACAGCCACAGGCGAGTTCCTGCGAACCAAAGTGCTCCAAGGCCAACCGACAGTGGCTCCCCATGCTCCCCCAACGGCAGGTCCCAACTCCACCCTGAGCCAGAGATATGGCCCCGCCATTATCACCCAGGAGTTGGTAGCTGAAAATGGGCTGTTTCAGCCCAAACTGAAATTAACTCAAAAATCCCCATAATTGACCCCTCGTCCGGACCCGTCAGAGGTAGGGATGAGACAACTGACCCTATGCCCTTGGAGTATGAACTCCCTGGAGCCCTCACCCAACCTGGTTCCCTCTGAGGTCCCGGCATCAGGGCAACACGGATGAGTCAAGTGGGGTCATGATGCCAAAATCACCAAAATTGGCGTCATTCCCACGCGTGGCTCGCCCGGCCAAGGTAAGGCCAATGGCTCACAGGGTAGGAGGCATGACCTAGGACTTTTATCTGAGTGTACAACTTGGATTTAGGTCCGGGCTCCCTGTGGGCATAGAGGAATGGGGCCGCCAATTGACCACACGGAAGGGGGAAATTGGGGTCCCAAAATGGGGTCATTTTGGCTGCTCGAAATGAGCCAAAATTTGGGGTGCTCCCAATAGTATATCTCCACGCCGGCTTGGAGATCGGATCCGCCATTCCATACCCGTTCCACCGGGAGTCCAACGGAGACTCCCATGCTCTTGGCTCTCAAAAATTTTCCTTGCCACTCGGCGTGGTGACGATCCCAATTGGGTCCACATATGCTAAAATGGTAAAATTGCCTACACTCACTTTGGGCTAGCGCCTTAACGAAGGTTGCTCCGCTTCGCCCACGTGGTGTGTGAACCATGGGGACCAATGTCCATATCACCCATGTCATATATTATCCATTGGTCCAAGCGTCCGGCGTGCACGAAGGTTAGAACATGGTGCACGGCGGGTAGCAAAAGTGGAAAATTGCTCAAAATGGCCAAAAATGCGCACACTCATGGTTGGGGCAAATGAGGCACATGCCCGACTCGGACCGGAGTGTGCCATAGGATTGGTATCAAGTCATGTTGGTCCAACATATCTTTTGGGCGTCGCCCAACTCCCCCGGTATTGGGAATGGCAGGGTCGCCAAGTGAGTTCATGATTTGGGATAGTCCCAAATCGCCAACATGGCGGCCACGGTATGCCAAGCCTAAGAGGAGTTATTCGCCGGGTCCAAGATATGTTGGGCACCCAAGTGTGTACCCTCATAACATACTTGGGTCATGATGTCAATTGAGCGCAACGTTGAGATACACGGTCGCCACTTGACATCATTCGGGGCCAAAAACGGCAAAATTGGTACAAAGACACACAAAAGTGCCTTGGAAGGTGCACAATTATATTATAATATCTTCGGCTTGGATCGTGCAATCAACTAATCCTTCTACACACAATGACTTGACACCATTGACCTTCCATTCCGCATATGTGCTCCACTTGGGGCGCCTTGAAAGGTTACGCGCGCTACTTCCCAAGTGGGCACATGAAAATATGGAAAATTGCAAAATACACACCTTGCTCCCAACGCATCGCTTCAGGATCACCACACAAGCTTCCCTTCACGAAGGTTGGGCTTGCAATTGATCGTGGGGAGTATGGAGAAGGGGGTTGCACAATATGAGGTCCATTGGCGGGCTTGGCTTGGAGCGATGGACCCGCCAAATTGGCACGCAACACAACACAAGGCACATACTCCATATTGCCCAAAAAGGTAGGTCCCCCCACGATATGTCATGCCCCTCCAAGGGCATAACTTTGTGTCAATCGCTCATAGGAACTCAAGGAGAGTTCCTATGCAACACCAACACTTGCGCGCTACACTCGAAAGTTATCTTAACGCACGCAATGTCATGGCCAAAGAGTTAAAACGCAAACTCTACCCTCTTGACCATGATCCATTACACTAGCGCGCACGTGTGGAAACGCAAGGCATATAAAGCTTCCTAAATTACGTCGGGAGTATTGTGAATACATCCCACGTTTCCTTATTGTCATTCCTCGCAAGCGGCACGAGATATGACCCTTACAAGTGGCCTCACGAATCAACTTTGTTTTGCCCATATCTCTGAGTCAAATGGAGGGCAAGATAAAAGGAAAGTTGATTCGTGCATAGGGAAGCACGTAGGTCCACTCGAAAGAGGTCAAATCAAGTGCGGGGATGTCGAAGTCGAAAATCCGATTTCGACATCCTGAAAAATTCGGATTAAGGTTGCGAGTGTAAGATGTGAAAATTGCGGAAGCGTCCATGCAGTTCCTGAAGGCTTTGGAGCCTTCGTGACGGATTGCGTTAAAATTTCCATTATAAACAGTTAAACTGGCGGTTACGGTAAAGTCGCGATCCAACCGCCAGCAGTCAAAACAGTGAATATCAGAACGGAAGCGTAAAACTTGACAAAAACAATATGAAAATAAAACCCTGTTGATTCCTGATATTCTGATACACAAATCTCCGCTGGTGGTGCATCGGTTGCCGATGCGGGGCTTTACGGCACGGAATGGAGCGTCAACGGGCGTCTTCCCTTCCGTACATGGGGTTAGTGGACCGGAGACCGGTTGTATGCCGTAACCTAGCCATGGGGTTCTGGGTACCGCTTCACCCCCCTCCTTAGAGCAAACCCTGGGGGGGGCTCGATAACACCCAAGCATGGCAGCGGGTACCCAGGACCATCCCCTGAAGGGGGGGGGTGTCACATCCTCACTTCAGGCCGATTCTGGGTTAGGCTGCCCATTCCAACGCATAGTAATACAGGTATGATGCTGTAGATGTTAGTAATAAGAGGTACAGTATCAAGTATCAAGTCCCGGGTCCTGGCGGCGATTGTTCGGCATCCAAATGACCCGTTAACCCATACCAGGCGCACCGGGTGCCGGCTGCTACGGTCACCACCACAGTGGTAGTGGCATACACGGCCAACATAGGCGACACACGACGACCGAGGTGGTCCCACAGGTCGAGAGCGACCACAAAGATCCATCAGGCTACCCCAAGCTTCCCAAGGCCCGCCGACTGGGGAGAGTCCCCACGGGTCCTTCCTCGGGCGCACCATGTCCATATCCATACGACGCGAGTCCAGAGTGCCACAGCCGAACTCCTTAAGAACCCCAGATCTTAAGGGAACTCCTCCTTAAGGGATCGGGCATCAAGGCCGCCTTTTCCCTCGCCCTATTACCACGAAGGCCATACATGAGGGAGTCCTCATGCAGTGTGGGCGGAGGCGTCGACTCCTCAAACCACCAGTTTCCCAGGCAGACTGACCGAGGTCAGGAGCACCGGAGGCCGCCATCCGAATGCAAGTGCGTCTGCGAATCGGTAGGCTCACACTGGGACTGACAGTGGCGGACCGCTGGGAGTGTAGTCAGGCAACTGGGCTTCCCGCCTGGCGCCATCAGGATCTCCACACATCACAGCGAATAGGGCAACACGGTATCACGGGCACTCAAACAGTAGAATATGTACTGAGGTACTGGTCCAGGCTGAACCATATGTAAAAACATGTAAACGGCGACTCAGGGCGCCTCTGTATCCCGATTCGTGGTGAAAAACAGTCCATCCCTCAGCGATGGGCTGATGACACTTAACATACAGATGCACATATCCTGGAGGACAGAAAAACAAGCAATAATCCGGGTAAATAGGCGTGTAAACACGCTCTGGACAGAGCGCCAAACCACGCCACGGTCAGGATAAGGCAATGCAGGAGGGTGGACGGGAAAACGCCTGAGTTCAGGCCATATATAGTCAGCTGACACACGTCGACTGGTCTGGATTCCGCAAGTGCCATGGAACCAGACCACACACCAAAAATTCGCAATGCCGATGACAGCGGCATCCGTTGCGCAACGACGTATGGGCTTCAAGGCCCCAAGAGCTCAGAAATATGAAGGTCAGTCGCCCTACCTGGTTTCCCAAGGATTCAGCAGGGGGGGAGTGACGAATAGAATTGAAGAGAGGGGCCATCCTCCTCTGGATTCAGCAGGGGGGGGTATATGGCTATCTGTCACCGAAAGATGGAAGAGAGCAAGCAAGTAAGGGACGATTCGTCGGCCTCACAAGCGCTCCAAAACGCATCAGGGGAGAGCTCAGGGCGCTGATCAGGCACCCCTGGCTGCAATCGCCCGGGTGAGTGCTGCCAAGTCCGAAACGTGGATCTTGGTCTTGTGCTTGCGGATGTACTCCATGAAGGGAGTATTGACCCGCGGCACGAACGAGGAGACGGGCTCCCAGGTGTCGTGGGACGGCCCATAGCCTCGCCAACGAACCTTGAACTCGGGACCTCCGGGTGCCGAGGCCTTCGGACGCTGAGCCAGGATCTTCTCGACTGTATAGTCGTCCTTCTCAGCATAGTCGTCGTCCGAATCGGCCTCATGTGCGGCATAGCTCAGGGACACGTGCTGGCCACGGAGGTCGGGTTCCCCCACACGGAGTTGACTCTCGTGGCGCTCCCGGAACTGTCCGTGACCCACCTTGATGCGGTAGGTGTCCTCACCAATCCTGCAGACCACCTCGCCGGGTGTGAACCAGGTCTTGGTGCGGTGGGTGCCCATGGGGCGGGGTCTGATCACCCACACCGGGTCTCCCACCCTGACTTTCTGCGCTGTCGAGCTCGGGGCGGACTTCTGACGCTCAGCATGCTCCTTCTCAAGCTGCTGGCGGATGTCCCGCGCCGTTTGCTCTTGCCGCGCGAAGAACTCCTTGGCATCCATAGCCATGCCATCACCAGACAAGGGAAGTCCCCTACCCAGGGGGTCCCTGCCGAAGAGAATCTGGTGAGGGGACAAACCGCCCGGAGTGGGGGTGTCATGATGGGCCTTCAGAGCAGGCCACATCTCCTCAAACCAGTTCCGACGTGGATTGGTGATGTGGATCTTGCGCAGCTTCTCGAACAGCTGCCGTCCAGCCACTTCAGCACGGCCGTTAGACCGGCTGAGATAGGCGACGCTCTTGGCATGACGTATTCCCATGAGGGAACACATAGCCTTGAACCAGCCACCAGTAAACTGGGGCCCTCGGTCACTGCAAATGGTGCGGGGGATGTCAAAGACGGTCAGCCAATGACGAATCATCATGACTGGCACTTCTCTGGCAAGCAACCCCTTTTTGCGTGCCGGAACGGCTACAACGTAGCCGCTGTGGCGGTCCACACAGAGAACCACACAGTCAAAGGTCTCCTTGCCAATGTGCACTTCGGGCCTGGAGAAGACGTCCATGGCCACGCTCTCCATGGGCTGGTCAGGAACCGGGGTCCATTGGGGTTCCCCCTTGACGTTCCGGTTATCAGGATTGCAGGCCTGACAGACCGAGCAACCCTTCCTGACCTTCTTGATGGCGGTGTAGAGAACGATATGGTCAATCTCGAACCGACGCCGCATGTCAAGAGCTTGCTTCTTGACCCCTGGGTGCAGCATGTGGTGGTGCCAAGCTTCACACAGCTCGAGCACCCGGGACTCTGGTACTAGCAGCTTACCATTCCGGTAGAGCTTGCCATCTTCCTCAGTCAGCCCCTTTGGCCACTTCTGCCCGTCGTCAGGGTCGGTCACAGCCCTATACTCGGCCGCAAAGGCCTCAGACCTGGCGTAATCGTCGGTCCAGTCGTCCTGGAGGCAAGACTCCGGGAAGAGGTGCTTGTCGGACTCGGCTCCCTGAGGGGCGAGTACTCTGACCGCTCTGCTCACCCTCGACGCGAGGGGGGCATCCGCAGCCATGACGACGAAGCATTTAGCACCCTCCTCCTCCATCAGGTGCTCCATTTCGATGATCCTCTTGGCTTCAGCGGTCTCAGCCTCATCGCCATGGGCAGAGATGTCCTGCATGCCCTTGCTGGCGGGATAGGCCCACCTGCTGAGACAGTCCGCCACGGTGTTATCCTTTCCAGGAATATAAACAACCGTAAGGTCGAACTTGGCCAAGGTCTCGTGCCATCTTGCCCGTCGGGAGGCGGGACCTGAGGGGGTGTCCACGTGCTCCTTGTGCCACGACTGCAGACTCTGATGGTCGGTGCAGACGGTGACGGGATGGAGGGCTATGTACCCAGCCCATTTCCTGAGAGCCATGACGATGGCATACGCCTCCTTTTCACGGGGCGTCCACGTCCGTCTCTGGCCTTCCGCCAGGACTCGGCTCCAGAAGGCCACGGGCACGTGCCTCCCGTCGTCAAGCACTTGCTCCAACACAGCGCCAATGGCGTAGTCGGAAGCGTCGGTGCGCAGGACGAACCCTCGGTCGGGATCCACGAGGTGCAGACCCACTGCGGATAGCAGCGCCTGCTTCATCCCCTCAAAGGCACGGTCAGACTCAGCTGTCCAGACCAGAGCCTTCTTGGACCCCTTCTTGGTCTCCTCTCGGTTGCCCTTGAGCATGGTCGTCATGGGGGCTGCATACTCGGCATACATTTTGATATACCCCGAGTAGTAGTTGCAGAACCCCAGATACGCCCGTAGCTCAGAGACCGTCCTGGGCTTTTCCCAGTGCTCAATCGCCGCCACCTTGCCAGGTATGGGCTTTCGCTGCCCGTTCCCAACTACGTGGCCAGCGAAGACCACCTCGCTTACCGCAATGGTGGCCTTGTCACTGCTGCCCGTGAGTTTGTGCCGAACCAGAAGGTCCAGCACTCGAGTGACGTCCCTCTCGTGTGCCTCCAGGAGCTCCTCGTAGCTCATGCTGGGGTCCCCGGACGCGATGATCACGTCGTCCACAAAGGGGTCCGCACAGTCGCGCACCGGCTCAAGCAGGTTCTCCAGCATCCGCTGAAAAGCCGCATTGCCGTTGGTAACGCCCATGGGCATCACCTTCCACTGGAGAGGTCCAAGTGGGGTGCTCATGGCCGTGCAGGCACGGGACTCCTCGACGAGAGGCATCTGATGATAATCATGTTTCAGGTCAATCACCGTGAAGATCCTCCGCCGGTGTTGTTTTTGCAGCATGTCCTCAATGAGGGGCAGCGTATAGCTGTCGTGCTGCGTTTGGGCGTTTAAGCCGCGGTAGTCGACCACGAGCCGCCACTCACCGGCAACCTTCTTGGGGACGACGAAGCACGGAGAGGCCCATTCGGAATGGCACAGCTCGAGCCAGCCTCTCTGGATGAAGTCACGGAGGATCTTCTCCATGGCCTCTTTCCTCTCGCCCCTCAGGGCAGACTCCCGGTGCCGATACACACGGGGGTCCTGCTTCAGTCGTATCTTGGCCTCGCCATACGGTCCACGTCCGCTGAAGAAGGTATCACCATACTTCTGCTTCAGCCTGGCCCTCAATGCCTGGATCTTGGGGCAGTCATCGGACTCCGCCTTGGCTTTTCCGGGCACTTGAACCACGGAGCTTACTTGAGGGGTAGCGACCCCGCTCGCTTTCGGCTCAGGTGGTCTTCCCAGGTGGCCCAAAGGGCCATCCCTGGTCTTGCCTCGGAACAGATCGCCGTAGGTGGGTGGGTTACCGCCAGGCGGCTCGTCTTGGCTGGACATGTGATCCAGCACCCTCTGTACGAAGGTATTCCCGTCATAGGAACCGGAGACGATTGAGTCCACTTCCCACCAGGCTTTGTCCTGGCCTTTGCCCTCACGCTGGTTTCCCCAGTCGTGAAAGGGCTGATCCATATACCCCTGAACCAGATCCCATTCCTCTTCAGTGAGGGGGTCTTCCGATTCCGATTCTTCAATGTCAACAGGGGGAACCGCAAAGCATTGCCACCAGGGCTCTGCTATGATGCGGTTGACACACACGAAGTCCGTGGTATCGGCCTGATCAAGACCCCCATCCACATAGTGGAATTCCGTTGGCCATCTCTGGGGTGGCATGGGCTGTCCCTTAGCGTCCTGATCAGGGTTGGGATTAACAAACGTTGTTTGTTAATTTTTTTTGGAAAATTAACGAACAAACGAACGAACGAACGAACGATGAAAATAAACGAACGTCGTTTGTTAATTTTTTTCCTTGTTAATGTCCTTTCGGTTTGCTTCTAATGGTTTGCTTGTTTCTATTCTGCCCCATTGGTCCTTTCCACAATATTTTCCAAAATGTTTTTTCAAAAAAAATTTCCAAAAGTTTTTTTCTGAATTCCTGCTTTTAAATGTTTCTCAAAACACCCTGCAAATGATTCACACCTTAAATTGTTTGCTTCCCTTTTATGCACTACCCTGCCTGCAGTTCAGCCAAAAAGACAATGTTTCTTAAAACACCGTGCAAATGACTTTTCAGCTCTACCCTGTCTTGCCCTGCAACTCAGACACAAAGAATACTTTAACGTCGACTTTACTGCACACTGTCTTCTTCCTGGTCCAGCGCTAAGCGTGGGCCTTGAAAGAGGGGTCCCCGGATTCAACAGAGCTAAACAAAGGCAAGGCTACACATCAGGATATCAATACACACATGCATGCCACGCCTCAGGGTTGATGGAGGCACAGAGGCCAAAGTGAAATTTACAGATCCACTCACTGCATGTGAATGACAGGCACACGCACGTGACACACACTGAAAACAAGACTTCTGGCGAATACAACTGGAGGCAGACGACGCTTATTTACCTTGGCGCTTGGGCGCAGCGCGGAGGTCGCCCCAGGCAGTGCTGCGTCGCCCTGACTTCACGCGTCGCCCTGACCTCACGCGCCGTGCGCGCAGTGCTGCTTCGCTCTGATTCTACGCTCAGTGCTGCTTCGCCTTGACTTCACGCGCAGTGCTGCTTCGCCTTGACTTTACGCGCAGTGCTGCTTCGCCGGAGCATGAGGCTTGCGCTTGCACAGGGAGAGGGGCTGAGGCCCGAACATACACGCCGCTCGTCAGTAGGGTGGTCATCACGCTGATCGCTGCAAGCTTCGGCGACGGGTTGCTTCATTTGGGCTTGGCGTCGGTGGAACTTTTCTGACGCGGTTTTGAAGGGGTCTCCCAACTTCTTTTCCCCCACTCCTTTGACGTCTTTGTGTTTTCTGGATTTCACCGTGGTAGAATTCGTCACGTTTCGCTCCAAAAATTCACGGACAAGGCACATGGTAGCACAGGAAGCACCAGCAGCAGCAAATTGGTACCGCACACGCCTATTTGTAGTTCCGCAGCTTCACTCATCAGTTCTCCCACTTCTGACAAGCTCGGCATGGCCAAAAAGTTCCATGGCCTTTGCCGCCCATGACACCACTGAGCTAAAAGCAAAATACAGAGATGCAATGTGCATAAATCCGAAATTAATAATACAAACATGTGAAAAGCCTAAAAAATTGCTATTCTGCACGAATTGCGGTCCTGTTCTGAAATGTCTGTGCCTGTGGTTTTTGAAATCCTGTGCATTTTAAAATCCTTCAGTTCACAGGCTCTGACAACGCAAAACATCGGACACAGCACACAGGAAGTGCGCGCGCTATGCCGCGGCAGGGGCCTGCGGGCCGTCGTTTGTTAAAACGTCGTTTGTTAATAAATTTCCCTAAGCGTAACAAACAAACGACCGTTCAGTCGCTAAACGCTCGCTTATCCCAACCCTGGTCCTGATAGACACTCTCTCCAGCCGGTAGGACGACCTTGTTTAAGGTCATGTTGGTCAATGAGGCTACCCAATGTCGGGTACTTTCCTCCTCGGTGCATCCCATAGGAACAACCAGCACTGCCTTGGAGCGGTCCTTGCGAATCTTCGCTATCGCTCTTGGAATGTCCCAACGGGGGCAATGGATCCACATCAATCCCTGATGCGGACCCCAGTGCTTCTTCCACGCGGAGTCCTGTGCGCTTCAGTACTTCTCACACACCCGCAGATGGGCGGAGGTTCCTGAAGAGAACGCATCCAGGGCCAGATCCGACGCTCCCAGGTCCGCGACCACTCGGTTCGCCACTTCCGGCCTTACGCCGTACTCCTGGTTTGCTGGCCCAGTGGGCTCAGTGTCCAGCGCGGCCACTTTGAGCTGATTGCGTTCGGGGTGGATCCATTGGCATTCCACATGGTGCTCAGGTGACGAAAGCCACGAGAGCTGGTCGTCCTGGTACGGGGTCATGGAGGCCTGGGCCGGGAGAACGCCGGAGTCCGTCTCCATCATGAAGTCGTACCCAACGATCATGTCCCAGTCCATCTCGGCCTCGTAGAAGCGACCGTGCAGGAGGATTTCCTTGCCGAGGTCTGGGCGACTCAGCTCACGATGGTTCACGAACTGCGGCCCGATGGCCGCTTCCTTCGTGCCTCCCACCATGTACTGGCCGTTCGCCACCTTCAGCCTGACAGGCTTCCGACTGTCGGTCAGACACTCTGGTGGAAGTAGGCCAGCCTTGACCAAGCTGACTTGAGCTCCCGTGTCGACCAACACGTCGAAAACCTTTTCCACTTCCCCGCATAGGGCACGGACCTTAAGATGCAACTGCCGCTCGCGACCGACACGGCGCACGGCGTGCAAACTCAGGATCTCCGGCCGTTCCAGAAGCTCCACAAGCGACTGGTGCAGGTCGTGGACAATGGGCTCAGGCTGCCCATCTGCAGCATCCAGCTGCAGTCCGGGTGATCCTCCGATACTCTCGGATAGATCTTGTAGTACATCAAACACATTCTTGGTCGCGAAGGACGGACGGGTGCAAGGGTTCGTGCCTTCACTTGCCCTTACCCCGCCTCCGCGACTGGGCGCCGGACCGGGCCTTCTGCCCGCGGCAGTCCCCTTGTGTTTATCGACTCCCGACTGGGATGGTTCGGCGTTTCCCACGTCACCATCCTGCGACCGCCCTAGCTGGGGCCCTTGGCTGCAGGGGCTCCGCTAGGGGGCGTCGGTTGTGGAAGAGGGGGTGTTCTCCTCGGCCTCAACGTCGTTGACGCCCTTCTTCCTCCTCTCACTACGAGTAGGCTTCTTGTCCTTGTCCTTGTTCTGGTTGTTCTGGTTCTTCTCCTTGTTCTTGTTGTCCGACCTGGGGACCCAGTTTCTCTTGATCTCCTGGATCTCCTTGGCCAACTCGGTCCCCTGCGACACCAGCTTGGAGAGCTCGTCCCTGTCCACCTCCGCCTTGGCCTCCCGGATACCCGCGGGCGCACGCTTCTTCGACCCGTGCGCCTTCTTGTAAGCCTCCGTGTCGGCCTTGTGGACGGGGCATGTTCGGTGGTCATGGTTGAAGCCTCGCTTCCTCCCATAACACACGAAACAGCCCTGAGGGTGAGCTCGTATGAACTCCCCAAAGGACAGCGGAGGGTCGCCAATGCGGCGAGGGTCCCTCTTCTCCTGCTTCCTCCAACCCTGCTGCAGGGGCTTCCAGTTTCCCGGTTTGCTCCCCGCGCTCAGGTTCTTGGCCACGAAGGCACACACGGCCACTTCGGCGGGCTCATCGTCGTCGTCATCGTCGACGAGAGTCTCATCGCCGCCGGCTCCCGCTGGGTCCATGGCAGCTTCCCCGCCAGGTCCCTCGCCAACGTAGTTGACGTCGCGGTCGCCGGGCCTCAACCCGCGGGTGTGGTGGAGGATTGGACACTCCTTGAGTACTTCCTCGCCAACCCACTCCGAGATCTCGTCGCAGCTCATCCGCGCCGGGATGGGCTGCAGACGGATGGTCTGGCCGCTCAACTCACACTCGTCAAGGCGCCACATCGCGGTCTTCTCGCGATCGCCCGAGACGGTGATGAGGAGAGCGTTCCGCAGGGAGTGCCGTTTGACATCCCGGGCCACGTTCTTCTTGGCCCAAGCCACCACGTTCGTGTGATACTCTTTGGGGAGCATCATCTTGACCGTGTGGTTGGACTTGGCCCGCTTGGATTCCTCCTTGGTGACCCTCTTGATCCATGCTTCCGGCAGCATGGAGAGCAGGCGAGCCTGCTCGTCACCCTCGTTCCAATCCTCCACGTTGCGGCGGAAGAGGGTGTATTTCCCTCGGAAGTCTCGCCAATCTCGTAGGCGGATCTCCCGTCCATCATGCTCAAGCTTGATGGACTTCCAGCGCTTGGCAGCCACCTGCGGAGCGTCCACCCGCTCCTGCTCGTTGAGCCACTTCTTGGCTTCCTTGAGGGTCTTGATTCTCCCCTCCTTGGTCGCCACGAAGTATAGCTCTCCGAGCACTTCCGGCAGGCGGTACCTGAACCGTTTGAAGACATATCTCTCCGCATCCGCGGGAGGCAGGTCTTCAGTGACGGTCAGCCCCCAATCGTCCAGCTTCTCCAAGAAGCGGTCGAGGTTGAGGGGGTTGCCATCGTACATGGGGGGCTTGATGTCCTTCGAGTCTTCCCACACGGCGGCATCCGCGGCCTTAGAGACCATGAATGCCGGCCGCGAGGTCGACCGAGGTTCCCATCGGCCTCGCCCACGGACTCCCACGGCCGCCACGTCCATCTCCTCCATGGAATCCCTGTGGCTACGCCGTGGTTCCTCCACGTACGCTGAACCAAAATGTTCACGCCGTACTCTTTCCATGTACGCATCCTCATCACGGCGCCGGCGGCTGAGTTCAGCGGCCTCCCGTCGTACACCACGCGGCGGGCTGATGTTGAACTCCTCCAGGTCCAGATCCAGGTCCTCACCTTCACCGACATCCCACTCCACGTCTCCTCTGGGGACCTCATCCCTGAGCCCACCATAACGTCCACCAGCCATTGGGATTGGCTCCGGGGCTGGTGCGGGGCGTCGGGGGCGTACAGGCGTCCGCGGTGGAGCACGGCGGTTGCGGTACTCCGCGCTGAGCGACTCATCACGCCATTCCTCACTGCCACTGCCGGGCGGCACGCGCTCGTTGCGGCGGCCCGCGCTGTGGTGAGAGGGGGCGGTAAGAGAGGGGGCACTGGCGCTGGGGCGACTCCTGGGGGCTCTGCCGGGGGCGTGGGGTCTGCCTGGACCTGGTCCGGGTCCCCAGCCGTCGTGCGACGAGCCAGACTCCAGGGGTGGGTGGTCGCTGCCGACGCTCCCACGGGCTTCCAGCGCGTCCAGCCTCTGCTGCAGGCCGCTGACGACGTTGGTCAGCGACTTGGTCTCGGCCCTGGCGATGTCCAGCTCCTTCTGCGCGCGCGAGGCGACCCTGGAGATGCGAGCCATCTCGCCCTTGCCCGTGTCTACCTCCAGCTCGAGCAACTGGACTCTCCTGCGGAGGTAGACAATCCACCGCCAGGTGGTATCCGGGTCGCCGTTCCCTGGTGGGTCGTCGGGGTCCCCAGGGGGTCCTCCAGGAGGGCCTCCGCCGGGTCCGCCCGGTCCAGGGGGTCCTCCCCCGCCCGGTGGTCCGCCTCCAGGGGGTCCACTTGGTGGGCGTCCTCCAGGGGGTCCTGATGGTCCTCCGCCAGGGGGTCCCGGTGGGTCTCCGCCGGGTCGCCTCGGTGGGTCCGAGGATGGGCGCCTCTTCGTGATGCCGAAGTCCATGTCGTCATCCTCGTCCATTTCGCCCCACCTGGGCGTCTCGGTCTCGGAAGGCTCCGAGCTCCGGTAGGGAGGAGGGAGATCCTCATCCTCACCTTCCGGTTCCATGGGGACGTCTCCGCCTCCTCCGCCCGTCCAAGCCACCACTTGGCGATGTCGGCGGCCTCGTTCATCCCCGTCACTGGCGGTGAAGAAGGGGTCACTGTCGTGGGGGTGTCCACCCGCTGGCCTCCGCGGCCTCTCGGGGGTCTTCCCCTTGCCCTTCCTCCGTCGATGGGCGGTGGTGCCACTGCTCCCACTGCTGCCCGTGTCGGCCTCGTCCAGCGTCATCCTGGAGGAGGCGTCCCCTTCGAAAAGTTTTCGAAGGGTCTCCACTCGTGATCCTCCCGGGGGAGTCTCGCGGCGGAGTTTGGCCTCTGCCTCCTCCATTGCGGCGGCGGTGGCTGCGGCAGCCCGCACTTCGGCTTCTTCCCGAGCACGAGCCGCCTCGGCTTCCCGGGCCTGCTGCAGCCGCGCCTTCTGCGCTTCCAACGCCGCCAGCTCCGCCTCCGTCTTGGCCTTCTCCTCAGCGACCTTCCGTCGCGCGGCCTCGATGGCTTCCTTCTTGGCGGCGTCCGCCTGGGCCTTGGCCGTCGCTTCGGCGTGGGCCCTTTCCTCCGCCTCCTTCTTTGCCCTCTCTTGGGCAAGCGCCTCTTCCAGCGCCCTCACCTCGGCCTCCCTGCAGGCAATGGCCTCCTGCGTCAGGCGGGCTTCCTCGTCGGCTGCCGCCCACTCACCATTGACCTGGGCAGTCGCTGCCCCATGGGCGGCTACGGCCGTGAGTCCGGCCGCAATGGCCGCCACGGTCCGGGCGTGGATGGCCATGCCGTGCGCCCACTCCGCAGCCTCCTTCTGGGTGATGCCGACGGCGCCCTCCACGGCAGCGCTGTGCTGCCTGGCCCGTTGCCGGACAACCCGAAGGTTGCAGGGCACCCCACAGGCGCGCTCACAGGCGCGCGCCACGTCCCTGTCGGGAGCGACGCTGCTGCTGGAGCTGGCCTGGTCGGCCGGCATCCTCCCGCGGTGGGCCGACTCCACTTCGCTGCTGGGGCTTGCTGAGGCCTGCTGGGGCCTCAGGAGCAGCGGACGGGGCTTGGCCTTGGTCTGCCTGGCGACTCGGATGTAGTCGCCAAGGGTGGTGGAGCCGGGGTGGTGACCACCATTGGCCCGTTGGGGACTGGGGGCTGGGGTTCCGCCCTTGGCGCCTTGGGCGGCTTCGGCGGCCAGGGACTCCTGGTACTCCCGCCACTTCCGGTCCCGCTTCTTGTCCCCGGCGGACCGCTTCTCCTTCGCCGGAGACGCGCTGCTGCTGCCCTGCAGCCTGCGCTCGCTCCCCGGCTCCGGGAACTTCCTCTCGATCATGTCCCACAGGGAGACATTGATCGAGGCGCCCGACGGGTAGGCGTTGGGGTCCTCGTCCTCCTCAATCCCGTCGGGGCGCAGCCCTTCGCCGGGCCTGTCCGGCCGGGTCCAGGTCCTCCAGCGCCTCTGCTGGTGGCGGTACTCGTACCCTTCCGCCCGCAGCCAGTCCTCCACGGCCTGCAGGCGGTCGGGGGCGATGTCCGTGCGGAGCTCGAAGCTCCTGGGCATGCCGCCTTCGCACTGGGGGTGGCTGTGGCGGTAGTGCTGGTCCCAAACCAACCCACGCAGTAGTTGCGCTGCATGGGGGTGGGGCCGCGGCCACGTCCTGCCCGCTTCTTGCCAATTCACCATGGCAGCGGGGGCGTAGTTGGTCTTGAGGTCCTTGGTGTGCACTCGTTCAACTCAACGAACTGGTGGTGGTTGTTGAGGCCGGTGCTGCAGCACTGGACCCGAAGTGCGGCTGGTGCTGGTCAGCCGGTGGTTGTGGAGGTGGTTGACGCGGCCTTGCTGGTCGGCCGATGGGACTCCGGGTCGGCCGATGGGGCTGATGCAGGAGTCCTGGTCTGTGCACCTCTTCCACGGTCGCTGCGCGGTCAGGGCGATGCTCTGGACGGCGCTGCGGGCTCCGTGACGAACTCGGCGCTGTCGCTGGGCGGCGCTGCGAGCCGCTGCGCTGCGCTGCGAGCTGCTGCGCTGCGCTGCGAGCTGCGAGCTGCGAGCTGCTGCGACGCGCTGCTCGGGGTTGGTGGCCCCGAGTGGCACGCGAGGGCTGGGTAACCCCGCGGCGGTGAAACGCTTTTGACGCGTTCCCGTGGGGGGCCGGCCACGGGACGCTGCTGGACACGCGCAAGTGAGCAGGCAGGCAAAGCACTACGCTCACAGGGGCATCAATGCGCTCATGTCATGTGACAAAGCGTTTCAGAATCCTTGCCACTCTGAAATGAGGGAACGAAAGTATGTACAGCAACACATCAGGATATGTACACATAGGGTTAAGACAATAGACACTCAGTCCCAACTCATATCCCAATCCCAGGTCCGACCCTCTCAGTGGCTGGTAGGGGCGGGGGCTCAAACACAACCCATGCCCTGCTCAGTCCAGACCCTGAAACCCTGCCAATGGGAGAGGTGTCCCGCACAGCCACAGGCGAGTTCCTGGGAACCAAAGGGCTTCACGGCCAACCGACAATGGCTCCCCATTCTCCCCTAACGACCGGTCCCAACTCCTCTCTGAGCGAGAGATATGGCCCCGCCATTATCACCCAGGAGTTGGTAGCTGAAAATGGGCTGTTTCAGCCCAAACTGAAATTAACTCAAAAATCCCCATAATTGACCCCTCGTCCGGACCCGTCAGAGGTAGGGATGAGGCAACTGACCCTATGCCCTTTGAGTACGAGCTCCCTGGAGCCCTCACCCAACCTGGTTCCCTCTGAGGTCCCGGCATCAGGGCAACACGGATGAGTCCAGTGGGGTCATGATGCCAAAATCACCAAAATTGGCGTCATTGCCACGCGTGGCTCGCCCGGCCAAGGTAAGGCCAATGGCTCACAGGGTAGGAGGCAGGACCTAGGACTTATATCTGAGTGTACAACTTGGATTTAGGTCCGGGCTTCCTGCAGGCATAGAGGAATGGGGCCGCCAATTGACCACACGGAAGGGGGAAATTGGGGTCCCAAAATGGGGTCATTTTGGCTGCTCGAAATGAGCCAAAATTTGGGGTGCTCCCAATAGTATATCTCCACGCCGGCTTGGAGATCGGATCCGCCATTCCATACCCGTTCCACCGGGAGTCCAACGGAGACTCCCATGCTCTTGGCTCTCAAAAATTTTCCTTGCCACTCGGCGTGGTGACGATCCCAATTGGGTCCACATATGCTAAAATGGTAAAATTGCCTACACTCACTTTGGGCTAGCGCCTTAACGAAGGTTGCTCCGCTTCGCCCACCTGGTGTGTGAACCATGGGGACCAATGTCCATATCACCCATGTCATATATGGTCCATTGGTCCAAGCGTCCGGCGTGCACGAAGGTTAGAACATGGTGCACGGCGGGTAGCAAAAGTGGAAAATTGCTCAAAATGGCCAAAAATGCGCACACTCATGGTTGGGGCAAATGAGGCACATGCCCGACTCGGACCGGAGTGTGCCATAGGATTGGTATCAAGTCATATGTGTCCAACATATCTTTTGGGGGTCGCCCAACTCCTCCGGTATTGGGAATGGCAGGGTCGCCAAGTGAGCCCATGATTTGGGATAGTCCCAAATCGCCAACATGGCGGCCACGGTATGCCAAGCCTAAGAGGAGTTATTCGCCGGGTCCAAGATATGTTGGGCACTGAAGTGTGTACCCTCATAACATACTTGAGTCATGATGTCAATTGAGCGCAACGTTGAGATACACGGTCGCCACTTGACATCATGCGGGGCCAAAAACGGCAAAATTGGTACAAAGACACACAAAAGTGCCTTGGAAGGTGCACAATTATATTATAATATCTTCGGCTTGGATCGTGCAATCAACTAATCCTTCTACACACAATGACTTGACACCATTGACCTTCGATTCCGCATATGTGCTCCACTTGGGGCGCCTTGAAAGGTTACGCGCGCTACTTCCCAAGTGGGCACATGAAAATATGGAAAATTGCAAAATACACACCTTGCTCCCAACGCATCGCTTCGAGATCACCACACAAGCTTCCCTTCACGAAGGATAGGCTTGCAATTGATCGTAGGGAGTATGGAGAAGGGGCTTGCACAATATGAGGTCCATTGGCGGGCTTGGCTTGGAGCGATGAACCCGCCAAATTGGCACGCAACACAACACAAGGCACATACTCCATATTGCCCAAAAAGGTAGCCCCCCCCACGATATGTCATGCCCCTCCAAGGGCATAACTTTGTGTCAATCGCTCATAGGAACTCAAGGAGAGTTCCTATGCAACACCAACACTTGCGCGCTACACTCGAAAGTTATCTTAACGCACGCAATGTCATGGCCAAAGAGTTATAACGCAAACTCTACCCTCTTGACCATGATCCATTACACTAGCGCGCACGTGTGGAAACGCAAGGCATATAAAGCTTCCTAAATTACGTCGGGAGTATTGTGAATACATCCCACGTTTCCTTATTGTCATTCCTCGCAAGCGGCACGAGATATGACCCTTACAAGTGGCCTCACGAATCAACTTTGTTTTGCCCATATCTCTGAGTCAAATGGAGGGCAAGATAAAAGGAAAGTTGATTCGTGCATAGGGAAGCACGTAGGTCCACTCGAAAGAGGTCAAATCAAGTGCGGGGATGTCGAAGTCGAAAATCCGATTTCGACATCCTGAAAAATTCGGATTAAGGTTGCGAGTGTAAGATGTGAAAATTGCGGAAGCGTCCATGCAGTTCCTGAAGGCTTTGGAGCCTTCGTGACGGATTGCGTTAAAATTTCCATTATAAACAGTTAAACTGGCGGTTACGGTAAAGTCGCGATCCAACCGCCAGCAGTCAAAACAGTGAATATCAGAACGGAAGCGTAAAACTTGACGGAAACAATATGAAAATAAAACCCTGTTGATTCCTGATATTCTGATACACAAATCTCCGCTGGTGGTGCATCGGTTGCCGATGCGGGGCTTTACGGCACGGAACGGAGCATCAACGGGCGTCTTCCCTTCCGTACATGGGGTTAGTGGACCGGAGACCGGTTGTATGCCGTAACCTAGCCATGGGGTTCTGGGTACCGCTTCAGTATTGCCCCCGGAGGTCTCGCCAGTCTCGTAGGCGGATCTCCCGACCATCATGCTGAAGCTTGATGGACTTTCACCGCTTGGCAGCCACCTGCGGAGCGTCCACCCGCTGCTGCTCGTTGAGCCACTTCTTGGCTTCCTTGAGGGTCTTGATTTTCCCCTCCTTGGTCGCCACGAAGTATAGCTCTTGGAGCACTTCCGGCAGGCGGTACCTGAACCGTTTGAAGACATATCTCTCCGCATCTGCGGGATCCATGTCTTCAGTGACGGTCACCCCCCAGTCGTCCAGCTTCTCCAACAAGCGGTTGAGTTTAAGGGGGTTGCCGTCGTACATGGGGGGCTTGATGTCCTTCAGGTCTTCCCACACGGCGGCATCCGCGGCCTTAGAGACCATGAACGCCGGCCGCGAGGTCAACCGAGGTTCCCATCGGCGTCTCCCACGGACTCCCACTGCCGCCACTTCCATCTCCTCCACGGTGTCCGCGTGGCTACGCCGTGGTTCCACCATGTACGCTGAACCTAGATGTTCACGCCGTACTCCTTCCATCTATGCCTCCTCATCACGGCGCCTCCCGTCGTACACCACGCGGCGGGGTAATGCCGAACTCTTCCACGTCCAGGTCCAGGTCCTCAACTCCGCCAACATCCCACTCCACGCCTCCTCCGGGGACCTCATCCCTGAGTCCACCATAACGTCCGCCAACCATTGGGATCGGCTCCGGGGCTGGGGCAGGGCGTCGGGGGCGTACCGGTGTCCGCGGTGGAGCACGGCGGTTGTGGTACTCCGCCCTGAGCCACTCATCACGCCACTCCTCGCTGCCACTGACGGGCGGCACGCGCTCGTTGCGGCGGCCCGCGCTGTGGTGAGAGGGGGCGCTGAGAGGTGGGGGCACTGGCGCTGGGGCGACTCCTGGGGGCTCCGCCGGGCGCGCGGGGTCTGCCTGGACCTGGTCCAGGTCCCCAGCCGTCGTCCGACGAGCCTGACTCCATCGATGGGTGGTCGCTGCTGACGCTCCCACGGCCTTCCAGCGCGTCCAGCCTCTGCTGCAGGCCGTTGATGACTTTGTTCAGCAGCCTGGTCTTGCCCACTGGCGATGTCCAGTTCCTTCTGGGCGGCGGTGGCGACCTTGGCGATCTTGACCATCTCCGTCTTGGCGATGTCCAGCTTCTTCTGCGCGCCCGCGGCGACCCTGGCGATGCGAAACATCTCGCCCTTGCCCGTGTCTACCTCGCGCTCGAGGGACTGGACCCTCCTGCGGAGGTGGACAATCCACCGCCAGGTGGCATCCGGGTCGACGTTCCCTGGTGGGTCGTCGGGGTCCCCAGGGGGTCCTCCAGGAGGGCCTCCGCCGGGTCCGCCCGGTCCAGGGGGTCCTCCCCCGCCCGGTGGTCCGCCTCCAGGGGGTCCACTTGGTGGGCGTCCTCCAGGGGGTCCTGATGGTCCTCCGCCAGGGGGTCCCGGTGGGTCTCAGCCGGGTCGCCTCGGTGGGTCCGAGGATGGGGGCTCCTTCGTGTAGTCGAAGTCCATGTCATCATCCTCGTCCATGTCGCCCCACCTGGGCGTCTCGGCCCGCACGCGGAAGACTCCGAGCTCCGGTAGGGAGGAGGGAGATGGCAGCCGTGACTGCTGGACTCCAGGAGAACGCGACAAAGCAGCGCCAATATGAGGTAGGCAACCTGTGAAGAGGTGCACGCGTAACGTGCGAAGATTCATCTTAAAAATTCATCGTAAGACGAATAATTTATCGTACGAAGAAAGCAATTTGTCGTACGATGAAACGGTACAAAAAATGTCGTTCATCCATTGGTCTTTCCTCAGGTTGAAGCTGTTGAGCGCTCAGGTGTAGGAGTTCGATTTGTTGTGGGCAATATTGGTACTGACCTTGGGGTTCAGCATGTTCTCACTGCAGGAGGCATTCTAAATTCACTGAGACGTGCACCCGCTCGAACATTGGGGATGCTACAAGAATTGGAGACCGATGAGAACGCAGCAAGAGCAATGCAGCATCAGCAGAAAAAGGCTGTTCACTGGGAGCCCTGGCAGAGCCCAGTGAAAACGGCAACAACAACCGTGAAAATTGCAAAGCCCATTGACCCCAATGCCATGCGGACACTGCTTGCCTTCCAGGAACAAGCCACAAGGACAGGCACATCAAAGAGTAATGCAAAAAGTAATGAAAAAAGAGACCCAACAAAAGCTGCACCACCAGCCACCAGAAAACGCAAGTGGGAATCTGAGTCTGAAAACGAGGAGTCGGAAGAACCTGAGGAGGATGAAGGTGAAGACGAGGAGGAGGAGGATGGCAGTGATGCCAGCGATGAAGCCGTCACCCAAACAACTCCAGCCAAAGGAATGAAGTGGTTGTATGTCCCATACCAGGTGGAGGCCACTGACAAATGGAAGGTGGCACCAGGGATCGCTCGTCGATTTTATGAGCCTAGAGGAACGAAAGTATCTGACGAACTAGTGGCTGAAGCGGAGCAGGCTAAGAGCACTATCTATTGGCTTCCTGACGATGCGAACGACAAGAGCTGGAACGTGGAAGGTCAATACCTTGCTGCTCGCATCGCGTTTCGCACTCCCAAAGAAGCCGAGCTTTACTGCAAAGGCATGACGCTGGCACTGAAGAAGCGCAAGATGAAGGAACAGCAGCAGAAGCAGCGCGAAGCCCGCAAGGCACGCAAGGCAGAAACTGCTGCAGAACCAGCTGCACCACCAGCACCAACTGCAGATCAAGAAAAGCCCGAGGAACAAACAGATAAGGTGTCAGAAGGTGCAGGTGCGAGTGGTGCAGCGCCTGACGTTGCAGAGGGCAACTGAACGTATCTATTTTGATTGCCATTGAGTGTTGGAAGCGACTGTTACGACTTTCACTGTTACTGTGTCAGGTTTTGGTGCGGATTTTTGCATGTCGCTTCTGTCGCGCTAAATTCATCGTAAACTTTCATCGTACGACGAAAGTATTCTTCGTACGACGAATTTTCTGTGAAAAAGCTTTCCGTGCAAAAAGTTGCGGCGACAGGCAGAATCAGCGGCACACACGCGCACGGCATCTGCAGCAGGCACCCAACCACAGATTTGGAACCAATATGACCGAAAAAATGAAGGCAGAATGAATAAGATTTAATTTCAAGATTTTCATCTTAAACATTTCAAGATGAATATTGAGTTCTGGTAAGATGAAACTAGGGACCAAGTGGGCGCGCGGGGTGGACTCTAACAAGCTGAGTACGTGAAGGAGTTCGGAGATATCTATAAGCGCCTGGAGAAGCGCCTGGAACCCCTCCTGGTCCACCAAGAGCAATGGAAACAGGACAAGAGCTACCTCTGGCACGAGGACCGAATCGTGGTACCCAGTGACAGAGTTCCAGCGCTACTGAAGTGGACCCATGAGTCCAGTGGTCATGTGGGGACCAGCCGTACCCCGGGGCTATTCAAGCAGTGGTTCCACACTACGTGGACTGATGACCAACTGCGGAAAACCCTCCAACCTATCGTGGACAAGTGCCCGTGTCGGTCCCGTAAACCTGGGGATATCAGGGATAGAGGTAAAACCAAGTGATGAGCACGGAGACGAAACTGAAAACATAGTATCACTGCAAACAGTAATAAATGTGTACCACAAATACGACACATCACTGCAGATCAAGCAATATCAAATAATACAATGTATGTACATGCGACCCATGGGCTGGGGCCCCGGTTACACCCCCCCACTTAAATAAAAGCCGGGGTGTGCAACACCAGGCTTTGGTAGAGTGCTCCAGCAGAGATGTCTGGGCAGCCCATGTACAAACTGATCTGCTACCACCATACCTGTGGCCACCCGCAGGCACCACCCCATAACACTGTGCGCCCCGGCACCACACACGCTCGCACCACACACCCTGCCCCGGCACCACTCACCCGCGCACAACCTGCTCCCCTAGGCCGGCACCAGACGGCGCGCACAACAGCACGATGGCCGGCAACACGCGGCGCGCACAGACACGCACAGCAAGGCGCGCACACACCAGCTCCACTCACGCGCGGCACAGAGCGCGGACACCAACTGAAGACCCCTGATCTAAATTCTTTCGTGACACGCACATGGGAAGATGGCCGCCCAAGATGGTGGGGCTCCATCAGCTGCACCACCCTCCAGCAGCAACACTGCTGCTTGTAACAATCCAGGCAAGCAAAAAAAACTGATCTGTTGTCTCTGGGATGCTGGACAGTGGATGCACAGCACTGGCCAAAAACAGAAAAACTGTACAAAACTGCCTGAAACCATGTGGGTTAAGAGCAACCCCAAGGAGGAAGAGAATGGGGTCACGCCACTACGGCATATTCCGGCCCAACCTACGAGGGAGATAGGGGGACTCCAGCAACCTAGGCCGTGTAGACTTAACTACTTCCCCAAGGCGAGAGGTACCAAGGGGTGAAGGCCGCCTAGGAGCTTCACATGGCTTCTCTCCCCACCAAAACACAAGAACATGGGAAGAGAAGCCTAGAGCTAGTAGTGGCTCTACTACCCACGCAAAGGCACGAGACTCAGCAACCCCCCCACTAAGCTGAAACTCAGGGGATGTGCAGTGCTGTGCTGACAACACGACTGATGGACAGCGACAGTGCAACAAACAAAGGCAGGGCAGGCAGACGGCCCATCAGCCCCAACCCTGACAAAAAGAATATATGCAAAAACACCCAGAGACTGGTCCCAACAAAACAGGGCAGCAAGAAGTGCAGCCCCTGTGACCTAGCAGGCAAGCAAAAGCGTAAAACATAACTTTATGTTACCAAGGGCTTGCGCCCTCTCCGATTGCCCCTGTGGGTCTTCTTCTTGGTAGACCCCAGAGGCGCCGCTGACGATGGAGACGCAGATGGTGTCGCCGGCGAAGCTGGAGGCACGAACGGTGCTGCTGACGGCGCCGGAGGCACCGTTGTCGTCGCTGGCGACGCCCGGGGCACTGCCGTTGTTGCCCGCGGCGCTGGAGGCACGGATGTGGTTGCCGGCGACGCCTGAGGCACGGATGTCGCTGCCAGGGTCGTTGGAGGCACTGATGGTGCTGCCGGCGACGCCTGAGGCACGGATGCTGCTGCCAGTGTCGTTGGAGACACTGATGGTGCTGCCGTCGGCGTTGAAGGCCCTGATATTGCTGCCGGCGGCGTTGGAGGCACGGATGGTGCTGCCGTCGGCGTTGGAGGCACTGATGGTGCTGCCGGCGACGCCTGAGGCAGGGATGCTGCTGCCAGTGTCGTTGGAGACACTGATGGTGCTGCCGTCGGCGTTGAAGGCCCTGATATTGCTGCCGGCGGCGTTGGAGGCACGGATGGCGCTGCCGTCGGCGTTGGAGGCCCTGATATTGCTGCCGGCGGCGTTGGAGGCACTGATGGTGCTGCCGGCGACGCCTGAGGCACGGATGCTGCTGCCAGTGTCGTTGGAGACACTGATGGTGCTGCCCTCGGCGTTGGAGGCACGGATGTCGCTGCCAGTGACACTCCACGTCCTGGGCAGGCTGGCGGCGCCAATGCAGAACGCGACATACCAGCCCTAGCCTGCTGATGAGGCTTGATAATTCGAAATTTTCGATCCTGAACCCACCGCTCATAGATGCGACGTCGCTCGTTGACCTCGCAGTGAAAGAAGCTACCGTACTCGTGCTGGTCCAACCCAGGGACTGAAGGACCACCGGAACTTGAACTTGATGACTCCTGAATCAGGCCCACGACCGTCGGATAGCAGGGCATTCCGTAGTTCACCTGCCCATTGAATTTGTACTCTTCGTACATCATGAACTCGACACTCGGCAAAGCAGAGCAGCGCAGCAAAATCGGTCAGCAAAAAAAATTTTGCTGTACCCTCTGCACCATAAAACCAAGTGATGAGCACGGAGACGAAACTGAAAACATAGTATCACTGCAAACAGTAATAAATGTGTACCACAAATACGACACATCACTGCAGATCAAGCAATATCAAATAATACAATGTATGTACATGCGACCCATGGGCTGGGGCCCCGGTTACAGAGGTCTCTATTCGACTCTCCCTATTCCCCACTGTGCCAAAAGCATTCTCTACGTGGACTACACCGAGATGCCTAAGTTCGGGGGCTATGACTTTGCCCTAGTGGTAACCTGTGGGCTGACCAGGTTTACCAGGGTGTTCCTATGCACTAAACGCATCACCGGCGAGGAGACCATCAAGATACTCCTGGAAGAGTGGTTCTGTGTCTATGGGGCTCCCAAAGAGATTAACTCAGACGAAGATGTCCGAGTACGCTCCGACACTGGCTGGTACAAGAGAGTCCTGAGATCCCTCAATGTCCAGGTGTCAACGGGGATTCCCTATACTTACGCGAGTCACCCCTATGTGAGCGACAGATTCGTGTTCTCAAGGAGAATGTAAGGATATGGTGCAAGACTGAACGCACCAAAGACTGGGTGAGACTACTCCCCGTCATATCCTTGATGATGAACTTCCAAGAGACTTCGGCAACTGGCTATTCGCCCCATGAGCTGTTCATGGGACGCCCGGCGTGGTTCCTACACGCTCCCTATCCTGAGGATTTCTACTCCACTGTGGGTAAGTGGATGAAGGAGCAACAAGACAAGGTGGACAAGGCCAAGGCTCTGCTCCAGAGAGTGAGGGAGCGCCAATGGAACAAGAAGAACAAGCACAGGGTGCCCGCCTCCTACCAAGAGGGAGACTGGGTGCTGGTGCACCACAGCCGTCTACCCGCCTGGCCACGCTCCACCACCGATGACCCCTACTTTGGGCCCTACAAGATCCTATCTGGGGATGGTCACTGTATCACCGTGCGGTGTTCTCCCCGACTAGGGGGGACCCGGGTGTGCGCTGCTCAACAGCTCCAGCGCTACTACGACCCAGAGGACCTCTCTGGGGAAGAATGGGAAGTAAACGACGAGGAGATCGCCCCTCTGGACCTAGAAGTGGAAGTAGAAGGAGAACTCCCCGACATGAATGCCGAGGAGATGGCTAAGGAAGGCTTCTACCTGGTGAAGTTGGTCATCCGACACCGCTATCGTCAAGGGTGGCGTTTCCTCACCCTCTGGGAAGGGTTTGGAGTTGAAGAAGCTACCTGGGAACCCTTCTCTGCCTTTGTTCTTCCTGAGGGACGCCTAAACTCTGTTCTGGTTGACTACTTGTCCCAGAACAACCTAGGAGAGTTGCTGAGGCTCGCTGAGACGCTTGCCTCTCAGAAGAAACCTGGTAAACAAACCCTTCCTATACCTTCCTAAGGGTGTGTGTGAGTGTGCTAGTCCTGAGGTCCTTGGAGCAAGCTGCAGAAATTGTGTCCTAATTATACCCAAGTCTGCACCCTTGCTGAACCCGGCGGATGCCTTACCGGTGCCACGGGGTACGCCCCGGGTCTCTCCGCCCCTAAGAGCCCAGTTTCTGTGATGGCGCAAAACCTTTGGGGAATACCCAGCACTTGAGTCCAGGTATTGTTTTCCTACCTACCTGCCTACTACAGGGGAGGGGTGGCCAAAAGCTATGAGGCATGAAAACGCCTGTTTGCTACGATGGCCAAACCTGGACTAACCACTGCCACTGCCCACCAAAAGCCTGATAAAATTTCAGGAAACAGGCGGGACAGTGACACACACACTACAGGTCCTTCACTCATTACCGTGGCACGAGCCATCGAACAATGAGGGGGCTCTGAGGCCCAAGTTCTCACGATGGATTGCCACACCTACACCCGCACGCTCTTTGTTGTTGTAGATGAATGTGTCAAAGGCCCTAGTGGCCTACCTGTGAAAGGGACAAGAGAACACGGCGCTAATAAGCAACTGTGGCCTAACAGGGATGCCACTACGCGCTTCCCTGTTAGGGCTGAAAGGGAAGGAATGCTCAGGTTGCCTGCACAGCGTGAATGTTGAAGAGGTCGGACTGCCCTCGCCACTCCTGGCTGAGGGGCAGTTTGTTGTTTGTGTGATCAGCGCCTGTTTTAGCTTGGGCCAAAAATTCAAAAGTGGACAAAGGCAGCTGCAGCTGCACCGATTCACCCTGACCTTCCCACCTGTAAAGCAAAGGCAAATGAGCTGGGTTTAAGACGGAGGAACCAAGCCAGCCTCCACGTGTCATACGCTTCTTAGGCTGACCTATAATACGCTGTTCCTAAACCCAGTTACAAGCAAGCAAGCTTACGGAACTCCACCCGTTCTCTTAAAGAACGTACGGCGAAGCCCCTAGGTAACCTAAACAAGGGTTATACCGTGCGCACCACGCGTGGCCTACCCTTTAGTGCGTCATATGCATGCACGTTCATGCACGAGGTTTGCAATCACCTGTTCCAATCTCTTTTTTTCCTACCAATCTACTCCACAATCACGAACTCTACCAGGGGGTGGCCCCTCCTGGACTTACTTACCTTACCTACCGCTGGAGAGCAAAGCAAGGGGAAGGAAAAAGAGAAACACAAGCGAGACAAGCGCTTATGAACTCGTGTGTATGTTCTAATCACCAAATCTCACCTCTAATCATCTGCAATCTTTCTGATCTAGCCCTCTATCGTTCGATAGTGCTGCTATGAGGCTCGTTCACGGAGACACGAGGCATGCAATGTGCATGCTGCATACGAGACGAGGACAGACCTGTGATTTATACCTGTTTCATTGAAGTCATTTTTGGTTTTTGAATTCTTTGATCTTGGATTCTTTCTGTCAGCAAGGGTGGAATCCCGATGTTTACCTATTTGTGTGTGTCTCGTCATTTTCGTCATTATACGTGACATACGTTTATCATCTTATTAATTCTTTGTTTTCCGGCGCTTCGTTAGGACCCGCTCCGGCGCGCCGTCTTTTTCTGCGTGAGAATTTCCTGATTTAAAAAATCAGGGGATGACCGCAATTTTTATAAAAATGTGCATCTGATGCACAATCGGATTCTGGTCAGGTATGTGCTTCCAGAAAAATTCTAGGCCGTCATTTGACAGATTTAGGTGTTGTCGCTTCGCATTTGCGTTGATTCGTCCCTCATCCTCCCATTCCTCTGTTGTACAGATATCCTCGCTAAGCGTTACTGAGCAGGCCGCTGTTCGGGCCGAAAAGCAGCAGCAGGAGACTGAACCAGAACCCAAGACCCCACTAAGGGGCGATTTTAATTTAATTGTCACCCCCTCGCCCTAAGACCAGGACAGGCGTCGGCAGCAGGTTCCAGGAGACTCAGAGCGAGCGTCCTATGAGAGTCTTGCGTTGGGTTGTGTCACGCTACAGCTTGGAAGGAGGGATGCATATGCACATGGTCTTTGCATGCCCTACTCTAACCCCACCAAGCCACAGGAACGCCTGCAGTGCCAAGAGTGCTGAGTTTTCTGTAGGTAATTCACAAACAATGCAGCAAAAGGCGCTGGCCATGGTAAAGCGCCCTTTTCCAGTGTAAGGGAGGCTATAGGTATTTTAAAGTAGATGTGGAAAACAAGGAAAGGCCAAGAAAAATACCCTTTTTCCTGAAATGCGACAGTGGTGGCCACCACAGCACAAGGGGGGAGTAAGAAAAAGTGCTTTTCCATTGCTTTAGAGTAGACTTTAGTTCTATTGGAGATGCTCTAAGCTATCCTGCCTTTTTATCTTAGTATTGGTCCAACCAAAATGGGCGATAGCACATTTTGACCTATAGAACCAAACACTAAATCAGGATGTTGGGTGGACCCCTCAATCCCCAAGCAATGTGAACTAAAACATCTTTTCCTGGAATGACTCAGGCGCCGACATTGATTCAGAGTCCATGGACTTATCTATGTTTTCTCATGAATTCTTAGCTATCCTAGTGGTATGCACCCTAGGGGCTGGGGTACCTCTTTTTGAGAGGGCCTGGGTTGAATACCCAGCAAGCCCAGCTAAGCAGGAAGTTCCCATGTGACATGGCAGTGACCTCAGTGCCACAAGCCATGCCACGTCAGCACCTATGGGACCCAAAAACAAAGAGTGCACATTTCAAGATGGCACTATGGAGAGTGTGAGCCCTAGGGGCAGTTTTCCAATCAGTTTTTCTCAATCATGTAAAATATTTCGACCCGAGTTGCATTGGTTGTATATTGCTGTAGTCTATTGTTGATATCTTTCTTCATCTAACTCTTTTGTGACTGCAGCCCTTCACGCTTTGATCCTGTTTGACTTCTACTTGCTCATCTCTGGCTTGGGTTATCCTGTATTGGTTGTATTTCATCAGTAAAACATTTTCTCCATCAAAAACAAGCAGCAGGAACCCTACACCAGCAGCAAGCAGCAGGAGAGGCGCAACAAAGAGCTGAAAGACTCACAAAAACTTTCTCCAAGTGGTGGCCATGAAAAATCATGCGTCTCTAATCTGTGTGTGCAATGTTCGTAACCGATCCCATTCTCATTCACCGCATCTAAATAGATCACGGTTGGTTTGCATTATAAAATCATTTGCTTTGTTTTGTAAAACTTTATTTATACTTTGCTTGCACATTTGCAGCCTTTTGGTATGCAATCATTTCACTAATTCAATTCCATCCAACTTGTTGTCTCTCCTGCTCTTGGACCATACTTAGCAGTGGCGGAAATTGGTTTCATCAAACACGAGTCGAAATTCAACCAGGTTTTCTAAAAGCACGGGCATGCAAGCATTGGAGTGCCATGTCACTTTTAAAATTACCGTTTTCCCAGGGATAGGCTAACAAATATTCTTATTTTTGCAATCGCCAAAGTGAGAGGTGCCCGGAACTCTAGCCTACAATATTTCTATAGAAATATTCCCAATGCTGCAACAACACTGTATTGGAACAGTCATATGTATAGCTGCCTAGGAGGTGGGACACCGGTTAAAAGCATGATATGCCTGGGTGCTCGCAGTTGGGGCTACATCAACTTGCCGGTTCGTCCATGTTGAGATACAAATAGTGAAATATAAAATGGAAATGAGTAGCGTTAAAAGTTTTTGCAAGGAGAGGAGAGATGTTGGTACCAAACCATGTGCATACATCAATAGTTTAAGTTAAGCTTTAGACCCTGGTAGCTTTGAAAATGACCGCTTTCGTCGATTAACGGTTGTCAAAATAACTGCTTTTCCCGATTATTTGCCTCTCACCAGCAAACATTTTGCGACCCCTGAAAAGAGATCCCATACAAGCCGGATAGCAATGGTCAAAACTACCTCGGAAGTTGCATATCACTGTCGACCATCTTTTATTTCTACCAAAGGTTTTTTTTCGTGCAAAAATCGAACAAAATATATTGCTGCAAAAAAGTCCGAAAATTTGCAACCGTTCCGATTAGTTGGATTATATTTGTTTGCAAAATATTTAGTTGTGCAAATTGTTTCGAAAACAAACTCCAATTATTGCCAACAACGGGTTTTTCCGATTAATTGGTAAAACCGGTTCCGAAGCCTATTGTAGGTCGTAGCATTACCAACAAAGAGCTACACCGGCTGTTACCATTGCTTTATTTGTTGTTGCTGTGTGTGCGCAGATGATTTTTTGTGTGTTGTTGTGCGGGTGTAACTTAACTTTTGTATGTGTTGTTGTGGTTGTGGCCATTGTTTTTTTTGTCGTTTGTTTTTCCGCGTTGTGTGTGTGTGTGTGTGTGTGCGTGCATGTGTGTGCGTATTTGTACTTGTGTGTGTGTGTGTGTGTGCGTGTGTGTGTGTCTGTGTGTGTGTGGGTGGGTGTGGGTGTCGGGGCGGGAGGGTGTAGTAGATGGCCTCTATAGGTTGTGAGAAATACAGAGTGTACTGATTTTGTGTTGTTGCAAATGGTGATGCTCATCAAAGAGATGTTGGACGCGAACGCACGATGTTTGCTGTGTTACAATGATTTTTTTTTTTTAGTGTTAGATGTGAAGTCAGGTTTACGTCAATATACTTTGTTTTGAAAGTTTTGTTGGTGGTAAGCGGATACTGATGAGGGATTTTTGACTGGTGTGGATGAGGTGTGTGCATGAACAAATGGACTACAAATACTAAACAGATCCCAAAGTACACAGTTTCATGACCTAAAATAAAGAAAAACAAAAATAGTTCAGAAAATGAAAAAAAAACACATCAAATGCACAAATATTTCATCGCATTCATCCAAGTGTACAACAATCTAGACCCCCCAGACGCGTGTCCTCAGTCCTGCAGGCATGGCACTGAAAGGGGGGGTGGTCAATATGGGGAATGAGGGTGCAGATGCATCGGCAGGGGAAGATGGACGGCACCTGTTCCAGTATTGAAGAGAGGGGAAGCCGGGGCCCGTCAAGTCGCCTGGGCGACTGCCGCGGCCTTGTTTCACCTCTTGCACCCTGGACATGCAGGTTGTCTAACGGACTGGCGATGCTCGCGATCTCAGGTTTGACTGCATGAGGCAGGCAAAAGGACAGTGTGGGCCGCATCTCCAACAAACTAGCACTACCTCACAGAGCCGTACATCAGGCACCGGCGGGAATCGCTTCAAAGGGAGGCACTTAATTCTCCTGCGGTTACAGTTTACTTCGAGCGCCTCATTGAAGGGTAGGCAGGCCCTAAAAGTAAACAACAGCGGATCACGGAGAAGTACGGCCCACTCTTCTTTAGGGTATGCATACCATACGGTGCTTCTGCCACCATTGTGCAGCAATGTACAATCCATACACATGGGTTTGTAAGCGTAAAAAGACCATATTAAAACGAGCTTCACGCCTGGTAGTCTCCGTTTTTGTGCGGCAAGCCCCACAGAAACCGAGCCTAGGCAATGTCCGGTCGTGCAAACTTTGCATTGAGGGGCACCGATACCCTCAAACGTGTTGAACCTGTGCTTTGAGTAACAATTTGACCACATTTTGCTAAGGTAAGCTGACCAGTTAACTCCCGACTTTCGGTGCTGAACATTTTTACATGGATTCATGCCAACAGAGATTTGAAGTTTCAGATACTCAATTTAGATGTAGAACTTGAATCATAACTCCCAGATGCATTATCAACCTTAGTGCTGCAGATGCAGCCATGCTAACAACATGCCGCAAAAGCGGTGTCGCAGCCGCCAGACCTTATTATTTCCGCCCGGTGATTACGTAAAGTAAGAAAAAGTGCTGTTCCATTGCTTTGAGGCATACTCTAGTTGTATTAGAGGTGCACTGAGCATCCATGCATTTTTATCTTAGTATTGGTCCAACCAAAAGTGGTGATAACACATTTTGACCTATGGAACCAAACACCCAATCAGGATATGGAGTGGACCCCTTAATCCCCTTTCAATGTGAAGTAAAACATCTTTTCCTGAGTTGACTGAGCACTGACATACCTAAAGTAGAGCCTATGAATTTATCTATGTTTTTCCATGAATTCTTAGCTATCCTAGTGGTATGCACCCTAGGGGGCTGGGCACCGCTTTTTGAGAGGTCCTGGGTTCAATTCCTGGTCAGCCTAGCTAAGTAGGAAGATCCCATGTGACATGGCAGTGACCTCATCGCCACATACCATGCCACCTCAGCACATATGGGACCCAAAACAAAGAGTGCACATCTCCTAAGATGGCACCATGGAGAGAGAGTGATCCTGAGGCAGTTTTCTAACTCTTTTCCTAAAACATTTCAGCTATCTTTGTGAATATGCATTCATTTGTGACCTGAGTTGCAGTTACTGTGAATATCCAATCAGCTTTCACTGTTTACACTGCAGCCCTTCATGCTTTGATCCTGAATTACCTTCTCCTTGCATACTACTGGCTTGGGCTATCCTGGATTGACTTGGCTTTACTGTATTTCAACAAACAAAAGCTTTTCATCATCCAAAACAAGCAGCAGGACACCCTACAGCAACAACAAGCAGCAGGAGAAGCAAAAACACAGTGCTGAAAACACTATAAACTTTTCTGGTAGCAAGAGGCAGCCTGTCTCTGTGCACCGGCAGCGACCCCGCGCCGTACAACCAGTGCTCCGAGCAGGCAAATATAAGCAGAAGGGCGGATTAAGATGGATCCAGGAAGAGTGGACGCCGACGTGAAGACAGCGCCAGCGCCTGAGGCACCGGCAAGGCCGGCGCCTGGCGCTGTACCTTCAGCGGAGCCCTTACATGGGCCAGTGGATACGGCGGAGGACTCCCTGGATGGCCTCCAGACGGCCTTCGGGGCCCTGTCGGTCGAGGAGGTGGTGGCGCAGCCTGCAAAAAGGAAGAGAGAGAGCGAGAAGGATGCTGGAGACGGAGCAGACGAAGGAGAGGAGCAAGGGCAAGACCCGACGGATGTCCCTACCTTCGAAGGCGCACCAAGCGCTTCTGGCCTCCATGCATCACCCTCTCCCATAACCACCACACTCCCAGCCGCCGCAACATCCACTTCCACAACCAACCCGCCTATGGCAGAGGGCACAGGCTTTACTGGCATGCCTCACTACCCCGCCTATGGCATGGGCCCACCTACCACTGCGCTCCTTGAGGCAACTACTGCCAGTGAGCCGGTGGCTTCCAGCTCTGCGCCGCGATGGTATGCGGCTGACCATCCCCATCCACTCCACGCCACTGGAACCTACATGGAAGTTCCTGGGTATGCTCCTGGGTGTGCACCTGGGTATGCACCCCTGAGTGGGTTGAGGAGAGGACCAGAGTCTCTGGGAGGCAGGAGTAGAGGATCGGGAAGATCCTCCAACAGGTCCCCGACGCGGTCGGAGATCAACGAGGTGCTCCGAGGAGCCACTTCGCAAATCGTGAGCGACCTCACGCAAGAGATCAGGGAGAAACTGGAGCCCCTGATGATCCCGTCCCATGCGTCACCTACGACGGTGGGAATGTCACCCCACCAAGTACAGGCTAACCACCTGGCGGCAGGGTTGACAAATACCCTGGGGAGCCTGAGCAGCCGACCGATGCCGACTCCTGCAGCAGTACCGAGAAGTCCGTTCGTCCCGAGAACGGCCCAGCCGCCCTACAGCCACGTGACGAACTCGACGAGGGCCGAGCTGGACCGGCTGGGGCTGACAGCCCTAAGGGCAATGGTGGACGTGGAGCCTTAGGGCTCCAGTGATCTTGGCGGAGACCCCTCCGACGACGAGCCGCCGTCGATGGACTCTTCTTCGCCCTCAGACGACGAGGACCCTGAGGACCCCGAGGACCCCAAGGGTAAGAAGAAGAAGAAGAAGAAGAAGAAGACCCGACGCCCTGAAGGACGCCGAGCTCAGGAGGCGAAGGCTATTGCCACCTCCAAGATAGTGGTGAACCTGCCTGAGTTCACAGGCAAAGACCTCAGCGAGTTCGCTGAGAACTTTGGCCGGTTCCTACGACTGACCGGCCAAACCCACGCGAGTGGGCGAGTGAAGTGCGATCTGCTCCTGCAGTGCTGCAAGACCAAGTACCTGGAGAAGCAGGTCAGGCAGATCGTCACAAACTCCGCCATCTTTGCCGACGTGTTGGTTGCCCTGGAGAGGCAGTACCCGACCTACGAGACCGACCTCTCCATCAGGGCCGAGATCCAGAACCTGCCCGTGCTGCCCAACAACCCCAAACCTGGCAGGGTCTCCGAGCTGTTGGCGGACTTGGATCACTGGGCTGGATGACTGACGCCCGGCTCCTACAGCAGCGACGACCTGCTGTTCTGGTTGTGCGCCAAGCTCCCCCGAGAGCTATGGGACGAGTGCCGTCTGACGGCTGAGCGCAAGGCTAGATCCCTCCGCTACGAGGATCAATGCGTGCTGCTCCTCGAGATGGCGCTGGAGAAGGAGAGCGACCAGCACCTGAACAACTACCGTCCTGGTGGAGGTTCTGGAGGCAAAGGGTACCAAGGGTCCCGACCTGGGCAGGGGACTACCCCCAAACACGCCCACGCCCGTCTAATGGAGAACGTGAAGGAGCTATTCTGGTGTGATGCCAGAGATGAGCAGGGCCACCTGCAGCACGCCTCCGACTGCGAGCAGCGAGACTGCTTTGTAGTTCAGGGGAAGCAGCAGGAAAAGATCACCGGCGCCAAAGTTAAGCTGCCGGATCATTACCGCTGCACCATCACGTGTGCATTCTGCGGTAAGCGGAAGCACTACGAGGATGAGTGCTACCATAAGCAACGCCTATCGGCGAAGCTTAAGGGGGAAGATCCTGGCAAAGGCTCAGGCAAAGGTGGAGGCAAGGCCAAAGGCAACGACTCCGGCAAGGGCAAGTCGAAAGGACGTGGTCAAGGTGGTCAAGACAAGGGTCAAGGTGGACGAGGAGGAGGCGCTAACCGCCAGAACGACAATAAGAACAAGGACAAGAACAGAGGTAATCCCAACCCTAATCCAGGGGGGAACTCCGAGCCCTCTGGAGGGCAGTCTGGACCTACCACACGCTCACAGACGCAGGCCCAGCAAGAACAAGGAGCCAAGCGTGAGCATGAAGGTGGTGATGACGGCAACGCCAAGAAGAGAAGCCGTTTCATGAGGATGGCCCGCAAATTGCGGAACAAGGGGTTCGAGGTGACCTGTCCCGCGGAATTCTGACGGGGACGCTCTGGTGGCACCCAAGACCTGGTGTTTTGGGTACGTATCCGACTAGGGGGACGTGAATACCTGGGGGTACTGGATACTGGCGCCACAATATCTATAGTGGCCAAGAAAATTTTACCTTGTGGGAGCCTGAAGAACACCATGACCACCGCCGCTATACGCATGGGGGATGGACATGTGGTGCACAGCTGCGGGGACTGTGAAGTGGAGGTACCTATGGGATCCCGAACTATCGCCCATCGGTTCTATGTGATGGACACTGAGGCCTTCGACTTTGTACTGGGTACTGACTTCTTCGTGCAGCACTCCCAGATACAATCCCTGACGCTGCAAGCGCCCTACCTCCTGTACGTGGACCACGGCAGTGGCAGAGAGTCTGTGCCACTGGAGCAGTCGGAACATACCTCGAGTTACCTGAGACTATCGAAGGAGGAGCCCTCGAACATGATGGCGGCCTCCAAAACTGAGGACTATCAACTATTGGGGGAAGTCCTAGACCAAGGTCTGAAGGAGTTGGGTTACTCTCGAGAAGACCTAAGTGTGGAGCTGTTCGCCAGCGACAAGCAGCATGTACTGGACCTATACTGCAGCAAGGGGAAGAACTGCAGCTACAAATTTTACTGGGCCTTTTTCGGGATGGCCTACGGGAACCCCAGATTCAGTGAACTGGGGAAGGTGCTGACCAAGGTGGCCTTGGAACGTTCCCGTATGGTCCTGTGTTCCCCCGATTGGGGAGCCCATGAGGGCAACGAGTACTGGCGAACCCTCCTTGACAAGCTGACTATCAGCTCGCTGCGATTACCTGATGAGGCCATCTACGTGCCTCTGGGACGCAAGACGCCCATTGGGAAGCCCGGATGGGGGAGTATGCTCAGCGTGGTGGACGGAAGTCTGACCACCATCCCCTGGGAAGACCTGGACCCTACTCTGGTCCAGGCTATACAACGAGAAAGCGATGGACTCGCCTTGGGTGACTTGAAGGATCGCCTACGACCTCAAGATGCTGTTGAAACTACACCCGGAGGAGATGAGTACGTCGTGACTGACACCAACGCCCCCAACTCTCCCTGTCATGTACCTGTTCCTGATGGAGTCTCTGAGTGTGGACTATCTGAGCTACCTAGCTCTATCTACTCAGACGACGAAACTGAGCACGACGCCTTCTTCGTGCAGACCGCGGTGGAGGAAGTGGAGAACGCCGAGTACGTCGCCCCACTAAAACCCCTACTCTCCATGAGGGTGGAAGACCCCGTGGATGAAGAGCTGGACCCTCGATCCAGGCTCAGGGAGTATGTGGATTCCAAGAGGAAGTTGGTGGCGAAAAAGCTATGCTACGCGAAGCCTACCCGCAGCTCATGGCCACTGAAGCAAGGACGTATGGGAGACCTATCCCAACTGAAGGAGGACCTCGAACAGAAGATCACCACCTGGCAAAGGGAGGTAGATCTCAAGCTCATGAAGAGCGTGTGGGGCGCCCATGTGAGGACCCCAGAGGAGGACGACCTCTCGGAGGAATGTGTATGTGAACCCCCTCGAGCGTGCCTATGTTGCCATCGTCCACCGGAGATGGTCGAGCAAGACCTTCTATATGCCTACCAAGGGCTGAAGGATGCTACCGCGGGCGAAGAGTCGGTGGAGGACCACCTCCCGACGTCTATTCAAGGGGCAAGCAACTTACACTCCGACGAGGACATGGAGGACAAGATCAAGGTATTGGACCCGCGGGTACAGAAGCTTATAAGGACCTATCTGGAGGTGTTCGGAGAACTACCCCCTCCAGCCTCATGTGACAAGCTGGTACAGATGGACCTCAAGCTGAAACCCGAGTTCGTGGGTCACAAGATCCGGAGGAGACCCTATCCAGCTCCTAAAGAGCAGGCCGATGAGATTGAGCGACAGATACAAGAGTGTATCGACGCTGGCCTAGTGCTGGAGTACAAGGACGGGGACTACCCCCTACACTGCAGCCCCTGTTTCCTGGTCGCTAAACCTGGGTCTACAGCCAAACGGCTGGTAGTGGACTATGGAGAGCTGAACAAGAAGACGTTGAACCACTCAGGGTCCATTCCCAATATGGAGTCTACCCTGGAGAAGATAGCCTCCTGTCGCTACAAGACCAAGATGGACAAGCGAAGTGGATTCTGGCAAGTGGACCTGACGCCCAACGCGCAGGAACTACTGGCCTTCATCACCCCTCAGGGGAGGGTATTCAAGTGGAAGGTCATGCCGTTTGGCGTGGCTAACGCACCCGCTCTGTTCCAAGAGCTGATGAACAAGATCTTGTCCATCCTACGAAGGAGACCTAAGGTGCAGGAGCTCATATCCCGTGGGGCCCAGATGGAGGCTCACATCGACGATGTATGCCTCGGGACCAATACCCGGGAGGATCACCTAATCCTCTTGGGTGAGTTCTTTGCGGTCTGCCAGGAGAACCACACACGACTCAAGCTGGAGAAGTGTGAGTTCATGCAGGAGACCATGCAGTACCTGGGGTTTGACGTTGGCTATGGGTGGTGGACCCCAGCGGCCTCTAAGGCCAAACCCCTGATGGATGCCAAGGTACGACACGAAGACCCCAAGAAAGGACTTCATGATGTACGCAGTTTCATTGGGGCGTGCAACTTCTATCGCCGCCACATCAAAAACTTCACCTACACCAGCGCTGTACTGACTGACTTGATCAAGAAGAGTACTACTTGGCGCTGGGGCCCACAAGAGCAACAAGCGTTTGACGAGCTCAAAGGCAAGGTAGCCAACGCTAAGTGCTTGGGCGTGCCTAGGGCACAAGGGGAGATTATCCTGGTGACCGACGCCAGCAATGTGGGCGGTGGTGGAACGTTGTTCCAATGGCAAGCACTAGAGAAGGAGGAGTTCGACTCGGCCATTTCCCAATGGGGGACGGAAGGTCTCAACCGAGATGGAACCCTCAAGCACAGCTACCCTGACGACAAGTGGGTCCTAGTACCTCTGGGCCACTGGAACTGGAGGTGGAACCAGGCCAGGGGGAACTACTCCACCTATGAGCAGGAACTGCTCGCGGGTATGCTGGTGCTATCCTCACAAGCACGACTGTTGGGGAGTAAGCCTGTGGTCTGGCTATGCGACCAAGAACCGGTCCGCAGTTTCCAGAAGGGTCCCCCACCTGAGAAGGCCAAGCTACGTCGCTGGTGGACCTACCTCAGTCAACTACGGCTGACGGTACACCATATCCAGGGAGTGAAGAACGAGTGTGCCGACTACATCAGCCGCAAAAACTTCGCCGCCCTGATTGGTGCCCGGTCTGAAGCGCTGGCTAAGGAGGCGTTCAGCCGTATGGACGTACACCTGGACCTGAACATGACCATGATACGCCCCCTGGATGGACTCCAACAATCGGAGTACCTACAGGAGTTTGGGGATATCTACCGGCGCCTGGAGAAACGCCTTGAACCCCTCCTGGTCAACCAAGACCGGTGGAAGCGGGACAAGAGCTACCTCTGGCACGAGGACCGCATCGTGGTTCCTAGTGACCGAGTCCCAGCGCTGCTGAAGTGGACCCATGAGTCCAGTGGTCATGTGGGTGCTGACCGTACCCTGAGGCTGTTCAAGCAGTGGTTCCACACTACGTGGACTGACGACCAACTGCGGAAGACACTCCAGCCTATCGTGGACAAGTGCCCGTGCAGGTCCTGTAAACCAGGGGATATCAGGGACATGGGTCTCTACTCGACCCTGCCCATCCCACACTGTGCCAACAGTGTTCTATACGTGGACTACACGGAGATGCCGAAGTTCGGGGGCTATGACGTCGCCCTCGTGGTAACCTGTGGGTTGACCAGGTTTACCAGGGTGTTCCCATGTACCAAGCACATTACCGGAGAGGAGACTATCAAGATACTCCTGGAGGAGTGGTTTTGTGTCTATGGGGCGCCCAAGGAGATCAACTCCGATGAGGACGTACAAGTACGCTCAGATACTGGCTGGTACAAGAGGGTCCTGAGATCCCTCAATGTCCAGGTGTCTACGGGGATTCCCTACTCTCACACGAGCAACCCCCTATGTGAGCGACAGATTCGTGTCCTGAAGGAGAACGTCAGGATATGGTGCAAAATTGAACGCACCAGAGACTCGGTGAGACTACTCCCCGTCATATCCTTGATGATGAACTCCCAAGAGAGTTCAGCTACTGGCTACCCGCCACATGAGCTATTCATGGGGCGCCCGGCTTGGTTCCTACATGCCCCCTATCCAGAGGACACCCATTCTTCTGTGGGTGAATGGGTCCAAGAGCAACAAGCGAAGGTGGACAAGGCCAAGGCTATGCTCCAGAGAGTGAGGGAGCGTCAGTGGAACAAGAAGAACAAGCACCGTGTACCGGCCACCTACCAAGAAGGGGACTGGGTGCTGGTGCACCACAGTCGACTACCCGCCTGGCCACGCTCTACCAGCGATGACCCATACTTCGGGCCGTACAAGATCCTATCTGTGGATGGACACCGTATCACCGTGCGGTGTTCTCCCCGTCTAGGGGGGACCCTGGTGTGCGCTGCTCAATACCTGAAGCGCTACCATGATCCTGAAGACCTCTGTGGGGAGGAGTGGGAGCTGAACGACGAGGAAATCGCCGCTCTGGACCTACAAGGGGCTGCCAGCCCTATGGAAGTTGAAGGTGAACTCCCCGACATGAACGCCGAGGAGATGGCTAAGGAGGGCTTCTACCTGGTGAAGTCTGTCCTACGCCACCGCTATCGCCAGGGTTGGCGCTTCCTCACCCTCTGGGAAGGGTTTGGAGTCGAAGAGGCCACCTGGGAGCCCTTCTCTGCATTTGTTCTACCGGAGGGACGCCTTAACTCAGTTCTGGTTGACTACTTGTCCCAGAACAACCTTGGTGAGTTGCTGAGGCTCGCTGAGACGCTTGCCTCCAAGACTAAAGCTAGGGACTGAACCTTACCCTTACCTGCCAAAGCGTATGTGTAAGTGTGCTATTCCTAAGGTCCTGAGAGCAAGCCGCAGAAGTGGTGTCCTAATTATACCCAAGTCTGCGCCCTTGCTGAACCTGTGAAACCAGACCGGGTGGTCAGGAGCAGAGGTCGCAGTGGCATGGGCAGCAACATTGCTTGGCATAGAAGACATAACGATAGTGTTGACTGAATAGTATCCTGCAAACAGATATGGTACACATAGCCAATGAAATACCTGATATGCACATATGAGAAATCCACCCTATCATCCACTAATTGAATAACTACTAAACATCCATGATTGCCTTATCTATCCCACATCCTATGTTCCTAACAAGGAAATGGAATATGATATACCCTATCCCACATATATCCCATATATAGGGCCAAATAATGCTCCCTTAGGGGTAAAATGCCAGGGTAGGGTTGTGACCTGCTTCACCCCCCCACTTAAAACGACTGCCACGGGCAGGAAGTACATGCCCAAGAGGAACGTAGCAGTCACAAACAGCAGCAAATCACAGGTCAGCAGATTGCCTCCCAGCGGGAATCGGGCCTACGCAGGCAGTCTCGGAGCCGGCCGCACAGCCGCTGAAGTAGCCCCGATCGGTGAGGATCGAACCACCGCCGATATCCAGAAATTGACGAACGGGATCCCGCAGGTCCCGCAATAAGTAGTAGGCGAAATCGCGAGCTGTTGCGCGTAAAGTCTGGTCCCTGCGTGTCGCATGAGGCATGTGGGGTCCAGCAGGTAAGGGCAGGTAGCTTTTCAAAGAATTAAAACTAAAGGCAAAGTGAAATCACACTTTTAAACAAAACTGAAGGTAATGGTACATGCGAAGCGGCGCGACGCGACAGTACCAAAATTTTACTTTTGACAAAGAAAAGCCAGCAACAGGGACAGGAGACACTGACAGCAACTTAAGACTGTGCCTGCAGCAGGGAGCACGTGGGGAAACAAGGGTAGAGGTCAGGGATGCATGACTGACTTGTGCTCGCCACTGTCCTGTGCATGCTTAGGTCACTTAACAAACACGGCCACGATGGCCCACCGTGCGCGCGGTAGCTCACTAACTAGAGGAAAGAGGCCACGATGGCCTCAGGGTAAAAGAACCGCTGTAAACACTAGGCACAAAGAGAAACACGGGTACGATGCCCACACCTTCCACCCTCGTGCTTTAGACAATTTATGAGGGCTTGTATGGTCTTGATGCTGCTTGATGTGCTTGACCTAACGCTTGTAGTAATGAGTGAGCTCTTGCTTGTAAGATGTAAACTTGCTTGATTACTTGCTTGTAAAAGACCGAGACAAGGCCTAGCCAAAGGCCCACTTGTCAAACAGACCAGAAACCAAAGAAAAATGACCAGGATGATTGAACCAGTCACGGTCGTGACTGTACGATACGGGCACGGCTCAGCCAAGGGTCGTGTCCGTGTGGATGTCTAAGTTAGCATGTGTGTCACACGTGATGCACCACATAGAGGGTAAAGGAGGAGGTACGGAGATGGGATGAGGGTGTGAGTAGACACACTTAAATAGACGAACCTCATAACCATATAATAATAACCTGACCTCACTGCTAACCCCTCACCTAGGAGCCATACTACGCATATATATCATATATACACATAATAGAGCGATGCACACCGACAAACACAAGACACACTTGTGCGCGCACACCCATTGGCAGGGCCCGGGGGCACACACTCGCCCGGAGGGCATCACAGAGTGTGGGTCTCGCGGTGGCGGCCTTGGGGCACGTGATGGTGGCACTCCACACATACGGCACGTGCAAGAGCTTCCACAAACTACTCACGTACACACAACAAACAGTAAGCATATCCACAATAGAACACGTGTATAGATACGCCACCTTGTTGCTTGGTGTTCGTGTGTGTCTTGGGGGCGTGCGTATAAACACTTAGGTTAGCTTGCGTGTTACCTTTGTCGGTGGGTGTGCCACCGGCGGGCCGTAGCGCAGGGGGTCACCTCCAGGTTGCAAATTGGGGAGGTCGCCCGTACGGTCCCGCTGGTGTATCAGCCCACCCTGCTCCCCGGGGGCACGATGACACGCCCCGAAGGAGTTTTACTCCCCCAACCCCTCTACACCGTGTATGACGGATTCATGTTTACACCTCCGTGTGTAAACTTGGGCCGGTGTACACGGCTACAAAACCCCAAAGGTAGGTGTCAACCTAGGTCTTGCTTGTTCGGGGGGCGGGTGATAACCAACGTAATAGGCAACCATATAACCCCGTAACTAAATTAATGGCATGCGCACACACACGCTACCATTGGCCACGGGCACACCCGGTTTTGGTGTGTCTCGGACAGAGAGACTCGTGTGTGTTGTGGAAATCCAAGTCCACGCACGGGTCTCTATAAAGAAAAATGCCACGCCCATATCCTAACCCGTTTGGTTGGGTGTTGGGATAGAGGACCCCTCGGGTGTTGTGGAAATCCAAGTCCACTCGTGGGGAACTCTAGAGAAAACATTAATATACATATTCTCTCATAAACATATGCGTGTGCACACTCGCCCTTTTCATCATATTGTTTGTTCCCTCTCGTTGCAGGCAGGAATTCCCCCGCGAAATTCATCAAGGACATGAAGAGCACACCCAGCCAGCATGCGGCCCCATGCAATGGCAATGGAGGGTACCCACTCCCAACCCGGGCACGCATAGCGACCGGGGACGAATACCCAGGCGGCGGAGACGGCCCAAATCCGCAACGCCACTCTTTGCCTTTGAAGACCCCACCCACTCATAGAGTGACGGGGCAAAGGCACCCATTGCAATTCATATTAGAATACTTGTATTGTAGAGGACGACTCCTCCCTCTAGGCTTAAGTCCTCGCCGTATGTAGTTGCAATCTTGCACGCCACGAAATTTTTTCCACGTAATGTGAGCCACACGAGTACTTCGTACCTTGTATACCTACCCTCGTGTGGACAAGGGCAAATCGGTGGAAAACCATCACGCCCAACACAAAAAGGGAAAATGGGTTGTACCCGCCAACCCAACGAAGTTTTCAAGCCTTCGCCATTTTGAGCAAATGATTTAGCTCGTTGGCTTGGGTCACGGGTCAGGGACGGTCGTGGGGTCGTGGTTTCGGTACGGGGCGGCACTCCGAAACCTTGCAAACACCACCATGCGCACAACCCGGCAGAGTCTTCGGGAAGTGCTTGCCACGTTGTTAGCACCCTTGACAGGGGGCGTCATCGTGGGCAGGACTGACGGCAGTAGTCCTGGTGGTGGTAGGAGTGCTCCAGTAAGACCCAAGGATAGGGGTTTGAATGGCATTAAGACCCCCGAAAGAACACGTCCCACTTCCGCCCCAGGCTATATGCCACGCCACCCCACCCCAAGGACTCTCAAGCCTTTAGCGGTGAGAGAGGTAGACGGTGGGGTAAACCTGCGGTACCCACCGCCCTGCTCCGGTGGGGATTTTTGTAACCGAGGAGCGCGCCGTGCATGCACATCTTCTTTCCTGTCTCCCACCGCTTCTCGCTCTCTCCTCCCTTCCCCAAACAATAATATATCCATATTGGTTAGGGTTTTCTTTTCGTGGCACGCTCATGAGAGCGGTCCACCAAGGTGGGCAAGGATGTCAACGGTTTGGGTGAGATTCTGTTTCTGCAAGTAATCTCTCCAAACTTTGTTGTAGGATGGTAAGAAGCTTTCAACGGGTTCCTCGGTATCCCAATCTTTGGTATAACCCTCCCACCGCACCTTGAAGAGAAGTCTCTTGCGGTAAGTACGGTGACTTAATATTTTCTTGACATTATAGGTGTCCTCCTCAAACTGGGAGGGCACCCTAGCAACCTCCTCCGTGTAATTTAGAGGCACGGGGGAGCGAGGGGAGTTGACCGTTTTCATTAAACAATCAACGTGGACGTCAACTAACCTCCGTTGGTCCACTTGAATAACATAGAGGTCGTGCGCCTTCTTGGCCACAACCTCATAGGGCCCATCCCAATAGGGACAAGTCTTATCGCCAAGATTTTTGCGTTGACGACGGACCCATACGCGGTCCCCTTTTGAGAAATTGGGGGACATCCTCCTACTCTTATTATATTTCCGAGCCATTGTCTCTTGCACTTGAATCATAGCCCTCCGTGCAAGAGCAATAAGCTCCTCACGCCGTTGGAAGTAGTGAGCGGCGTCTTGGGCCACCCCCTTAGGCTCAGCAAGAGGAGGCCCCTTAGTACGGTTGTGTTTACCAAACACAATCTCGTTAGGTGTATAACCTGAAGGACCTGTAGTCTCATGCCACGCTCGTACAACGGCGGGCAAAACCTCTACCCAATTAGTTTTCTTTTTCTTCAAGGTAATGGCTTTAGCAACAGCACGCCTTAGCTGCTTGCCAGTATTTTCGGCCTTGCCATTACCTTGGTGCCTACCCGCGAGACACATAGTCGAGCGGGCACCAATCTTAGAACAAAGGGTTTGGAAATATTGGCTCACAAATTGTGGCCCACGGTCGGAGCATATTTCACGAGGGGCTCCGAACCTATCCACCCAGCGCTCCATTACCAAATGGGCCGCTCTTCTCCCCGTTAGCCCTTCATCCTTGTCTTCATGACGGGGTTTAGGAATAGGGATCGCGATGAGGTAGCCGGAAAGCCGGCATACACATAGGAGCATTCGGTCATACACCTCTCCATCGTGGGAGGTGGAAGGGTAGTGAAACACATCAAGCGCTATGGAGTCCATGGGCTCCATAGGTATAGGCATAGGGGTCATGTACCCTTGCTTGCGCTTGGTGTCATGCGTGTGAATGGCACATGAGGGACACGTTTGACATTGCAGTTCCACTGCTTTGTACAACCCCTCACCTTCCACGCCATGGTTAATCTCCTTCCAGTGTTTTTCAACACTGGAGGTAGTTAAGTGAAATGCATCATGGTATTCGGCTACCAAACGATGCACTAACGGCGTAGGAACACACCACCGTCCATTACGGACGAGCTTGTTATCCACCAACCTCACTCCATCTTGGAAGCTCCCATTCAAGGCATCTTGCCACATTTGTTTGTAGCGTTGACAATTTGGGTAGTGTTTAGCCCAATTTATCTCAAAAACATTGGGAGCATCCTCCCCATGTATAGGAGTTGCTTTCTTGTGGGATTTCCAAGATTTTTTTATCTTGACAATTCGCTCCAGTCTCCGAAGCTTTCTCTTTTGCTTCGTCCCCCCCCCCACTGGAGGCGAAGCCAGAGGGGGTGGATCACACGCGGGTGCCCCTTGAGCCCGAGGCGCCGCTTTAGACCTAGTAACAACGGGCGCCACAACCGCCCTAAATACAAGGGGGCGGGCGAGAAGTTCCTCCTTCTCGGCCGCCATCATGTCCCGCACATCCCCGGCCGCTTGGGCCGTCCCATGTATGGACACATCACCCAACGCCGGGTTAGCAGGGTAAGCCCAACGGGACAAGAAATCACCCACGGGGTTCACTGGCCCCGGAGTGTAAACCACATGGAGGTCGAATTTAGAGAACAATTCATGCCAACGTGCTTGGCGTGGAGAGGGACCCCCCACGGTTTTGAGGTCCTCCGTAGCCCAATTTTCAAGGCTACGGTGGTCCGTACGGACCTCCACGCGCTTGTTCCCCACCCAACCATGCCATTTTAAAAGCGCCGCCACTATGGCGTAGCATTCTTTCTCCCGAGGGCTCCAATTCAATTGGCTGCCTGACAATTTGCGGGAGAAAAAGGCAAGGGGGCGTAGGGCACCATCGGGACCTTCCTGTTGTAGGGCCGCCCCCACCGCCCAATTACTAGCGTCCGGGGTGAGGACAAAGTCCTTATCCCAATCGGCTAGTTGGAGGGGAACAATATCCGTAATAGCACGCTTGAGCTTCAAAAAGGCCTCGTTAGCCGAAGCATTCCATGTTAGGCCTATCTTTTTGCCATTCTTATGCTTAGGCAAATCCTTCAACATATTAATCAAAGGGGTAGCTATGGAGGCGTAGTGTTGGACATAGCCCGAATAATAGTTGGCGAGCCCCAAGAACCCCCGGAGCTCCCGAACATTATCCGGTTTGTCCCAACGCTCAAGCGCCAACATTTTCCCTGGCGCCGGCCGACGTGTGCCATTTTCCAACACATGGCCACAAAACTCAACCGAACGAACAAAGAAATCGGTTTTGCTAACCGAAGCAACCAACTCCTCTTTTCGTAGCCTATCCAACACGGCACGCACGTCGCGGTCGTGGTTAGCCAATAGCTCCTCCTCCGTCGCACCGGAGGAACCAATAATAATATCATCAATATATACGTCCGCACAATCCAAACCCTGCAAAACATGGTCCATGACCCGTTGAAAAATAGCGGGCCCATTCTTGATACCCATAGGCATAACACGCCATTGGTATCGCTTACCCGCCAAATTCATGGCGGTCTTAGCCCGGGATTCAGGGTGAAGGGGAATTTGATGAAACCCTTTACCCAAGTCCACAATAGTGAAAATCTTGTGTTTGGATTGATTTTCCAACATGTTTTCTATGAGGGGGAGGGGGTGTGCGTCGGGCAAGGTAGCCTCATTTAGTTGGCGGTAGTCCACCACGAGGCGCCATTTTCCTTTCTCCTTCTTGGGCACAACGAAACCGTTGGACGCCCATTCGGAGGCAGGGCACGGCTCAATCCAGCCACGAGCCAAAAAGTCCTCCACTATTTCTTGCTCCGCCGCGGCACGCTCCCCCACCAACCGTATAGGTTTTACGGACTTGGGTTTGGCGTTCGGGTATAGGTCAAGTTTAGCAAACCCCAACTGCTCCGTACCACGGACCTTAGGGTGTTCCTGGTCCGGACGGAGACGAACCTCCCCCACTAAAAACATCCCGCTCGTAGTCCGCGAGAATGCGTTTCCTCATGAGCTCCACCTCCGGAGACACAATAGGCTCTTGGGTGGTGACAACGCCACCCACACGAGAAGCCGCCAACAATCGTGTGGCGCCTTTACGTTTTCGGTAACGCTTAACGGTAGTGGCCCCCCCACCCAATAACTCTCGTTCAATTTTCGCAATGCGTGAACGCACGCATTCTTGTGCCTCCAAATCTTCGGGGGTAGGATCAAGAGTAACGGGTGCGAGGAGTTTTTTATGGGTCGCCTGATACGTGAGGGTGCGCACCGAAGCCAAATGGTTAGGCACCCTTTCATCCTCCGACTCTTTCTCCGAGGTCATGCCCGGCTCGCCATCCGTGTTGGGGTTAGAGACAGCCGGTGCCAAAACGGAGGCCACATGACATTTAGTGGCCGCCAAATTTTCCTCCGCAATACCACCGTCCACGTATAGCGCCACCGTGGACCAACCCCGTTGAGGAAGGGGCGTGAGGTGGTCATTCTGATAGAGACAGGCTTTAGTTTCTGGCCCAGGAAGGTGGTACCCTTGCAAAGTAATTTCCATAAGCGGTTTCCACCACTCCCTATGTGTCCACTTCGGCCCTACGACGATGGCTCGTAGTTTTTCTTGCCGAATTTTCCGAACACAATCGGAAAACCGATGATAGGGAGGGCACATCCAATACAACTTGGAGGGGTCCGCGGGAGTGGAAAAGAAATCTTCAAGCGGCGAAACCCATCGGTAGCCTGGGCCATACCCGGGACCCTATTGAAGGCGTCCACATCGGGGTTTTTGCCAAATTGTTTTTTGACACGTGCGGCCCAATATGGCGTGAGGCCATAGTCAGACTGGGTCCACATGGACCCATCACGCCGCGTAGGTAGAACATCACGGGCAAGGGTTTCGGGAGCAAATTCAACGAGCTCCAAAGCACAAGCCCGGTCCTGTACGGGGGCCACGGAGGAAGCGGTCAAGGTATAGGATATGTGTTTCTCGGCCTCAACACGGTTAGGCGGTTCGCCACCAGGGGGCGTAACCACAATGGCCGGGGCAGGGTGCGTAGGAGCGACCGCTCCAATGACTGGAACGGTTAGGCCCCACACGGACTGACGTGACACCTTACCATGAATGGGTTTCACCAAAAATGGTTTGCCGGTTCGTGGAGCTTCACGGAAGTCCTCAATCCAAAAACGGGAGTGCACTGGATGGTGAGAGTACAAACAATTGAAACGGGCAAAATGGCTCACACAATGTTCGTAACCCCATGGGTGCCCCAAAACCATATCCCAAGGTAAATTCGGGACAAGGTACGGGGACACGCCATACTGGGCAACACGAGGAAGTGAAACACTACCATCCACAACCCCCGTAAATTGAATTTTGACGTCTATTTGCTCGTCCCCCCCTGGCAAAGGCGTCTCATTATCTGCTTGGAGTAGGCGCCTCCGTTGGGGGGATTCATATTTTTCGGAGAGTTGGTCTCCAAAAACATTGGGGTTGGCCAAAGCGACCGCTTGGCACCCAAAATCCACCAAAACACGGAGGGCCTTGCGTTCTCCATTGGGCAAAACAACCTGAACGGAAAGTTCGGTTTGAATCTCACTAGTCACTATATGCCCCTTCATGACTCTCGATGGAACGAGAGCCACGGTAGTGTCACAGGGGTGCCCGAGGTTTTCTTCTTTCGAAGGGGGCGCCTCTGGGCACCTCTACCAACGTCCGCGCCCGTTCGGCGCTCCCTTGCCTCCTTTATCGCCCTTGCCGCCGCCACCCTTATAACCACCACCACCCTTATCACCACCGCCACCCTTATCGCCACCCTTAGGCTTACCACCTTTAGACTTACCCGCAATGTTCCAATGAGTGTCATTGCACGGATAATTAGGCTTACACGTCCAAAGGGTGGTATTGGTGGCACCCCAATCAATCCAAGATATGTCCATATCCGTTTGTTTACGTGTTTTCCAATGTTTGGAACACGGAACCCAAAAGGTAGGTGGCGGTTTAGCCCCGGGGTCGACGGGTTTCTTCGCCGGAGGTTTAGAGTGACCCACGGCGTTGACGGAGGTGTCAGCGGGTTCGGAGGTGTCAGGGTCCGCCGTAGCCTCCGCATTAACCGCATGCACCGCGGTTTTATTGTGAGAAGGGCGATGAGTGTACGTCACCGTCGTCTTGTCTCCTTTATTGAGGCGTTCGAGAGCTTCCCTCTCCGACACGCTTTTATGGGCAAGGGCGTAGATTTCCGCAGGCTTCAAACGAGGCCTACGTTGCTCCACTTTCATAGTGTAGCCGCGTGTGTTAGGTGTGTTGTTGAGTTTCAAGATCCACTCCTGGAGAGCCGGGTCTTTGCAGTCAACTATCACCCCAGGCCCCGAATAGGAAACAATCTCAGGAACCGTAGTGCAAGCTTGAGCGCTATATTTCCTGAGTTCTTTTTCGAATGGGGCGCGACCCGGCGAAGGGTCAAGGCCACTAAAATCCACCACATAGCTGTCTGGGCTATTCTTGGCCTCTTGCTTGACGACCTTCTCCTTGATCCACAGGAGCTTGCTCAGGAGCTGCTCCCGGATCACGTGGGGGCGAGTCTCATTGCTCAGAGGCAACAAACGTTGCCAACGAGCATAGAAATCTTCAAGGTCGATGAGGGTACTTTGCCCTTTAACCACCCTGGGGGTGAGGGCTCGCCACCTTTCATCAGCCCTCGAGGGGTCATACTCGTGGAAACGTTGTTCCAAAAAGTCCCACAACTCTTTGAGGGTGGGGGCCGTGCGTGTGTGGTGGGTGGCCTCGGCAACCCGGGCGTTGATGATCGCCTTTAGCCATGGGGGCAAGGTACTCAAAATCATTTTTGCCTCGTTGGCCTTTCGGTACAGGGGATCACACCCCCCCAACCATTGTTGAAGCTTCTCCACCCACTCGTCGTAGCACTCTAGCTGCCCATTAAATTGCGGTTTAGGCATATCACTATCCTCCACCGCTTTGGTGTAACTATTTTGCACCATAGGCATTTGGTACGGGTGGTAAGCAGGGGGAGCCATGGTTGGGGGTGCACCTCCACTTGCACTTGGTGCAACCTTCACTGGAGAGACTGTACACGTATCCGTAGGATGAGAGGGCGTGTACGAAGGTTTCCCAGGGGAAGTGAAAACATTTTTCGTGAGGGGATTAATGTTCCCCAACGAAGAGGTGTTCTCCTCTTCATTGGCCCACGGGGCCGTAGGCTCCGTGGGGTGTTCTTCGCCCTTAGGCGTCGCCCTCCACTCGGGAACAGCACGTTCCTTCTGCTTTTCGGCGATTCCCCTCCACGATGTAGGTTCTTGGGGGTGGGGGTGTTCGTGGTGTTCTTCCCCCCCCCTCGGCCACCCAGAATCCGGACAAGCGTTCGGATGGTAGATGCAATCGTGGGATGGGTGGACGGAGAAAGGAAGGACACACCCACCACCGGATGAACCGGATGGCGCGCCCATGGGCGCCGTAGGCGCCGCCGGTGTAGGATCAGGAACGGGCGGAGGCGCCGATGGCGGGGGTGGGACCACCGTAACGGGTTCCGCAGGCGTGGAGTACCAGTAGTCCCACGCATCGATCCTAGATGCAACGGCGGCGTAACGTGTAGCGAGCGACTCCACTGCGCTAAAGCACTTAGCCGTGTTGCCGTTGGACATCTTAAGATGATCCGACACACTAGCCTCCACCGCCTTAGAATCCCGTTGGTAGCCCTGAACCACCGCGTCAAACTTAGCCAACGTAGACAAGATTTGGGTCATCCGGTCCCCGTAGGACTGACTGATGCCCACGGTAGAGGCTACTGCCTGAGAAAGTTCCTGATGGGATCGCTGCAACTCCAGATTCTGATTTCGCAGGTCCCTCACCTGTGCCATCAGAGATTGGATGCACGTTTCGTAGTGCACCACACACCGGGGACAGCCACAGGTGTGCTGTAGGTCGTCCTCCCCCCGTGTAGGAGTGGGGCCCCCAGAATGTCGAAAAGATGGACCCCCCCCTCCACGAGGAGGAGATGACCCACCACCGCCCCCCCCAGCAGCCCCCCCTGCCACGGAGGGACCAGAGGGCCCCCCCGCAGGGCGAGACGGGGGTGTGGGGCGCGCAGCAACAGGCGCTGACGCCCCCCCACTAGAGGGATGCCCCCCCCCCGAACCCCCACCACTAGATGGCCGAACCAGGTGCGGGATTCCTTGCACGTGCTCGATGTAAGCCACCTGGCGGTGGCGGGGTGACGGCGGAGGGGGAACATGACCAACAGTATTCGGTCGCGGCGGTGGGGGTGGGGAATCGTCCACCACAATATACTGTGGTGACTCATGAACCACCACAGGTGATCGAGTTCTCGGATGGGAAGCAAAAACAGGCTCCGATCCCGTTGCAACCGCTGGATCCCCCCCCCAATTGGGCAGTTGGGGGTCCTCCGTAGGAGATGTATTTGTGGGGGGAGAGACCAAATTTATTGGGAGGGTTGCTGAACCTCCCTCCACCTGATTCCCTCCCCCCCAGCACAGATTGTTGACCTTCGGCATTGCCGGAGAATCATCCACTAGGGATGGACGATCTTTCGTGCCACTCATAGGCACTGGAGATGTAGTACCGGCCCGGTCCTCCGTAGGCTCCGGAGTCTCCACGACAAGACACGGGCGGTTTTTGACGCCGCTCATAGGCACCGGAGACTCTTCCACTGCAATGAACTGAGGGGCCGGAGAGTCCTCCACCGTGATGTAGTGGGGGGCCGGGGATTCTTCCACCAGCATGGGGCGATCCCTGGTCCCTGACATAGGTTCAGGAGGTGCAGGCGACGAGGCAACGGAAATAGGGGAATGATGGAGTTCATGACGTTCCAACACTCCAATCTCCTCCTCCTCATCGTCGTTCCACTGCTCCACCGCCAGGGGGAACCACCGGTCACACTCATCCTCCTCGATTTGCGTGGGGGATTCCTCGATGATCGTAGGATTTAGCCTGGATCCGCTCGGGGGATTGGGATACGCTCCCAAGGCAGGAGATTCCTCCACCAGGGAGGGAAACCGCCGCGATCCACTCATTGGAGTGGGCGACGATTCCACCACAGTGGGGTTCTGCCTAGTCCCCGACAGGGCTTGCTGGATCAGGGCCACGGCCTCTCGAGCCGGACCCAGATGGCCATGGGGATCAGGCGTGAGCGCGAGGACTCGACGGTTTTCAGCGTCGAGATGGTCAACAATGGGGCTGATGGGCCCTGCCGCAAACAGGTTTTTTCTGACCTGAGGCTCTGGCAACCCCCCTAGCGACGGAGGAGTGCCAGAGTCGACCACGATAGGCCCCATTGGCGAAGCCATCGTACCCCAGTCGGCAGCGCGTGAGGGCGCAGCGTTCGTACGCTCGATCGCCCCAGTAGACAGGTCGATTACTGCCCGATTCTCGGCGCTAGTAACGGTTCCCGAGCCCATAATAGGCGATTGTGGTCCTCTTATCGCTCCCTGAGGGTGGCCGTCTATTTCCCCCCCAACCATCCCAGGTACACCAGCTGGATTTCGAGGATGGGGGGCCCCGATGGGAACATTCGGGGATTTCGGAAACTTAGGATTTGTAGCCACTTGGGGCTTGGCCCGTTTTTGCGGCCCCTGCCCGGTCGATGGGGTCAGGGCCGAGGAGGTCCTGAGAGTGGGGACCTGGACACCCTCAGCTATCCCTCCCGGGGAAGAGATTTTGACTTGTATTTGGTCCATGATGTCTTGGACCGATCGCTTTCCGCGATGCCAAACGCCCAACAGAGACGAAAAATTTTCGCCTCTGCTACCATGAAACCTGACCGGGTGGTCAGGAGCAGAGGTCGCAGTGGCATGGGCAGCAACATTGCTTGGCATAGAAGACATAACGATAGTGTTGACTGAATAGTATCCTGCAAACAGATATGGTACACATAGCCAATGAAATACCTGATATGCACATATGAGAAATCCACCCTATCATCCACTAATTGAATAACTACTAAACATCCATGATTGCCTTATCTATCCCACATCCTATGTTCCTAACAAGGAAATGGAATATGATATACCCTATCCCACATATATCCCATATATAGGGCCAAATAATGCTCCCTTAGGGGTAAAATGCCAGGGTAGGGTTGTGACCTGCTTCACCTGGAGGGTTGGCTTATTGATGCCACGGGGTACGCCCCGGGTCTCCCCTCCCCTATGCGCCCAATTTCTGTGCTGGCGCAAAACCTTGGGGGAATACCCAGCGTGCTAATCCAGGTATTGTTTTCCCTACCTATCTGTCTACTACAGGGAGGGGTGGCCAAAAGCTATGAAGGCATGCAAAACGCCGTTTTGCTATGTGGCCAAAATACTGACCTAACCACTGCCACAGCCCACCAACCCTGCTAAAATTGCAGGAAAAGGGTGGGACAGTGACACACCCCCTACAGGTCCTACACACCCTACAGTGGCACCATCCTGGTGGGCGAGCACTGGGCAACTGGCTCTAGCCCCCACACAGGACTACCACTCCTACACGCACACTCTACTGGGCGTTGCGAAGGTGAAGGTCTCTTGGGTCCTAGCGACCCTCCTGTGAAATGGCAAGAGAACACAGCGCTACTAAGCAACTGTGGCCTGACAGGGGGCGCCACAACGCGTTTCCCCTGCTAGGGCTTGGAGGGAAGGAGTGCTCTCGCGTGCAAGGCGGAGATGTCGATGAAGTCGGACTCCCTGCTCTGCCACAGGCGGAGCGGAGTTACTTGTTTGTGTGATCTGCGCCCTTGTTTAGCAGGGCATAAAAAAATGCTGCTGCACCAATCACCCTACCTGCCCACCTGTAAAACAAAGGCAAATGAAAGGGCGTTTGCGGCGGAGGAACCAAGGCACACTCCAGGTATTATACCCTTCTCAGTGTGCCCTATAATACACTGTCCGCAAACACGCTGCACGGAGCAGCTACCCTTGTCAAGCAAGCAAGCGTTAAGGGACTCCTCAGGTTCTCTTAAAGAACGTACCGAGGAGCCCCTGGGTAGCCTAAACAAGGTTTACCGTGCGCACTTCGCGTGGCCTACCCTTTAATGCGTGTGTGCATGCACGAGTATGCGACAGGATCGTGGGCAAACCTGCCCATCTACGCGTCAATCTTGACTCCACCAGGGGGTGGCCCCACCTGGGCGTACCTACCTTACCTACCGCTGGGAAGTGAAGCAAGGTGAGAGAACAAAAGGGGCGCACGCGAAGAACGTTGCTATGCACTTGTGTGTATGACTAATCACCCTGATCTGACCGCTAATCATCTGCAATCTTTCTAATCAATCCCTCTACCGCGTCCTATCGTGGTTATCGTTGTTAGCGCTGCTACACGACTCGTTCACGAGACGTGATACATACGTTTATAATTCCATTATTTTTCCATTTTCCGGCGCTTCGCTAGGAGCCGCTCCTGCGCGCCGCCATTTTATGCGTATGAATTTCTGGATTTAAAAAATCCAGAGATGACTATAATTACTATAAAAATGTGCTTTTGATGCACAATTGGATTCTACTCGGGTGTGTCGTTTCAGAAAAATTCTACGCCGTCATTTGACGGATTTTGGTGTCGTCGCTTCGTTTTTGCGTGGATTCGTCCATAATTCTCCCATTCCTGCCTCTGCAGATACCCACGCGCAGCCTCGCTGAGTAGGCCGTGTTCGGGCCGAAACGCAGGTGCCTGGAGAGACTGAGCAGAACCAAGACCCCACCAAGGGGCAAATTAATTTCTTTTTCGACTCCCTTCGCCCTAAGACAGGTCACAGGTCGCCAGCAGGTTTACGAGGGCCCATGCGAGTGTGTATAATGTGTCTTGCGTTTGGGTTGTGTCGACGCTGCGTCTTGGAGGGAGGGATGCATATGCACATGTTTGGCATGCTCCCAATCTAACCCAACCAAGCCACAGGAGCCCCGGCAGCGCCATGAGCGCTGAGTCTTCTGGAGGAAATGATACAATCAGAGCAGCAAAAGGAGGCCAGCCATGGTGAGCGCCCATTTTTCAGTGTGAGGGAGACTGTAGGTATTTTAAAGTAGATGTGGAAACCAAGGATGGCCAAGAAAAATTCCCTTTTTCCTAAAATGCGACAGTGGTGGCCACCACAGCACAAGGGGGGAGTAAGAAAAAGTCCTTTTCCATTGCTTTGAGGCATACTCTAGTTGTATTAGAGGTGCACTGAGCATCCATGCATTTTTATCTTAGTATTGGTCCAACCAAAAGTGGTGATAACACATTTTGACCTATGGAACCAAACACCCAATCAGGATATGGAGTGGACCCCTTAATCCCCTTTCAATGTGAAGTAAAACATCTTTTCCTGAGTTGACTGAGCACTGACATACCTAAAGTAGAGCCTATGAATTTATCTATGTTTTTCCATGAATTCTTAGCTATCCTAGTGGTATGCACCCTAGGGGGCTGGGCACCTCTTTTTGAGAGGTCCTGGGTTCAATTCCTGGTCAGCCTAGCTAAGTAGGAAGATCCCATGTGACATGGCAGTGACCTCATCGCCACATACCATGCCACCTCAGCACATATTGGACCCAAAACAAAGAGTGCACATCTCCTAAGATGGGACTATGGAGAGAGAGTGATCCTGAGGCAGTTTTCTAACTCTTTTCCTAAAGCATTTCAGCTATCTTTGTGAATATGCATTCATTTGTGACCTGAGTTGCAGTTACTGTGAATATCCAATCAGCTTTCACTGTTTACACTGCAGCCCTTCATGCTTTGATCCTGAATTACCTTCTCCTTGCATACTATTGGCTTGGGCTATCCTGGATTGACTTGGCTTTACTGTATTTCAACAAACAAAAGCTTTTCATCATCCAAAACAAGCAGCAGGACACCCTACAGCAACAACAAGCAGCAGGAGAAGCAAAAACACAGTGCTGAAAACACTATAAACTTTTCTCGTAATTAGGCAAAATTGTTCAAGAAATAACATTGAGGCGCAGTCTTTTTTAAACTATTTTCGTTAGTTTAATGATTAAATGCCTTATGCCCCATGCCTTACGTGTTGTTTGCTGCCTGCAGCACAACAAAGTGTCGTGGACGGCGGTATTCCTCTGTTGCGCAGGCCGTGCCGTCCGTTGACCTATGCGCAACCCACGTAGAAGCAAGAAATCAGCCTGCAGAAACATCAAACGGTGGTGCATAAACAACAAAGTGGCGCGTAAGCACAAGGAACCAAGCCGTAAGAGCAAAGGAAGAACTGGTCAGGTAAGCGGTCAGCAAGGTAGGTTGCAAGTGGAAGTGTGTAGCACGTAAGGACAGGCACACAGAGCCCGTTGGAAGAAACAGATGTTGGAAGACATAGAGCGTGTCCGGCCCCCAGTTCTCCTGCCGGTCAGCGTGATGAGCTGTAGTTAGCAACAGTGCAAGTTTGCAACAAGCAAGGACACGCAAACAGCAACAGACAGTGTCGTAACCCAAATGCATGTGCCGGTCATTTTGATGAGTCATTCTGATGAGGTGCATCATCGTCATCGCTATATGCCTGCTGGGTTCCGCGCCAAGGGCTAATCACGCACCTCATGCAGCCGCCCCGCAGGGTCGCCGCTACACTTATGCTACTTATCCTTTGCCAAACAACCCAAGCTTTGTGATGCAAGCAGTGGCCGAGCTGGTTAGTGGACAAGCAAGCTTGGCTTCCTGTGCACGCCGCTATCCTGTCAGTGACAAGACGATCCGAAAGGGTGTACGCAACTACATCACTGGGGAAGTGGTGCAGCTTGAACGAAGGGGACCAAAGCCTGCGGTTGATGATGGGAAGATCGCCGCCTGGTTGGAGGCACAGCGCCAGGCCAGTCTCTCTCCCTACAAGTATGTAGATGTGACTAGACTTGTAGTGTATAGCCGAAGATGTTTCAGCACGATAGCAATGCCAAGTGTACTGTGTTCTCCACCGAGCAGAGGTTGTAGAAGAGGCGGTCCAGATGGCTCTAGAGCACCGAGTCAGCGGACACCCAACAAAAATAACGTCTGGGAACCAGTGGTTCAAACTGTGGAAGAAGCGCCACCCGGAATACACGTCGCGCACACACCACAGCTGTTGCAGTCCGACCGTGCAGACGCGCGCCTGACAAGAGCAGAGTGGAAACGATTCTTCTTCGAAGTGGTCCGCCCTGTGTACAATGAAATAGGGTTTGACACGTTGCGCATTTACAACCTTGATGAGTCGGGGTTCTTCCGCCAGTTCATCACCAACTCTGGGGCCCGGAAGGTCATCACCAAGCGTGGGTGCAACGATGTGTATCGCCGGCGCGGCTATGGACGCGAACACATAGAGGGGATCGCTTGCATACGTGCTGATGGAATTGGAACTGTGCCATTGACGCTGATTTTCAAAACCAAGAAAGTAAAGGGTGACTGGTTTCAACATGCTTGTGCGCCAGTGGTGTTGCTAGGGAATGGGAGAGGGTGGAGCACAGCGTCTAACTTCCAAGTTTACTTGGAACGAGTGTTCCAGCACTACACCGGATGTCCGGACACGGAGGATGGACGGGATCTTCTGCTGGTCGACGGTTCAAAGACGCACCTGACTGCGGAAGTGTTGGTCGTAGCAAAACAACTTGGAGTCTTCCTGATCTCCTTCCCATCGCACTCAACCGACATTGTCCAACCTCTCGATGTCAGCATTTTCGCACCGCTGAAGCGCAAAATCCGCAGGGGCCAAGATCGCTGGGTCCGTTCGCATCACGGACGGTCACTGACGCATAGCCGGTTTGTGGAGCTTGTCACTGGTGCTTGGGGTAGTGTAGCCGGAACTACTCCAGTGAAGGAGTCCTTTCGCGTCACGGGACTATTCCCGCTGTCCTTTGATGAGTTCATGGAACGTGCCCCAGTTCCTTGAATTAGAGATGATGTGCCGAACATTGCAATTAAGTCGCCAGATGAGGGTGTTGCGAACGCATCAGACAACAACGACCCCCATCCACAGATGGCTGACGCCTCCTCACAAGTTTGCTCACGCGCCATCAACAGCGCCATGCGCGACGACCCGACTTCGATGAAGTTTGGTGGCTTTGTCACCAGTGAGGAGTTTATTAGGGCGTGCACTGCCGCAAATTCTACACGGGCTGCAGCGGCACAGCCCTCAGGGGAACAACGTCTCAGAAGAGCAGCACATGTAATGGTACTGATCCTCTGTTATTGATTTGCGATATCCTGCAATGCTTTTTCAAAATCACTCAAATTGTTGAACTCCTTGCATCCTCTTAGTATCCCTCAGCGAACACAACAGAAGACTGTCCCAAAACGTAATGTCATCCCGTTCTCTGTATAACAATAAAATTCACATATGCACTGCAAAATACCTGGATTAATTCTGATTGTCTATTTCATATCGCTGTGATCCCTGTTACGCACCTGCACGTACTCGCTACGCATGCGCGACCCATCGCGTTAGCGATCTTTACACCGTGTCCTATTACACTCCCTTCCCAAGCTATTTGCTGGGGTTTACCTCAGCAAATGGCTGACTAAGGAAAATAGACAGTCAGATCTTTACACTATTGTGGGGGGGGGGGGGGGGGCTGAGCTGCTGTAGACAGCCCAGAGCAGGGTGTCAAACAAAAAAAAGTCAAACACACACCCCAAACAAAAATTTACTGTGGTGTGCTGCAGTGCAAGAGTGCACTGCAGCCCTACATGCCGGTTAGAGTGGGTGTGGGAGTAGCAATGTGGGTGGCCTAAGTTGCACAGGAACCCTACAATACTAACCTGCCTACAAACGGAAACTGCCTGCAGCAATGACTAAGCAGGCAATGCAGCCCCAAAAGCCTCCTGGAAAAAAAAGAAGGGGCCTGTCAGAAAATCTTTAACAATTTTCCGCCTGCCTGAAAAGGTTAGAATATTGTACAAAAAATGCATCCCTGCCTGCCCTGCAGCACACACAGCAAGTGGAGTTTTGTGTTCCTTCGTACTGCCAAATGTTGGAAAAAATGCAAACCTGTAATAATGTACAGAAATCCAATTAACCTATACCGCTTTAAAATTCATCTTCAATTCACTTCAATCGCTTGTCCTGCCCCGTGTTCAGGACACTCCGATGATCTTCTCTGGTCCTGCCCCGAATTCAGTTCTCTGTATAACAATAAAATTCACATATGCACTGCAAAATACCTGGATTAATTCTGATTGTCTATTTCATATCGCTGTGATCCCTGTTACGCATCTGCACGTACTCGCTACGCATGCGCGACCCATCGCGTTAGCGATCTTTACACCGTGTCCTATTACACACAGCCTTCCGCTTCTACCGGGACCTCACCGTCACGACGCAGAGCTGTTGCTGCAGACGATGACGATCCAACAAACCCGTGTCCTGCAGTGCCTTCCACAAGAATGCGGTTGCGACGAGGTCGATTTGTGGTCGACCACCAGGAGCGTTGCAACACCCGAAACCATGCTCGCGCCGAACGGGCAACCAAACGGCTGCAGAGGGAGAGTGACTTTGACTCCGATAGCGACACACCAGCCGCAAAGCGCATCTGCTAAGATTCGAAGTGCAGCTGTTTCTAAGCGCCGCCTCCGGAATGTTAGATTCATGACTGTGTTTCCGTTTGCTGTCATGTGAACACTTGATTTGTGCCTCATTCTTTGATCCATAGATTTGCGATGTTTAGAGCCATGCAAAACAGATGTGCATGGACGCTGATATGATGTGCAGCCAATTCTGACGTGTATTTTTTAATATATGTTTAACGATTGGACTGTTTGTGCCCGCCGTTGCACCTCAGGCTGCATTGTGTGGTCTGAGTCCTGGCAGGAATGATTGCCCTGAAACTTCATTGAGCAATTTTGGAGAGAAGTACATGTCGCTACATTGGGGTATTACGGCTTATTTTCTTGCAAGTGTGGCAGGGGATAGAGGTGCAGGTCTGATTGCTTTTTTATCAGCAGACAAATGCAAATGCAATATAGCGAAGAAGCCAGATTTTATAAATGATAAGGCAGAAAACATTTTGTCTCAAGGGCACCATGGTTTCGATAAATAGTGGACAAACAATCACTGCAGAAAACATTTTGTCCGCATGACACACTGGTTTGGATAAATAGTGGGCAACAACAGTTGCGGCCAAACAGCCAAACAGCCAAACGGAAAAAAATAAACTTGAAGGCACAACGTTCCGGTCAAACATTTGTAAAGCGTTTAATAGTTAACCTTCAGAAGAAAATCTTAAAACATGTTTGATGTACCCGGGATGTACCCGGCGAACAAAGAAACACCGGGGGCATGCGTTGTAACCTAATGGTACAATCTGCTCGGAAACATTCCCCAAACTGTTTGCAAAATGTCCTGAATGCATGTAGGTTCCACACGTGGGGTACCTGGGAGGTGTGTTTGAAGAGAGGACAATAAAAGATTTTGTAAAACTATTTTGAGAATGTTTTTGATACATGGCATACTGGAGGGAAGCCATTGAAAACGTTTATAAACCCCAGGGGTTTCTGAAAAGTAGACCATACAAAGATCAAAAACATGCTGTACAATCTGTACATGTGGGCGAGCAGGGACCAATGCTGTCACAACCAATGGCCGATAGTGTACAATGAGGGCAAATGCTAGGCTTTTTGGTCCCTGACCAATTTTTTCCTATGGGGAACAATTGGGTCTTGGGGTCAAATGACCCCCGGAAGAAATTGGTAGGGCGGCATTATTTGGTCAGCTTACCTTACAAACCTGCCCCGAAAACTCTCAAAATTGTCGCCAAACCACAAAACGGGACCAAATTTGGCAAACAAAGTTGATTTCTTGACGTTTTCGCACAAGCCGACCATTTTAACCGGTAGCAACGGGGGTCGAATCCGGACGTAGCTGCGAACTACAAAATTCAGCCCCTATTCGGCAGAGACCGGTGCCATTTCACCAAAACGACTATCAGTTATTTTTCGTTGGGATAATTTTGAGGGGCATATGTAACACGTTTTGGGAGGGGCGAAAAAAAATTACCGCGATCGGCCATTAATACCCTTGTCGCTCGTGAATTGCCGAATCACTACGGCCCGTGCGGGGGAGATTGAACTAAAAAGCCAACTCTTCGCCCACCTTCATGTTCTTTCACATGTAGGGTAGATACTGCCCGGGCCTGGGGAGTTTGAAATATTTTTTGATAGGGCAGATGAAAGCCTCAAAGGAAACCACCCGAGGTAGGTTTGAAATACACAGATGGAGTCTGCAAAGTTGGTGGGATGATAGCTATGGTGTTGAGGTCACATCGCCAACTGGTAGTGCAAGAGTATGAAAAAGCCACCATAGATAGCAATCGAGGTCTGATCTTTTTCGATTTCGTGCCCTTTTCTTGAATTCTTGGTAATTTGGTTTTTCCTTTTGTCAACAACACAAATCGCTTCTGTCAATCCATTTGGGTATGACTTGTAACTTTGGAAAAGAGTTTATTAACATTGCCATAGGGCTGGCATATTGATTACCGCTGATGCGCGCGGGGCAGAGATCGCGGAATCGTGTAGCGCCGAGGATGACTTGGCAGAATTCTGCAGAAGATGTGAGTGGCTCAGGGCTTAGGGGTATAAAAGACAGCACCAGGAGTCCGCTCTTTGAATAGAGACATGGATGCCGGGGCAAATCGGCAGTGCTGCAGATTCAGAATTCCGATTCAGATTATAAATTGCTTAGCGATGCAGAGTTTCGTTTTTGATATCGCCTTGTACTGATTTGGATACAATGAGAGATTTGTCTTCGTTTCAGCACGTTTCCTATGATTTCAGGGTTCTTGCACTATGTTTTGACTTATGGAGCATTCATGTCACTATGTGTATGCTTCAATGCATTCGTCGCTTTGACTTCTCGCCAATTGTCGTGTTTATCTCGTGCTATTGGGGATCTTGCATTGATAATTGAGATTTTGCAATCGGTGAAAATTCACGGCTTTGGGAAACAAGAACATCAAGAATTTGGACATTACCAAAGAGAATTCTTTGGAGCAATGACGGACATCAACAGAAGAAAAGATTTTGTCAAATTGTCATCGAACTCTTTCATGCATCCCATTCTCCACTTCTGGTGCTGATGCATCTCATTGATGGTTTTCCTCGGAGACAAGGCAAAAGGGGGACGAAGGGGCATCCAAACATGTTGGTGGTGGAGGTGGGGGCAAAAAAATCAACACATACGGTCACAATCACAATCATGGCCATTTTTTTTTTACATTCTTTGTATGTCCATATTTCTCCACTAAACAGCAGCATGGGGTGGGATATAGACCGAGAAACATGTTCGAAAATTTTCACACGCAACAAAAATTGAGTCGGATAAGAGAGGCAGTGGGCAATAAGACCAACAACCGACACGGCAAAGACCAAAGACCAAGATGGGTTGGTCTTTGGTCTTTTGGTCCAAGATAGCATAATTCCAACCTTCAATTTATCAACCCTGTACATGGGTCCCAACTTGACGCCCCAAACGCTTGAGTTTGGGTGCACAACTCTAGTCTCTCTGCCCCCCCTCCCCCCCTCTTGGGCCTCAAAGCAAGCCCCCTACCTGTTTGAATCTCACAATCACACACATTGCTGCACACACATTCCACCAATGTAAACTCCAAATCTTGATATGCATGATGGGCTTGATGATGCATAATATGCCTTCGTTCAACCAAACCCTATTTGGCGTGCTTCTTGGCTTAACCTTGCTTTGCTATGCCAATGTGCCTAACCCCGCATGTTTTCCTTGTAAGCTTGGCCTTGCATGTTTGGCAATTCAAAAAACGCCCTAAGGCAAACCAAGCAGGGTCGGATTCAATGGTAGAACAATGTAACGTGAAGGCTTGAGGCGCATGATACATTGCGCACTGTACACGGCCAGCCATGCGTGGTGTGCTTCTAGGCTTGATGCTACATGGTGTGCATTTGGATTGGCCATTTGCAAAATGCTTGTGGGTTGGCCCCCTATGGTGTGCCACTGGCCTGACCTTGCATAGCGTGGTCGCAACCTTGACCATGCATGGTGTAACATTGACCTTGACCTTGCATGGGATGACTTTGGGCATGACCTTGGTGTGTACTGTGCACACATAGTGTAGTGTACCTTTGCACTCACCCTTGCATGGTGTGCATCTGGGTCTGATCGCGCATAATGTGCACTTGGGCTTGACTGTGCATTAATTGCCTTGCTTATGAGCTTGACCCATTCAGGTCTAACCATGCATATTGTGCCTCTTGGCTTGACCGTGCATGGTTTGTTCGAGACCCTGCATGGTGTGCCTCTTGACTTGACCGTGCTTTGCCCTCCATGGTGTGCCGATGAGTGCTACTGACTTCCACATTATGCCTCTGGGCTTGACCCTACATAGGATACATAGGATGTACAAATGCACTTGCCCATGGTGCTTGGGGTTGCCCCCCCCACATGCACACCATACAAATCAAATACAACACCACACCATGTATTGTGAAGCTTAGAGGCACACCATGGAGTGGCGCGCCATGTCGGGTCAAGCGCAAAAGCACACCATGTTTGCCCAACCCAACGGCACACCATGCACAACATTTGAACCACACATGCAGGGTGGCACACCATCACATGTGTAGGTGAACACAAACCTATGCACCCAAACATGGGTGGATCCACAAATTGATCCCGCAACAACAGCACTTTGAATCTCAAAAATATGCACGACGAAGAAACGACAAAAGCGATGAGCGAAAGAGGTTAGTTCCATATGGATTGTCATCGAAGGGTCAATTCAATGTGTTTTGTCATCGAAGGGTCAATGCAATTTGTATATGTGCACAACAAGAATGGTGATCGCTTCGACCATGCTATCCAATTTACATAGGACAAAGGTGCACCCAAACATGTTGATGCGACTCAATATGTGCCCCCCCCCTACACCACCAACACCCCACACCATTAATAACCAAACACGCTTACAACCCACAATAGTCTGTCGCGCATCCATAGACACAAATATTTATCCATAGGTAACATTCACTTTAGGGCCCACGAAGGACCTGGAAGCGAAACACTATATTTACTCAAAACACTAGACCAATTAACCTTCTTTTGTGAATCGCCCAGTGTTGTTTGTTGGTCTTCTTCATCTTTGAGATACTCTTGCCAAATTAAGATGGGAAAACGGTCGGCAATGCCACCGCATTGAAAATCTCCCAACAATACCCATCGGTAAGACGAATTTGATGTGCTTTCTTCACTCGGACGCCCTACTCCGCCGAAGGCTTGGTGAATTCTTTTTTCTTGACTTTCAACTTGAAAGTAAACGAAATGGCAAAGTCCGTCACAAAGCCGAACGTATGAACGTATGCCACATGACATGTTAGACCAAATCCCATACCTCGTCCCCCTCCAATTGGTAAACGAAGTTAGTCAAACGATTTTCGTTGATGTCCATCAACACGAAAGTTGGCACCACATCACTGCACGTATTGCGTGGAAAAATGACAAGGCGAGGTTGCGGATTCATAGGAGAGGGAGGGAGAATCAAGCTAACGACTACAAAACCATTGTACAGCTTTTGTTGTCGGCATATGTGGGAAGGCCTTGGCATCCGCTTGTCAAGTAGGTTGCGAGAGTTGACACTTGTGATCTTTCTTTGGAGGTAACAACTCGGGAGAAACTTTCGTCCGCGACGGCCATGGTCCCTTGGACAAGCTATCGCAATCTAAGGGCCCTGGCATGCAAAGGCAGACCCGTCCAAGCAAGAGAAGGCGCCGGTGATAGAACCGGGATTGACAAAAAACTTGCCTTCGTATTCGAACGTCACATATTGATGCGTGCCACCATACACCAGGACATCCACGTCAAGCCTTCTTTGCCAAATAGCGAGGCTCTCTCGGTCACCCCACGGAACAACCTAAGGGGGGATGTTGCAAGTATTGGTGAGGATGTTGCCGGACTGTTGTCAATTGTTGCAACCACTAAAAAGGAAAGCGTGATAAGAGACCTGATGACCGTGGATGACACCTATCCGAAAGTTCCCAAGCTTAACAACCACATATTCCGGTGTATCCTTGCTCATCGAGGGATCGTCGAAGTCACCCTACAGAAATGTAGTTGAGTAAATGTGTACCACCATAGCAACACGGCAAGAAACCGCAGCACTTTTGGGCAAACCACCTTGACGCAGTTGACATCTGAACAGATCTGCCGCAAGTAGTTTTCTGCATCCTTGGAGCACAAATTGCCCGTGCATAGAATGTGTTGGATCTTGCCGGGTGTCAACATCTTCTTGAACTTCGCCGGGAGATCTGCAGCACGCTATTGCAGAAGATTGCATCAAGAGATTCGCAAGCAAGTCGAGGAGAGCATGTGGCGTTGGCGTTTGTCGTACGGGAGATGGGCACGAATTGCGGTACATACGTGGGGTATGTGGAGATCACCAGTCACTAAAACCAGCATTTTGGTCAAAGTATTCCGTCAAACGTCAAAATGAGTCGACGTGACTAAGGGAATTAAAGATAGGTATGTCATGTTCCTAGTGCGTATTGTATTGAACCTGTGCTAATGCCGACTACCAAGCCTTAGATCTGACTTCGCCTGAAATCTACAGTCATTACTGTAAAATTGGGGTTGAAGACTTAGAATTGGGGTTGAAGACTTAAATTGTTAAAGCTGCGAAGCAAGGCCTGTGCGCGGGCGTTTGCTCCGTACCACAGTAGAGAAGCAACGTTCCTTATTTGGAATCAGAACTTGTCCCAGGCCGAGCGTTGCTTTAGGGGGGGCACGGGACACGTCACAAAGTAGGAACCCCCCCCCCACCCCAATGAGGGTTCATATTAACCCATTGTGGTACCGAAAGAAGGTTTTTGGTCCCTCTTTGCTTCGCGCACCTCCGTATGTGGGTGTAGCCCCCCCCCCCCCCCCCCCCCCCCGCTTGGGGTGCCAGGCTGCCCTGTTGCAGGGTAGGGTTAGATCCCCTTGCACATGAATGGTTCTTGCACCATGATGACATGTGTTACACTACTTTCGTATGATTTAGGAAGGCTGAAAGCAAAGGCAAGGCTCAAAATGCAAAGCACGGAATGCACAAAACCGCGGTGGACCCACATTGGCAACATCTGCACCACTATGTTCAGGAACACAGAGTAGCAGAATTGAGTTGGTTTTAGCAAAATTGCTGCGACATGTACCTTGGGTTCGGTTTGGGTTGACGGGCATTGCTTGCCCTCACCCGTCCCCCACCTCTCTCCGCTTGCCTTAGTGGGTCTGTGGCCACTCTCGCTTCCTCTTTTTGCAGAGCACGCTTCGAGAAAGATGTCCTTGAATTATGCCCTAGATATTTTGATGTAGTCCTGCAGGTTTTGTAGTTGAAAACCCCAAACAAAGCAGCAAGTAGAGCAAGGACAGGATGTGGATCGAATCAATGATTGGTTTTGGAATCCAGTGTAACACAGAAGGGCTGCAGATAGACAAAGCAGGTTTATGCACATAGATTCAATCACAAATGGATAATACAAAAGGTTTTATATGAAAATTGGTCTGACTCTTGCCTCAGAGGTTGCAATAGGCACTTCATGTGCACTCTTTTGGATGAAATGGTGCTGGTTAGGACTGAGGGGCATGGATGTCAGGACCACACAGAAAATGACTTGGCCAAGCAACTGAATTCAGAAACAGTTACAAAGTAGGACCACAATAAGTGGTAGAAACAATTGAGTATAGGGGTCTTGGGGTGGGAGACCACTAGGCTTAACCTCCAAGGCCAACAAGCATGAAATGCCTGATTTATTTTGGTATGTCCTCCATGAAGGAAGGTACCTCCGCTCAGTTGAGTGGTAGGGGTGAACTTCATGGGGGGGCTAGGGTCACAACCCTAGTTACTTTGAGAAAGTGTACTTTAGGCAACAAAAGAGAGATAAAAACACTTAAGTTTGTCTTAGCATCAACAAAGGGTTTTAAGGGGGGCTTAGCCTGGATCAAGCCCTCCAAGAAAGACATGGCAGTGACTTTTTCTTACTCCCCCCTGGAGTACTAGTTCATGAAGCTAGTAGGACCAAGGAAAAAGGCTGAAATATTCCCAAAATTACCTCAAAAAATGCCTAAACTTACCAAAAACATCCTCATCACTTCATTGAAGCCTATCACACTGTAGGTACCCTTGAAAAACAGTGTAATGTACCGTGAATGATGTCCCTTCGATGGGGCATTCCTCAAAAGTCGCCGGCGTGCGACGAAAACTTTTGGAAAAAGTTTGCGGGTAGTGGGAATTGAACCCAGGACTCCCTCCCTAGAGCCAATGTGCTTGCCCACTAGGGTACAGTCGAACGCTCTAATGCGGACGGCTATCGCCGTATAAACAGCGTTTTAGTATACGTCCTGACCAAGGGCCAGGGCGGAGCAATACTCCCAATGGAGGAAACAATCCCCCAGGAGCTGGAAAAAATAGAAAATGGAACCAGCAGGGAGTGATTCCTGCGGTTTAGCGCAAGGGGTTGTGATTTAGCAAGTGAAATCGTTAAAAATCGACGAAACCACGCCGGAAATCGTCATTTTTACACATAACTCAAAGTCGCAGACAAGCGCAAAGGAAGCGGACTCCAAGAAAAGGGTTGCGCAAGCGTAAACGGCTTTTGGAAAAGAAGGTATGAGCCGTAGTTTTTAAAGTTTTAAAGAAAATTTTTGCACAGTTGCATCAAAATTTTTATAAACTTCAGACTCAAGTATTCAAAATCAGCCCACACCACAGAGCAGGTCAACAACCCGTCTCTCAGGTATGTCTGTGTCACCTCACACTCACGCATTGCGTTCGTGTTGGTTGTTTCGTCAAAACGGTAGGGTTGTCAGCGCTGTGCTCGTTGGGGGGTCGGGTGTTCTTCTCTCGTGCTCTGCACAGGTAAAAGCTGGAATGAAAGGTATGTGATGCGAATGGAGCGCGCAGCGCGCACGTAGGGTTAGAATATGCGCTGTGCTCGCGATGCATGTGCCTAATCGAGGCATCCACACGCTGTGACGCTTTACCTGTATCCGAAATTCACCCTTGTTTTCTTCTTCACAGGTAAGTACAGAAAGCGTTTGTTCGTGTGCGGCCGTGGCGTTAAAGTTGAGTTGCTTAAAACGCTTAGGTTTGTTTTGTGTTCGTTTCAATTCGGCATTCACACGATGCATGGTGAGTAAGGTAGGTTAGCCCAGGAGGAGCCCACCTCCTGGTTGAGTCAGTGGTTCAGCCTCCCTTCCCTGCGTGCACATGATGCATTAAAGGGTAGGCCACGCGAAGTGCGCACGGTAAACCTTGTTTAGGTTACCCAGAGGCTCCTCGGTACGTTCTTTAAGAGAACCTGAGGAGTCTCTTAAAGCTTGCTTGCTTGACAGGGGTAGCTGAATCTTCAGCGTGTTTGCGAACAGTGTATTATAGGTCACACTGAGAAGGGTATAATACCTGGAGTTCGGCTTGGTTCCTCCGTCGCAAACACCCCTTCATTTGCCTCTTTTGTACAGGTGGGAGAGGTTAAGGGTGATTGGTGCACGCAGCAGCTGCCTTCGGCGGCTATCCATTTTTCTGCCCCAGCAAAACAGGGGCGCTGATCACAAATCAAATCACTGTGCCTCAGCCCGTAGTGGCGAGGGCAGTCCGACCTCAACGACATCTGCGCTGTGCACGCAACGAGAGCACCCCTTCCCTCCAAGCCCTAGCAGGCGAAACGCGTTGTGGCGTCCCCTCGTAGGCCACAGCTGCTTAGGAGCGCTGTGTTCTCTTGTCTTCTTCACAAGAGGGCCATTAGGGCCTGCGTGAACTTTGACAGCAGCACCCAGTAGCGTGTGTAGGGGTTAGGGTCAGCAGGCCTGGCAGAGGTGAGTGCAAGTGATGAGTGCTCACCCTGCCTTCGAAGGCCGGTGCTGGCGTTAGTGAGTGTAGTGTAGTGGTGTCTCCTGTCCCGCGTGCTTTTACTCGTGGGCAGGGGAGTGCGTTAGCTTCTGGCCTGTAGCAAAAATGGGCGTTTTGTATGCTCTTAGCACACTTGGCCACCCCTCCCCTCTTAGTAGGTAGGGCTTTTGCCGTTCTACCCCAAGGATAGGCGCCAGCACAGAAATTGGGCGCCATAGGAGTGGTAATAGTACCTGATTAGGACCTTCCGTCCGACGTCAGCGAAGCCCGGTCTCCGGGAGCCACGCTGGGGAGAGAAGTGAGACACATATAGACATACGTAGCACACTTAGGGGTATGGTAAACCCTGTAAGGAAGGGTAGAACCCCATGGGTCTGGACCAGTCAGGGGTCCTAATCGTGGGCTCGCTTGTCCCCAAGGAGGGAAGACACACCTTGCCTGATAACACCTTGCTTGTCATTCCCCCCTGGTGTAGGAAGCCACCGTTCTTCGTTGGCTCACCAAGGTCATTACATTAGGGCAGTACCCATGCAACACATGGTCAACAAGGCACACACTCGCTGGGTGGCTGCAATCATGATAAGCGGCCACCTGGCTCACGCTGGAAACCATAGGCATGGGTCTGCAGGGCACAGACAGGGTCAGTGCAGTGCTCAGTATGCAGTAGTCCGTGAAAAACCAATGGCCTTCGGCCAGGGAGTGGTTGTCACGGGGGGCTAACGGTCCTGTCCTGCGATGCAATGCGGGGCAAATGTGACAACTGCTCTTACAGCCATACACAGGCACGTCTGCAGAAGAGTGCTCACTGCACCTGTCAGTAGACTGACACAGGGTAATTAGTTTCGCTTCTTACGCTGGGACATGGTCTCAGCACGTGTTAGGAGCTGCCCCTCGTTGTTCTCAACGAGGTAAGTGCGGAAGATGGGGTTGATACTCCCATCTGGTTGTATGAAGGCTGACATAGGTTCCCAGGTCGCCTCAGACAACCCATAGCCATCCCACAGGGTAAGTGTAACCTGCCATACCTCCGTATACCCCAATCCCACAAGTACACCAAGAGGATGACTGATTATGAACCCAGATCGACAAATCCTTTGTCCGGGTCTACATCATATATCTACAAAATGAGATAATAACACACAATGCTTTTTATAATACAATCTCTGTGAAACATGCACTAAATGTCGTAACAAATCTTGGAGACTACGCACACGCGCGCGACCTATAATCTACAGAGACCACGTGCGCATGCACTGCAGCTCAATCCCATTACACTCCCCTCCTAAAATCTGACATACACCTATGGAAGGGTTTGATAATCTACAAAAATGATGGGATGAGTTGCTGTGCCATATATAAAACTGATGGGTGCCGTAAACCCTGAAATTGGTTCAAGTACACCATGGGGTTAAATCTACCTACACACTCCCCTACCAAGCCTCAGGACCCCTGCCCTTAGCTGTCTAAGGTGGGCCTACCTTGCCTCAGGGCCTAGCTGTCCAAACTTATCTACAACATGCTTCAGTGACCTTAGCTTTCTATAGACCAGAGTGCTATGCCTCAACCCCTAGCTGTCTAGGCCTGAGTGTGTATCATACAATATCTTGTTAAGTTAGATTGAGAATTGGTGTTGAATTGTACAAAAAACTGGCAACCCATATGGCACAATAAAATAAATTACAACATCAGTGGGGGGCTTTTGTATGTATCCAGTGGCTTGGTTTTTTCTGCTGCACCTGCACAAAATATTTTGCTCCAAAAACCCACTGCTGGATTTTTCCCAAACAGTTTTCACAAAAAAAGCGCCATCAGTGGTATGGCTACTCATGCAAAAACAATGGTCCTCTGGGTGCACATCCAGAGACCAAAACTGTTTTCAGAGGATCAATAAAAACAGTTTTCATGCCCCACGCGAAAAGGGCAGAGTGGCCCGGGCTCCAACCAGCACCACTGTGAAAAGCCAGGTCCCTGCAAGACCAAACACAAAGAAAAAAAAGAGCAAACATCTGCCACACAAGCAGTGCAGAATTCCAAAGCTGGGCAAACACGCCAGCGCAAGGACTCATCAGAGTCCACTGAGTGTCTCTCCAAAAGAAGACACCCCACAAAATTAGGTGCAAAGCCAAAAAACAGGCCTGAACTCAGGAGGGTCAGCGCCAAGGGCAACTGCAGCGGCAGCGCCATCGCTGATATATATATAAGCCACTGAAAAAACTCCAGAAGAACCCCAAAACAGCCCAGATGCCACAAAGGCACACCAGGGCACTGTCTCAAAAAAGTAAGGCAAACCTGATAATATGTATGCACCAACCAGTGCAAAACACTTGGCGACTGAGGCTGTCCGCGCCTCAGTGACATACCTGTTTTTCTCATCAACTCATTTGAAATCGGATTCACCTGACAAAAGGGAGCACCCCTGGGAGCTGAGGGCGCAGACACACATTTTACACCCATTTGTACTCATCCTCGCGTCCGTCACGCGCTGCGCCTTCAAAGAGCTGATCGCAAGCAGCAGACCATCAAATTGTCGCTCCAGACGCTCCAAACGCTCTGTCGTTGACGAAAACGCCTTAGATTCAAGCACAAGCTGTTGAAAGCGAAGCGCAAACTGGTTCTGCAGCTCCACAAAGGCACGCTCCTCGTCACGAGAAACTCCAAACCAGTCCGTGCGCCGCTCCGCTTCAAAGGCTTCTAATTCCGCCAGATCCGTGCACTGGCTGATCTTGTCCACAATCCAAACTCCCAAAGCGCACTCACACTCAGCTGCTCCACAAAGGATACAAACACGTGGGCGACTTAACATACTGCGAAGGCAACGGAACAGCGACCGCTCACGGATCACCAATAGATTTGACGATCTTCGAAAAAAAATTTATCTTCAGACAGGTCGTTCACTCCCAACGCCGATCGTACACGCCGCCAGGCAGCCTCTGCTTTGACTCCAGCATTGACACAAGCACGAAGAGAAACTCCTTCACAATCATTGACAAACCCGAAAAAAAATAGACACTCAGAAAGTGTCAGTGAACATGGTCCTAACAGCGTCACACACAAATAACAGCGACCAGAAGTGATCAGCACGTACACCCGTGTCGACAGCACGTACAGCCACCATGCCCCACTCAATGTTTGCGTCCAGCTCGTTTGCGCCGTCGCTTGCTCTTCGCACCCTCTTCATCGTAGCCCATCTGTTGCTGCTGTAGCGTATCACGCTCTGCCTCAGCTCGGCGTTGCTCTTCCGGTGATGTCGCCCGTTGCGTCGCTGCCTGTCTCTCCATACCACAATAACGAAGAAACATGTAGTTCTCAGCGCGCTCGTGTTCTCCTCTGTAATGGCGCTCGGCCGCGACAAGTTCATGCAGCGCACACAAATCCATCAGCACTTTGTCATTGAAGGCTCGCACCAGAACGCGCTCTGTCCTCTCACGCACGCGTCCCTTCGAATCCAAGCACTCATCAACACATTCGGGCAGGTTGAAGGAGTAAAATCCATACTTCGCGTGTTTAGTGCAAAATTTTCCACGAGTTTTGTCATCAGGCAGAGCCACTGTCAACGACCGTAAGCGCGCTTCACACACATCAAACCCAAGACCTTCGTAGCCAACCCAGTGATTCTGAGGAAGCTCTCGCCGCATCAAGCGCACTGACACTTCAGCGTGGCCGTCAAACTTCTCATACTCTGTAAAGTGACTGTGAAACTCCTCGGCCAACCTTGCAATACTCCCCATCGCACCCGGAACTTAGGAGTCGATCTTGTAACCTGCCATACCTCCGTATACCCCAATCCCACAAGTACACCAAGAGGATGACTGATTATGAACCCAGATCGACAAATCCTTTGTCCGGGTCTACATCATATATCTACAAAATGAGATAATAACACACAATGCTTTTTATAATACAATCTCTGTGAAACATGCACTAAATGTCGTAACAAATCTTGGAGACTACGCACACGCGCGCGACCTATAATCTACAGAGACCACGTGCGCATGCACTGCAGCTCAATCCCATTACAGTAAGGAATTTCCAGCCCTGTTTATACTCGTGGCGAGCAATACCTACAACCACGTAGTAACCATCGACTGCCATCTCATCGGCAGTCATCTCTTCGAGTTCGTCGGCCTCGTCTGGACTGGCAGCGCTCTCTAGGTCTATACGTTCAATCTCACTGTCGCTGAGGCGCCACTCATCCCAAGACAAGTCGTCAGGGGAGTGATAGTGCCTCAACTGCTTAGGAGCACATAGCAGTTCACCACCTAGACGTGGACTGCACCTGACATGGATCCTGGATCCATCTATCCTGATGATACGATAGGGTCCAAAGTAAGGGTCCTGTAGGCAGTTACGTGGCCAGGAGGGTAGGCGTGAATGGTGTACCAAAACAAGGTCACCAACCTTGAAGCTGGCAGGTCGCCGTAGGCGGTTCCGTCGGCTCTGTTCACGGTCACGAATGTGCTTCACGTTAGTACCAGCCTGGTTAGCCAGAGACTGCTTGTGTTCCAGCCAATCTCCCACAGGGCTCTTGAAGTCCTCAGGGAAAGGGGTTTTGAAGAACCATGCAGGTTGTCCTCCATGGAACTGCAGGTGTGCAGGTGCCAGTGCGACTAGTCAGAAGGCGCGAGTGCGATGTGATGTAAATTAGCGCAGATCATTAGAGTAAATAAAGGTCTGAGTGTCTGTTGTATTTTTCGGCATGCTTGTATTGTATAAATATTTCTGTTTGCACAGGCATGCTTTTTGATCGTTCATGACTGCAGTGATTTGATTGCTCACAGGAGGATTTGGGTTTGGAGATCATCAATAGACACTCACAGGCCTATAGCAATTGGCCTGTTACAATCAAAAAGCTGAAGCTGAAGTTAAATCCATCCACTGCAGCAACGCATCAAGGTATAGCCGATTTGCGATCTGTGTGAACTGTCCCTTTTCTTCTGTGTTGGCTTTCATGAAACGAGGTATTGGGGCGAGCGGTCAGGAGCGCCTCTATTACGACCTCAATGGATACAGTCGTTCCAACGAACTTGAAATGGTGCGTACACAGTACAACTTGGAGCGGCGTCGTTATCCCTCAGTCCCCCTTGCAGAAGATGAACATATAGCACGCTGCGTTTATGAAGCTTTGCTGCGGCGCGTGCAACATGAGAAACTGGTTGTTACTAAATACCCGCGATTCTTTGAAGGAGTTTGTGCACAAGATCCGCTAGTGGGGTTTGAAGACGACGTGACTGAGGTTCACGCTTTGGAGGCCATTGTTAAACATGTGGGGTTACTTGAATTTGCAGGTGGTGCAGTACGCGCAGTGCGTCAAGTGGAACAGTTGTGTGAAGACGAACGTGGCCGCACCAGGGAAGTGGCGAAGCTGCGCCTGATTTCTTCGTTAGATGCCTCGGCACAGCGCCGTTTTACGAAGGAGCAGCTCCAAACTACCCACAACGTGACGCAAAGAGTTCGCGCTGTTTGCTTGTGTCCACACAGTAGCTTAGTGAATCCGGGGCTGGTGGCTGTTATAGCCTCGGCGGCAGTGACAGCCGGCTGTGGAGGCGTTCAGACAGTGCCAAGGCGCCGAGGAACACGTGGACGGGGGCGAACATTTAAAACGAAGGTTGGCATCACTTAATCTTGGGGTGTGTATTGAGTAGCATCCTTTTTTGCTCCGTTTTCATCACCCTCTTGCTCCGTTGGTGCAGGCAGAGAAGCAGTATGCTCCTGGTTGGCATCATTGAGTAGCAGTGTCGGTTTCGTTGTGTCATCCTTCAGCTACGTTCGTGGTTTTTGTCTTTGGAGTTTTTCTACCTTTTGCAGTTTTTCTCTTTGTTTCAGTGTTCCCAAGTCAGCAGTTCCCCAGTCAGCTGTTCAGGCGAAATGGAGTACTGGACTGAAGCAGCAGTGCACGCCACACTCGGGTGTGTGCTTGCTTGCTTCGTCCTGTGTTTGTTTTCTCTGCCGTCCTTTGTTGTTGCACTCTTTGTGGCGTTTTTTTTATGTAGCTCTTGTTGCAGCGAGCTGTTTTTTTGTCGCTGCATTGACTGCCTTGTCTTGCTGTGTGTTTAGGAATGCTCAGAATCTGAAGTGAGTTACAGTGGAGAATGATTTGTTGTTGGAGCAGTAAGACACTCCTTTTTTATGGGTGTGTCTGCTCTGTGCTTTGCGTTCTGTAGTTGTCTGTTCGTTGTTTTCGTCTCCGTCGCTGTATTTCATTGTCCTCGCTGTTTTCTTCGTGTGAATCTGATTTGTCATCTGAATTTTCGAGTTTGTGCCTGTGCGATGGGGACCTCTGAGAGGTATACATTTCGTGTGGTGGTATAGCAGAGGCATACGTGCTTGCTTTGTTTTCGCTCTTTGTCCATTTTTTTGCATCTTTTCGAGTTTTGTGGCTTTCGCTGGTTACAAGGCAGATGAGAAGCAGGATGCTCCTGCAACTCCTGCAACGCAACGTGGCCTTCATTCTGTTTCCTGCATTCTTTCATTGGTGTTGTTTTGCCACGTCGACGCAGTGTTCGTTTTTGTTGCTTCGTTTTTTGTGTCAATGGGTCCAGCTTTGTTTTTCATGCTGATGTTTTTGCTTTTGTGTCACAGGCAAGTCTGACGACAGAATTGGGAGAGCTCAAGATAAGTGTGGCTAAACGGCTTGGTGCACTGTACATTATTAAGTGGGTTTCCTTTTCCAGCACTGAGTCAGCTTGAAACAATGTCTTCCAAAGACCACACTTTTGGCTCTACCCTGTCGTGCTGCCTGCTTTTGAGTGCCTGCAGTGTGTTTGTCTTTCGTGCTGCAAGTTTGGAGACATTTTGAGTGTTTTTTGGGTATTCTTTATAGGCTTCTTTTTGCTGTTTTACGGAGTTGTATGCAGGCCAGCTGGTGCTTACAGCCCAGCACAGTGGCCCTGAATGTTTTGCATTAATTCATGGCTTTGAGGCCACATGGCAGTCCATCAGGAGATTTTTTGCAATCTGTTTTTGGAGCAAGATATATGTTTTTTTTACATGTGTCCCGGCACGACCCACTAGGTTGTTGGGTGCACAGTGCCCAGGAGGGACAGCAGCAGGTGGCTGATTGTAAATTACCTTAGGTAGACAGCACAGCGGTGTACCCACAGGAGTGGAGTGCTGTGTATGGGTTATCGTTTACCCTGGGAAGAGCATATGAATGCATAAGCACCTGGTGCCATGTCACCGGTGCTCTGGTAGTGCAGTTTGTTCTGATTTTGTATTGTAAACTTTTTTTTGGATGGTGCTGAATGGCGGTAGCCATTGTGGATGGCCCTGGCACTGCACCCCTAGGTCATTTTTCGGCCATGTGCACTCCCGTGCAATGGTCCTGGGAGGGGAGTGCAGGTGTGCAGGTGCCAGTGCGACTAGTCAGAAGGCGCGAGTGCGATGTGATGTAAATTGGCGCAGATCATTAGAGTAAATAAGTGTCTGAGTGTCTGTTGTATTTTTCGGCATGCTTGTATTGTATAAATATTTCTGTTTGCACAGGCATGCTTTTTGATCGTTCATGACTGCAGTGATTTGATTGCTCACAGGAGGATTTGGGTTTGGAGATCATCAATAGACACTCACAGGCCTATAGCAATTGGCCTGTTACAGGAACAGTTCGTGGGGGGTGAAACCCGTAGAAGAGCTCCGCTGTGAGTTCATGGACAGAACTGCCCAGGGCACTAGGCGTACCCAGTCCTTGGTGCGCTCCTGTTTCATCAGGATTCTTAAGTTTTGCTCCACCACACGGTTCTGTCTTTCACAGAGAGGGTTAGACGTGTGAGTATAGGGCACACCTGTGGTTACCTCCACGTTGAGGGCATTTAGCACTCGTTTGTACCACCCAGTGTCACTGCGGATGCGTACATCTTCATCAGAGTGCACCTGTTTAGGTGCTCCATAGGGTTCGAACCATTGTTCGATCAACATTTTTAAAGTCTGCTCACCTGTGATTTTCTTATTGCAGGGGAACACACGGGTGAAGCGAGATAGACCACAGGTGAGCACGAGGCAACTATCATAGCCGCCAAAGCGTGGTAGGCCGTGGATGTAATCCACGTAGAGAAGAGAGTTAGCACAATAGGGTATGGGTAAGCTGGAGATCAGGCCCCTATCCCTACTTTCGCTCTGCTTGCTGGCATGACAGCCACAAGCATCCACAATGGTCTGCATACGCGACCTCAGTTCAGTCAGGGTTAGACTAGAGTAGAAACACTCACGGAAGAAGTCCACTGAGCGATTAGCGCCAGTGTGACCAGAACTGAGATGGGACCACTGTAGGCACCCATCCAGTCGTGCCTCAGGCACCACAATTTGGTCCTCGTAGAAGAGGTACTGATTGTTTTTATACCACTGGTGCCCGTCAATGACACGGGGTTCGAGACCAGTGCTGAGGGTTTGGAGAAGTTCTTCATACTCTGACTGATAGTCGGTTAGACTCCAACCCTCCAGGATTCCAGCAGTGCGCATGGACAGGTCAAGCTGGACATCCATACGCTGGAAAGCTTCTTTGGCGAGCGCCTCAGAGCTCTCACCAATAAGCGCATCGAAGTTGTTGCGCGATATATAGTCAAACAGTTCATTCTTAATCCCGGGGATATGATGCACTGTCAGCCTGAACTGGCTCAGGTAAGTCCACCACCGTTTTAGCTTTGCTTTTTTTGGTGGTGGGCCCTTCTGAAAAGACTTCACAGGCTCCTGGTGACACAGCCAGACAATAGGGTTAGATCCCAGGAGTCGGGATTGTGACGATAGCACCAACATACAGGCCAGGAGTTCCTGGTCATAGGTGCTGTAGTTGGAACGCGCTTGGTTCCATTTCCAATTCCAGTGTCCCAGTGGCACCAGTCGCCACTCACTGGTAGGATAGTCATGTTTCAACGAACCATCACGGTTCAGTCCAGTAGTACGATAATGGCAGTGGGTTAGTTCAGCGGGGTTAAGCTCCTGCCATTGGTAGATCGTACCTCCCCCCCCTACATCACTGGCATCAGTGATCAGGACTATCTCGCCCTCGGGGCGGGGCACTCCCAGGCAGTTGGAGGAGGCAATCTTCTTCTTCAACTCCTGGAAACACTCCTCCTCTCTGGAGGTCCACCTCCAGGGAGTAGTTTTCTTGATCAGGTCAGTGAGGGGTGCAGACGAGTAAGTAAAATTGTGGATGTGACGCCGATAGAAATTACAGGCGCCCACAAAACTCCTCACATCGTGTAAACCCTTCTTAGGGTCATCGCGAATCTGCATGTCCTGTAAGGGCTGCATCTTAGACGCGGCTGGTTTCCACCAGCCATACCCCACGTCGAAACCCAAATACTCCATCTCCTCTTTCATAAACTCACAATTTTCGAGTTTGATTCGGAGATGGTTTTCTTGACAGACAGTGAAAAATTCACGGAGGAGAAGGACGTGGTCCTCTTTGGTATTAGTACCTAAACTCACGTCGTCGATGTGAGCCTCCATTTCTGCACCCCGAGAAATCAACTCTTGTACTAGAGGTCTGCGCCTCAGTATGTACAAAATTTTGTTCATAAGCTCCTGGAAGAGCGCTGGGGCATTTGCCACCCCGAAAGGCATAACCTTCCACTTGAAGACACGACCCTTAGGGGTTATAAAGGCCAGCAGCTCCCTGGCTGCGGCGGTTAGGTCAACCTGCCAGAAACCGGAGCGTTTGTCCATTTTGGTCTCATAACTGCATTTGGCAATACGCTCCAGGGTGTTTTCCATGTTAGGAATACTCCCTGAGTGGTTCTGGGTTTTCTTGTTGACCTCACCATAGTCTACAACAAGACGTAGGGCAGTCGACCCTGGTTTGGCAACAAGGAAACAGGGACTGCAGTGATGGGGATAGTCCCCGTGTTTATACTCTTCAACGAGGCCAGCATCGATGCATTCTTTGATCTGGCGCTCGATTCCTTCGACCTGTTCCTGTGGAGCGGGGTAGGGACGACGCCTCACTCGCGTCTTTTCAAATTCTGGTTTCAATTTCAGGTCCATCTGGACCAGTTTTTTACAAGAAAGGGGAGGCGGCAAGGCGCCGAACACCTCCTCATAGGTTATCAGCAGTTTCTTCAGGCGGGGGTCAAGGTTAAGACTCTTGAGTTTCTGAAGGAAATCCTCCTCAGCATGGAGGTTGCTTTTTCCATGTTCTTTCTTTTTATGCCGATCAGCAGTTTCGGCAGGTACAGTACCATCGTCCCACTCAGGGGGACATTGCTGCCCATAGTGTAGAGAATACACTAGAGGTATCTCAGGATCAGGCAGCGTATAGGACTCATCGTCCTCCTCAGACCAGATGGAGTATTTCCAGGTCTGTCTGAGGTATTGCAGCCGCTCTTGGCGCTCAATACCTTCGGCCTTCAGGTACAACAGCCGTCGGAGTTCTTGAGTGTCATGCTCAGACGATGGCATGTTATTAGCAGCAGGCCGTGCCAGAGCATCAGCACTCCGGGCCACGGGTTCACTTGTGTGCACAGGCTGCATGTGTAGCACTGGTTTCCCAACAGAGGAAGCGGGTTCAGAGGTTGACTCTAGATCTACCTCCTCTAGCAACAGCTGGGCCAGGAAAGCACTATGTTTTAGATCAACACAGCTGGGATCAACAGAGGGAATAGTGCTGGCGATCTCAGACAGTTGGTCGTCAGCATCCTCTTTTACAGCTGCAGGTTCCAGATAGTCATCAGGAGACTCACACCCTGTAAGTGTGGCAGATAGGTGCTCAGGAGATCGATTTTTGAGATCATAAAGGGTCAGGCCACGATTTTCGGCCATGACCTTTTTTAGTAGCACATGGTCCAGGTCACACAGGGGTACAGGATTGAGAGATCCATCGGGGCCTGCATAGCTGTGTCTGAGTCCTCAGGCACATAGATGGGGCCGTCGGGGAGTTGCACTCTTCCCACGGTCATTCGGTCAAGCATACGGCGCCAGTAAGCATGTTCACCAGAGCAACCCCAGTCAGGGGTGCACATAACAACCCTTCCTCCCTCATAAGCGATCTTGGTTAGAACCTTCGCGAGCAGGGAGAAGGGAGGGTTAGCATACGCTAGGCCCATTGCTTTCCAGAAGAAACGGAGAGCATTGTTCATTTGTTTCGAGCAGTACAACTGCATGATGTGCTGTTGTTGGCTCGCAAACAATTCCACCTGGATCTCATCCAGGTTTACCTGAAGGGCCGCCAGTCCATTTTCGAGAACATGACGGGCCAGTTGGTAGTTTTCAGTACGATAGTTCGTCTTGGCTGCGTAGCGCAGCCCAGACTCTTTTCGTCCTGACAGCTCCAAAGGAACGGAGAATAGCCCACTGCCAAAGTCGCAGTGCAAAGAGTAAGGACGCTGTAGGGACAGCATTTTTGCCTGGGGGTTTCTTCTTAGAAAGTCGGTGCCAATGACGATGTCAAAGGCGTCAGTGTCCAACACTCTGCAGTGTTGGGTCACGGTTTCGTCGCCCAGACATATGGTCACATCGACCCCCCCCAAGGAATGGATGGTACGCCCATCCCCTACTCTTATGGCCACGGTCTTAGTTTTCCTGAAAGTTTTAAGCAGGCGCCGGGCCACTATGGAAAGTGTTGCACCGGTATCAAGCACTGCTCGAGAAACCTGATCCCCGATTTTCACGAGGATCCAGAAAACCAAGTCCTCCTCTTCGGAGCCGCCCCCCTATTCGTCATCAGGGAATTTCACATCCACCCCTGCAGCCATGAGGGACTTGGCCATCCAGGCCAAGCGCCTCTTCTTAGAACTATTCCCCTCAGGGTTGGCGTTATCCCCTTGGGGGCGCTTCTGGGGGACACCTGCGGCAGGAGCGGGTGTAGCAGCAGGAGTAGGTGTAGCAGCGGGCGCTGATGAGCGCCTCTGGGGGTTAGGGGGTCCTGTTTTGCCACCCCCCTTGCCACCTCCTTTACCTTTATCCCCATTCGGGGGATTTCTGGCGGGCGTCTGGGTCTTCTGGCGCTCCGCCTCCTGACGCTTGAGTTTGTCACTCTCGCGTTTCTTGATGTGGCATTCGTCCTCGTAGTGACGACGTTTGCCACAGTAACCACAGGTGATGGTACACCTGAAGTGGTCCTGATGGGTCACCTGTTTCCCATCTTTGGTGTGCTGCTGACGTTTCATCTGCAGCATACAGCCACTGCGGAGATCGCAGTCAGAGGCATGACAAGGTCCCCCCTTGTCATTGACAGGTCGGCAGTAAAACAGGGGGGGTGTGCCTGCATCAGGTTGAACCTCGTTCATGGCACGTAGGTTGCCCCTCCCTTTACCACCTCCCTGGTTGGTGTTAGTGGGATTTTTATGCCCCTTCCCTTCGCCACGTTCGGGGGTAGGGGTACCACCTCGTCCCAAATGCTTCTTGAGGAATTTCTCCATGTGGGAGTCATTCTCTCTCTCAAGAGCTAGCTCAATCAAGAGATCCAGCAGTGTATCGTACGAGTGGGTCCTGCTCTTCCTCTCAGAGGTGGAGCGGCAATCGTCCCACGTACGCTGGGGGATCTTACTCATGAGGCACAGGTGGGGCTCAGTGGCTCCGTAGGAGCCCACATTCATCCTCAAAAATAAGTACTCCAAGTCGCACACATACTCAGAAATTCGCGCAGCGGATGGAAACTCCGGGAGCATAGGTAGCTCCTCGATCTGTGTGCGTACGCTGAGGTCAGTCTCATAGACTGGAAATGTTTTCTCTAACCTCAGGAGTACCTCTGCCCAGGTAGAACAGGTTTTCACAATCTGTTTGACCTGTTTTTGCAAAAATTTCTTTTTGCATGAGCGTTTTAGCAGTGAACATTTGGTGGCCACATCCACATGGGATTGGCCAGTCAACTAAAGGAACTCTGCAAATTCTTCTGCCCATTCAGGCAGGTTTTTGGGGTCGAACTCCGGCAGTTCCAGCTGGATGTTCGCCTGGGCAATTGGTCTGCCCGTCTTCCCACCCCCCGGAGTTAGGCCTGTAGGCGACACGCCGGCAAGAGGGGCCAGGGCTGACAGTCCTCTTCTCTCACTCTCTGTGACAGGCACGTCCTGTAGATCAGCCATAGGCACTGTCCTGGCATGGGGGTGAAAGGGGCTGGGGCAGGTGACCTTAGGCAACAGCCTTGAGACCCTTGATCTCTTGAGATCTTCGGCCAGGGTACTCAGCCCTGGAGAGAGAGAGGGCAACTCAGGCTTGGGTAAGGGTTCAGCAATACCCAGCTTTGCTTTAATGGCCTCTGATAGGGCCGTTACATCTGGATCTTCTGATCCAGACAGGAGTTTGGCCAACAGCTCGGCCGTGTGATCCACGGCTCCGTAGGTTGGCCTTGGATGATGTTGTTCTTCGACTCATGTTGGGCCCACTTCGGGAGCCCTTGGGGTTGGATAACATGGTCTTGGATAACCAGGTCTTGTTCGTCTTGGCAGGGATGCAGTGGACGGAGGACCTGAGTGCGCGTAGGACCCTAGGTCTGTACGTGGTATGGATCCATGTACAGCCAGTGGCTCCTCTCCATCTTCCCCACGGATGGATTTGTAGTACTCCTGATGTAGGATGTACTCATCCATCTTCTGCTTCAGCTCCTCATACTCCTCAGGTCCTTCAATGGTAGTTGAGGATGAAGCTGGACAACTTGATCTTGATACTGAAGCAGCCACACGTCTGTGGAGGTGACTGAAGCTGTCTCCACCGTGTGCTGCTAAGGCCTCGGTTGTAAGGCCTTTATTCTCTTCCGCCCTTCTGCGTTCTGGATCTCCTTGGGACCCAGATGCGCCACTGAGATGATGTGGAGCTCGGTGTGGTGGTTCACTCATTGGGTGGGCCATGCTGCCCATTTGTACTTGGACAGTTCGGATAGGCCTGGTCCTGACGCTTGGCGTGGACATGATGAACTTGTTGTTGAGCTTTTGTTCTGCACTTCTTCTCAGGGTCGGTTCAAAAGGTCACAAGGGACTGTCTCTGCTACCGGAAAGATGTCCTTGAATTATGCCCTAGATATTTTGATGTAGTCCTGCACGTTTTGTAGTTGAAAACCCCAACCAAAGCAGCAAGTAGAGCAAGGACAGGATGTGGATCGAATCAATGATTGGTTTTGGAATCCAGTGTAACACAGAAGGGCTGCAGATAGACAAAGCAGGTTTATGCACATAGATTCAATCACAAATGGATAATACAAAAGGTTTTATATGAAAATTGGTCTGACTCTTGCCTCAGAGGTTGCAATAGGCACTTCATGTGCACTCTTCTGGATGAAATGGTGCTGGTTAGGACTGAGGGGCATGGATGTCAGGACCACACAGAAAATGACTTGGCCAAGCAACTGAATTCAGAAACAGTTACAAAGTAGGACCACAATAAGTGGTAGAAACAATTGAGTATAGGGGTCTTGGGGTGGGAGACCACTAGGCTTAACCTCCAAGGCCAACAAGCATGAAATGCCTGATTTATTTTGGTATGTCCTCCATGAAGGAAGGTACCTCCGCTCAGTTGAGTGGTAGGGGTGAACTTCATGGGGGGGCTAGGGTCACAACCCTAGTTACTTTGAAAAAGTGTACTTTAGGCAACAAAAGAGAGATAAAAACACTTAAGTTCGTCTTAGCATCAACAAAGGGTTTTAAGGGGGGCTTAGCCTGGATCAGGCCCTCCAAGAAAGACATGGCAGTGACTTTTTCTTACTCTTCGCAGCTGCCAGTCTTTTGGCTGCTTGCTGCACTGCATCCTGCCTAGCGGCCAACATCTTATCGCGATATTGTTGACCGCGCATCTCCTTTTGGCTCCCATACCTTGCCTCCACCACCCGGGCCGTCTTGCTAATCCATGACACTTCGTGCTCTTCAAGAGGGCGATCAAACTTATGGTTGTGTTGATGAATTGCAGTGAAGGCGGCCCGTTGAGAATTTATCCTTGTACCTCCGAGGTGCAGAGTGTCACCCAAGGTACCAAAGAACGATTCGCAAAAAATTTTGTCGCACGGAGTGACTTCCCAATTTTTTTTTTGCTCGGGAGTCATCTCCGGTACACATGTGCTCCCACCGGAGCGGTAGGAAAAAGTGTAGTGGAGCCAGCGCCTATGCATTCGCTTGAACACGATGCGGAGGCGACATTTCAACTCCACAAGAATGGGTGAAGAACGTGCAAGATCCATGGCTCGACCCTCACATTGCAAAGCTAGCTCGGGATTTTCGCCATACTGATACAAAGTGTCGGTGATCTTGTGTACATAAGGGTACGCGTCGACAACGGACATGCTACCACCTTTTGCTATGAGGGTGTTCCAAAACACCTTCACGAACGAGGCATGAACAACAGCACACAAAGATCTCCCCACCCTCGGTTTGAAGCCAATTGATTAAACCTCGAATCCATGCTGATTTTTCACTTTCTTGCGTAGCAATGAAGTCAACTAATGTCTTCCGCATTGCATATATAGAGGCACCTGCAAAGAAAGAACCCCAAAAGTGTTCCCCGATCTCACGTGACATTTCTTCAATGTGCACACCGACGTGGGCGGCCCAAGCACGAAGGTCGCCACCGACACCTTTGCCATAGTCGATAAAGATCGCTTTGACAGTTTGTCTAAGCTTGTCGGTGGCATCGTCCCGCTCCTTACTCTCTTTCATGGAGCCGGCCACACACTTGATACTAAACAAATCGGATTCCGTGCGCATCCTTTTGATAGCAGTGGGACTACAAACCTTCCCAAGTCGCGAAGTGAGGCCTAAGAAACGAAGAACATCATAAACCACGTTGGTATGTTGGTTACCAGCAACACGATGCCTATACAAGCCTTGCCTTGCTCCCCAAGCCTTCATCTTTTCCCTCCAATGAACGGCACGTGCGCTTTGCCTAACCATACGAATACGCCAATTTTTGATCTTCGCCTTAAGTTTCTTATTTTCGACGGCAAGGGAATGAGAACGCCGACGCTCCTCGTTGAACCACCGATGGTATTTATCGGCTTGTTTTTTTGAGGCTTCAAGCTCCGTCCTTTGGGCATCAAATTGGTCCTCAAGCACGATCGCCCTTTTCTTGAATGGTCGGAGGTGTTCAACTTCTTCCGATAGTCTTTTCCTCTTTTTGAATTCCTTCTCCGATACCGAAAGCATGTGGAATAGCCTAAAGCGGCGAAGCGTAAAATTTGAGATTAGGACCGGCTCGCCTTCATTCAAGCATCGCCGATACAAATTTGCGGTACGGCCTTCCAAACAACGGCCCAAAGGTCCCTCCATATGTCCTATGACCTCCCATTGACAGATGTGAAGCAAACGGGCCAAAACAAGAACTTTTCAAAGCGTAAAGTTTTTGTTCGATCCAACGTGGAGCTACTCCTAGCAAAGGGAAACTCACGTAAGAGGGGAGGAATATGACCAAACAAAGGCACGGCAATACACAAGACACGCACTGGGCACGTAGATTGTAAGCATTGGGCACGATTGGCAATGATGCTGAAGCAAAATGGTGGCAAGTGGTCATTCCGGAATCACAAACCTCACCAGAATCGCACGATTGTTTGAAACCTTAGGCTGCCAAGTGGTGCCTAGGCCCAGGCGCGTGCGCTTCGCAACTGGTGCTGCAGCCTTCTCCGCCATCAACTTGGCCTCCGTGTCATTTGCAGCCTTGGATGCTTGTTGGGCCTCACCCAATGCCCGACATTCCCCTAGGTAGCACCATTTGGGAGTCTTGCCATGCTTGGGTGAGCGTGGAGCCTTCAGACCAAGGCCGTCAGGGGGCGGGCGCCACAGAGAAGACTTTGGGCGCGCGCCGCACACCCAACAATAGGCCTGTATCTTGGGCATCACAGAGCACAGGCCTGTGGCAAAAAAAGGAAAGATCCCATGAAAAGATAATGATATTAGATGTTGATTCCACTATTTAAATTCCTGCCAGGCGATAGTGCAATATGACTTTGGGAAAAAACCCGAAAATCGCCGCTGCAGGAATCAGCGCTCAGTTGGGCCGTGGAGGGCATGTACTAACGACCTCTCCGATGCCAAAATCAGCCTTTCATCCGTAAAATTTTCGGAGAAAATCCAGCCGGAAGGTTTTACTCCCTCCCGCGCAGCGCCCCGAACAGGTGCCTGGCCCCCCCCTAGTTGCTTAAAAGGTACCAAGACGCGCGCGACAATTGAGCACCGCTCAGTGCTGGGTTGACTGAGTCGTAATCGACAGGCGGTGAATGAGACTTGACTGAGTCAAAAAATCGATGATTGATGACTGACTCGAGTCGGTCACCGGCGATCGTGACTGGTGACTCAGTCATGACTCACTCGCGCTAAAAACTTGACTGCGCTGGGGTTCGAACCGACACCTCGGCGAAATTACTCTGTTTACGATCGCCGTCTTAGACCAACTCTGCTGCCTGCTCCCGATGCAAATGTTGAGAAAATAGGATAAAAACCCAGATGTCATTTTTCGAAAATTTTAAAAAAACCATGGTGCCGGCCGAAGCCGGCACCCTACAAAACATGCAAAAGAACAGACTGAGCTTTGAGGCGCAAGATTGTTCTTGCAACAACTACTCCTCATCACCCACAACATCTTCATAGTAAATTGCCTCTGCAGAAGCACGACCGGAGCGGATTTGCAGCTGCTTCACCTTCTCAAAATTCAAACGGATCTTGGGAATACTATTGACAACACTTGGTGCCAACGAATTTCACAAAGCATCATGGGCAATGCCCTCACTTGAGAAGGCCCGCTCCGTAGCTGCCTCAGTTGCACAAGCATGGCACCCCACAGAAGAAATAACAAAGAGTTCAGGCAACTCAAGGGCTACAACATTCCAATAATCAGCAATGTTGAACACATTTGACCGTTCAGTCTTCTTTTTCCGACTTGGGAGGAGCTCCCCAAGATACATAAGACCCCGGACTTTGGTTGCACTCTTTTTGAATGCATCCTGCGCCAATGTGAGAGTAGGGCTTGAACCTGCAATGTGCACATTCAACTGAGCCCTGAATGCAACGCCATTTTTCACCTTTTCCCTCGTTTGGTTCAAACTTGAATTGGGACTTGGCCCATTCAGCCTGGGAAGAATACCTTTTACCGGACATGGTGAAATGCTGAAAAAAGATGAAATTTGAAATGTAAAAATGAATGGCCGTACACGTGTAGCATGAATACCTAAGGTCAATGAGGCCATTTTGGTGATTACTGTACATCCATGGAAATAAAGTGCATCAAACCGTTATAAAAAATAGGTCAATGCATGCATAAAAACAAAAAAAAACAGAGTAGTATGTACAGAAGTTTCCGAAATTGTGGAAAAAGTCTGTTTCTAAACTTGTGAAATCAAGAAATCTGGCACGCACGTTCGGCAGTAATAATGATGAACCGTGAAATCGGCATTAAAAATGCTGCAGCCTTGGTTCGATCCCCGCTTCTTGCAGCGATGGACCGATCGGTCGCCGATCGCCTGCCGATCGCCGATCGGCAGAGCGATGGGGGGAATGGCTATGCAGGACTACGGCTTAGGACTACGCGTAGGACTAAAGGATCTGCCCACATCTGGCGCATGCGCTTGAATTAACTGAAAATGGGGAAAAAAATGGAATTGATTTTCTGATTGAATTGATTGCTGTGGCTGAACAGCGTATTTTTATAAATGCCAGCATCAAGCGCATCTGTTCTACTATTTTTCAGACACAGAAGACACAGATTATTGTTACACAGATGTCAGACACATCATCCGAGATCAACTACAGTCCCCTTCCCTTGTCCCCGGCACCATCGGAGGTCTTCGAAGAAGACCCATATGAAGCGTGCTCCGAAGAGGAAGATAGCGATTCTGAAGATGACACCATGAAGTTTCCGGAGATGGGTGCCACCTGGGAGCCCGTTGAAAATGCGTTTGCCGGCTCAAGTCACCAAGAGGCTTGTGACCGCATGGAGGATTGGGCGGATGAGAACGGCTATGTTCTCAGTCGGCGTGGCGACAAAGAGAAAGGCCAAGCCTATTTTTATTGCGCCAAAGTAGGCCGCCAAAAGCAACATAATCGCAACGCAGCCCAATCCGGGGTCCTTCCCGAGAATAGTAGGACGGTGCCAACATATGCACCGGAGTCAAAGGGGGATTGTTGCCCCTTCAACGTGTACATATCTCGCCGGAAGGATGGCATGCGCGAGGTGTGGTCCGTGAGTCACAAAGGACTCCGCCTAGACCATAACCATCCACCGCAAACGGCCAAGCAGAAAAAATTCCTTGGTCCGGTGAATTTGTCCCGTGAGGATGCAGATATGATCATGAACTTGGGACAATCCTTCATGCCCCCCCGCAATGTGGTACATTTCATGCGGAACCGCGGTGTCGAGATCACCGCAAAACAAGTTCAAAATATATATGATGCCAAAGGGTACTCCTCAGCGCTGGATGCCCATGAGTTGGTCAACCGCCTTGAGGAAAAGGGCGAACATGGGTGGTACACCCATGTGGTGAAGGATGACATTGGGAAACTATCCCATGTCTTCTGGATGAGCGTCGAGCAAATTGCTATTGCCCGGCGCTTCCCGTTTCTAATCCTCCATGATAATACCTATCAAAGTAATAGGTATAACCTGAACATTGGCCTCTTCGTGGGGGTCAACAACTATGGGCAGTCAGTGCTCCTAGGCCAAGCCATTGTCGTGGGCGAAAAAACTCGCGACTTTGAGTACCAGTTTACCCACTGGTTGGCGGCCGTGGGCATCGCGCCCGTGGTCATGTTCACGGATGCGTGTGTGAAGGCTTCGGGGGCCGTTGCCACCGTTTTCCCCAACGCCAAGCACTTCTGGTGTTACTGGCACATTGCCAAGAACGTGGCCAAGAACCTGAAAGGCGTTCTTGGCCACGACACTTTCACTAAATTGGTCCGCCTCATGGCCCGTGCACACCGCCAAGTCTCCATGGTTGTCTTTGAGCACATGTGGAATGTTGAAATTCTTGGGGACCCAATCTTTTCAAGTGGACATACATATTTGAGTGCTACGTGGGGGGGGGACAAGGTGCGACGCTGGGCACGCTGTTTTCAGGTGGGTGTGTTCACACGGGGGATCGTGTCCACACAACGGGTGGAGGGCATCCATAGGTGGGCAAAGGAGGGCCGCCTAACCAAGCGGAAAAAGCTGAATGACGTTTTTGACGCACTCATGGTCATTGTGGGGGATCTGATTTTGAAGTGGGAGCGTCTGGACACACGCGTGACAACGGGCTCCTTTCGCTCCCGGCATGAGACGGCCCAGCAAATTTTTCCGATGCCGTATGAGGCAATGAAGGACCGGCTGACCACATGGGGAAGGGATGAGGCAGCCCATCAGATGGTCCTTGCCTTTGGGTACGACATGAAGAGGCTGCCGGACCACGCATACGAGGCTCTGGCCCCCCCCACCTTGGACGACTGTCCCGACTCCACAAAGGGGGTGGAGGATCTTTTGGAGTACGATCTCCCCCCCAGAATGGTGACCCCCGCGCCTAATGCAGCCATCTTTGAAGTTTCCAGACAGGGAACCAATGTAGCTCACTATGTTCAACTCTCGGGGCCGGTCCGGACCTCCGTTGGATCTATCACCTACACCTTGTACCGTGACCTGGTGTGCACTTGTGCATTTCCTACCATGCTTGGGATGCCCTGTAGGCATTTTTGGCGGGTATTGCGAGACGACGCATTCGCCGCTTTCCACCTGGGCCTTGTGCATTCCCAATATTTCTTGGAGGACCCTCCCATGCATGAGGAGATGGAGCTTATGTCCCGGAACGTGGTTGGGAAGCTTTACCACAACCATGAGCGTGTCGGTCCTTGTCCCGTGGAGGCACCGAGTGTGGAAGGCATCGTTCCCGAGGGGGAGGGTGAGGCGGCACTACTGGTGCGCCAAGGGGAGGTCCAAAGAATAAGGAACCGGTTCCAATTGAGTGCCTTGGCTAGGGAGTTTGTGGATGTGGCGCTTGTTTCGCAAGAACGCTTTGAAGATGCTAGATTTACTTTGCGGACGTGGATTGACACGCAAAGGAAACCATTGCGTGACCTTAAAGCGGACAATCCAGCAAAGCCACCCACCAAAGCACAAAAACGAAAGGCATCGGAGATGGCTACCGGCGGAAAGAAGAAAAAGAAAAACACCGCGGAGCCCGACGTCCCACCCCCCTCCGTACCCCCACCACAAGTGTACGTCACCCCCCCGTTTGTACCCCCCTTCGTCCCCGCTTACCCCCCAATGCCTTTTGCTAACCAACCGATTCATCAAGAGGGGAGTGATGATGTAGTTATGCTTCGCAGGGTGCCCCCCCCTTCCCCATTCACACCCTCCCTTCCGGCTCCACCACCCTCCGGTATTGCCCTTTTGTCTCAGGGTGTGCACTCCTCCCAAGCTACGTCTAGCACCCAATCATTGCAACCCCCAACCCTCCCCTACTCTCAAGCCACCCCAAGTAGTCAAATTCCCATCCCGCATCCATACTTATACACGCAAGGCTCACAAGTCCCATTGTCTATGGGCATGCAATGTTGGCCCAACCCCGGGTTTGTGCCAATATGGCCCCGCTTGGGAGCCCACCACAAGGGGCACGTGGCACCCATTCCCCTTATCCCACCGTCAACTTCCTCTTCTTACCCACGCGTGCCTTTGGTTGCTTGTGTGCAACCCCCTTACGCCCCTCGCCCCCCGACACCCATTGGGCCAACCACACCCTTTGTTGCACCCTGCCGGTGCGCTTGGCCTCCGTCCTAACCTTCTCCCACCTCCCCTCGGACACAAACTTTTGGATTTCTCCAAAACGCCCCCCCCAAGAGTAGGGCACAACACACCCAAACGGCACGCGCAACGACTCCTCACCCGCAAGCGCCAACGCAAGGTACCCCACCCAAGACAATGGCACGAGGGGAGGCTCATCCGTCCGGGCCTCCACCATGGCCGTCACCTCGTCGCACACGGCGCCCAGCTTGCCAGAGGGCCGCTGGCCCGGCCTACGCGCCATGTCCCCCCCCCATGCAGCCAACATGGCAACATCCCCCCACATCTCGGCAACGGTCGTGAACTCCACGTCCGCGCCGACTCCGGGGAGGTCCTCAAGGGGGACGTAATGTCCTCCCTTGATCCAATGCGCCACAATGCGTGCCAAAAGCAACGCACATCGCGCAACCCCCCTATTCCCGTCCCTCCGCACTGAAAACTTTGTCTCCCGCTTAGGCGGGGACACCCAAAAGTGGACCGGGGGCATTTTGGTGCACCCCGGGACCCCCTCAAACAGAGTGCCGAGGTGGGCACATATGTACTCCACCTCGGCATACCCCGCACCACCCGTCTCACACACGCGCGTGCGCATCGTGCCGTCCGGGTGGGCCTCAAAAAACAGGGCATACAGGTGCCCCACACCCGGAGCGCCACGGGGGGCACCCAACCGCCGGAGGGTCAGGGGGTGGCGCCGGTCCACCCACCTCCCCGGGATGTAATACACATCCGGGACCTCTCGGAGCGTGCCATGGCTCGCACTCTGCACCAACTGCTTCTTCCCCCCATACTTGTACGCCGGCTGAGGCTTCCGGCGTACGGCACCCTTGGCGGGAGGTTTGGGGCTTGGTTTGGGCCGGGGGGCGGGGGGCTGGGGGGGTGCGTCGACCTCCACCTCAATACTCAACTCCGGTTCAATGTCCACCGGGGCCTGCCGCTCCTCCTCTTTCTCCTCCCCCCCCTCCTCCTCTTCGGTCTCCTCCCCCCCCTCCTCCTCGGCCTCCTCCCCCCCCTCCTCTTCGGCCTCCTCCCCCTCCTCCTCTTCGGCCCCCTCCACCCCCTCCCCCCCCACAAAAACATGGTCCCCCTGGAAATACCGTAGGCGCTCCTCGAAGTCGGCGACGTCGTCGGGCGACCACTCACGGAGGCGGAGATGTTCCCCCCTTTGGTACACCTCCTCCGCGTGTTGGTGCGCCGGCACCCTCACGTCCCCCAAGTCCCCCTTGTCCCAGAAAATTTTGCGCACCGGCCGGCCCAATGGGTGCGCAAGGGGCAGGAGGAGCTCGCAGGGCACCTCCCACTCCACCTCCTCGTTTGCCCATGCGGGCAAACCCCGCTCTTCTCTGTCCTCCGCGACCTTGACAGTCGCGAAGTCAGAAATCCCGAAAAAAAAATGTTTCGGGTTGGCCCCCCTCTCCCACCCCCGGAACATTGCGGAATGTTCCTGCCGCTTTTTGGTGTTCTTTTTGGCGTCCCAAAAAGAACTAATGGTAACTTGAGGGCAATACCATTCCCCCATGAAGGTATTGCCCTCCTCGTCACCCACAACCACCGCCGGGGGGTCCCATGTGGGGGGCAATGCGCCACCCTCGCGAACCCCGCGGCGCCACCTCGCGAAGGGGGGTCCCTTGCAGACCCGGCGCACGATGTACGTGTCGCGCGGGCCTGTGCTTTGGGGCCGGGGAACCACGGCCTGCAAGACCTTGACGTTGGCGTCGAAGGTCTCCCCCACACTGAACCGCACGAGCCTGCGGTCCTTGGGGTCGGCGATGGCCAGCACCTCGTCCTTCTGCATGGTGCTGACCAATGCTGCAAAAAGGATACATGCAGTAAAGTGTGCCAACGACAAGAGGCGCGCTCCCAAACCCCACTCCAAGCTTGTGTCACCTAACCCAAACAAAAACCAAACACGCTTCTATACACATATGGGCCCGTAATGGGCCATTGCTAAGGCCTCAAAGACAAGGGGCGCGCTCCCAAACCCCACTCCAAGCTTGTGTCACCTAACCCAAACAAAAACCAAACACTCTTCTATGCACATATGGGCCCGTAATGGGCCATTGCTAAGGCCTCAAAGACGAGAGGCGCGCTCCCAAACCCCACTCCAAGCTTGTGTCACCTAACCCAAACAAAACCCAAACAAGCTTCTATACACATATGGGCCCGTAATGGGCCATTGCTAAGGCCTCAAAGACACGAGGCGCGCTCCCAAACCCCACTCCAAGCTTGTGTCACCTAACCCAAACAAAAGCCAAACACGCTTCTATGCACATATGGGCCCGTAATGGGCCATTGTCACGGCACGGCAAAGAGGATGGAAAAGGCACATACCTGACTCCTTACGTTTCGCTTCCTCCTCACGGTCCTTGGCTTCCTTGCGCTCCTTCATCCTCCGAAGAAGCTCCTCCGCACCCTTTCTCCCTAAACAAACCAACCAACAAATGTACAATATGCGGGAGAAAAAAGGGGCAAACAAGAAAAAATGCACAATGAACACAAAAAGGACAAGCAGACAAGTGACGCCACCACGGGGATACCTCGCTCGCTTGGCGTCTTGGGTGCACCCTCGGCGCGTGGCTCCGGCGAACGGCGTCTCCCCTCCCAGTCCTTCTTCCTTTGCTCCATTGTTGCTGTAAACAAGGGTTGACGGTGAAGGAATGGAACCATGTAACACGTGCCATGGTGCAATGGTGCGTAGCGGTGCATACCACGTTCCGCCTCGGTTCGGGGTACCGGGGAGTGCTTCGGCGTGCCCGGCGGAGTTGGACTTGGACTTGGACTTGGAGTACGCGCAATGTCAGCCAAGCGCTCAATCTCAATCTCTTCTTGCCATTGCGCGTGTGGGTCATCTGGTTGGGGTCGTTGCGCGTGAAGTTGGTGACGTTGTCGGTCGCCAAGGCTGTCATACCAATTGACATGCCACGGCTGGGCCCCATCAAAGGCGACCTCATCGTCGTCTGCCACACAAAGAATAGGTAGGATGGAGGTAGGATAGGGAAAGCACGCATTTTGCATGGAAATGACGTGAAACGCACAACGAAATCGAAATATTTGCAACCACATACCATCCGGGTGGGACCACCAATATTTCGTGGGAGTCCATGCATCCTCCTCGTACGCCTCGTCCGGCAACTCGACTTCCTTGCCTCCCTTCCCGACTTTTCCCTTCCATGGCTGCTGAAATCCTTGGGGGGGCAGCACATGAGGGTCGTGGGGCGGCGAGGGGGGTACTTGGATGGGTGCGCTGATTGGGTGGGGACCCGGAGCCTGGTCTGCGTCCTCGGGGTCCTTCCAGTCCCAAGCAGCAGTGGCAGTGACTTTGGCAGACATAGTTTGGCGAAATTAAGAGCTACAGAGCGCCAGGAAATGCACATCCCTTAACCTGGCACGCGATGCATCTGTCCCCCCTGTCAGAAATGTACTGTGATAAAACAAAAAGGTTTTCAGTTCTGTCAAAACTTGATGTGAATACGCGTGCGCAATGTGGGCAGATCCTTTAGTCCTACGCGTAGTCCTAAGCCGTAGTCCTGCATAGCCATTCCCAGCGATGGGCAGCGCGCCACAGTACAGACCACAGTAGGATTCGAACCCGCGAGTAGTGACTCCTAAGGCATATTCAGTCACAGTCACCGACTTGACTGAGTCGACTGGAGCGGCGTGACTGGTGACTCAATCTGATTGAGTCAAAAATTCGTGACTCGTGACTGACTTGACTGAGTCAACCCAGCACTGGCGCTGCTTAATTTTTTTTGACGGTTGTTGGTTCGATTCTCTGTCAGCACTGCCACCACTCAGCGCCGACCGATCGATGTACCGCCAATTTCACTATTATTGCTTGGTACTAGCATGTTCCCGAATTCATTTGGCATGAATGTGGTACCCCCCCCCCCAAGTGCCAAGTTTTCCAAGAATGCCTCTTCATGTCTTCACAAGTCCAAACACTTCAGGGTCCCCTGGTCCAGAACCAACACTGACACACGCCCTTTGGGAATTAATGCGCCGCCGTTTCGGTACAGAGATAACTGCGGGGGCCTGTGTGCAGGCAACCGGTCGGTGACCAGAATCCAGCAGTACTTCACCCGTGTCCTGAATCTTGAACTCCAGTTTGAAGGGGCAGGACAAACATGGACTGTCCTCATGGCACACCTTTCCCTCCACCCTTCTACCTCCCAAATCTCCCTCTCTTTCAAAAAGAAGGTCAACTGGCAAGACCCTGCTGAAAAACGACTGGTGCGATATCCAGACCGCCACTCCCCTAATGCTAGGACTGTGGTACAGGGATTCACACCCAATAATGCACGAAATTGCGTAAAATATGCCATCCCACCATCATTGGTTTCACACAACTTGGCGGAACTTATCCATGAAATGTGTTTTAAAGGCTACCCCTCATCCTGGTGGGCACCAACCATCCGTAAGGTCCTGCTTGACCCCCTGCTGCCCACATGGGCACCACACTGGCAAGGACCCACAGATCGAAGGTCGCTACTGCTGTTCCTTAAACCCCAAGGAGATCCACACAACCCACCTCCGGGTGGGTTGTCATGGCCATGAATTTTGTATCACCACAATGTGCATACACGTGAATCAATGAGACTACGCGTGCCTTGCATTTATGTGACCTCTTGAGAAATTCGTACACTTGCTAAGGACGAAAGACACATGATCGCTCTCTTTGCAGTCTATGGGCACAAGCCACCACTGTTGTTTTATGCTTGTTTGCATGCCCCACTGATGAGTCCTTCCAAGTGATCTCTTGAGAATTCATTAATAACTTGCAGTTGTTGATGTCTCAGTTGGGCAACTTTCCGAGTTAACAGTGAGTATGAGGTGATGATAAGAAGAAGAACACGGTCTTGCACGCTACCCCGACCACCACTCCCCTAATGCCCGAGATGAGAGGTTTCACACCGAATTGCGCCCGAAACTGTTTAAAGTATGCAATCCCCCCTGACCACATGACACACAATATCCGTGAATTCGTCCACGAAATGAAATTCAAAGGATACCCCTCCTCCTGGCCAACGCTCCGGCGAGTCATCCTGGACCCCGTCCTCCCGGTGTGGGCCCCTTTCTGGTGTGGCCCGACAGACCGAAGGTCGCTACTACAGCTCCTGGACCTCTCCAACCAGGATGTCTAAACTGGCCCACCACACGTGGGCCTTTTTGGCCAACATGAATTGTGTTCGCATGTGAATCACACATGAATCCATGCAATCCCACGTCCCATGATTTGTGAGTACGAAAGGTGAGTCATGCCACACGACACGCGTATTGAACCCATGCAACATGAACACTTTAAGATCAATTTACATTCGCTTCGTCCCCAATACGCTTGTGTGTAACGCTTGTGTGCCTTGCCTTTCAGCACCGCGAATTGTCTTCTGAACTGTGGTAGTGCCACTGCAACTGTCCTGGTGCTGAAGCGCACATGCGACCCGTGGCGCCAGTCAAAAACCACCGCTCCCAGAATCGCCTGTTCCAAAGTGGGATCGTGAAGTGAACTCTTGTTCCTGCAGGTATTTCAATAATTTTTGAACATATTTAGCAGTTTTAAGGAAGTACTGAATTTTTGGAACCATCCGGGTCGAGCTCTACAGAGGTGCTTTCTGACTGGCCTACCATGCGTACTGTAGGTGCATGCTGGCATTGGTGGTCAATGGTTTTAATGTGTGATTGAATGTCTGTCTACTAACGTGGACATCTGCTATGTTGAGCGAGTCTTTGGAACAGCGAAAGGTGTGAGGTTAGAATTAGCATGAGCTATGCATGGGGCTGTGGTAAACAATGATTCGTTCTGAAGATTTGTGACCGACCGTCCCACTGTGTCTTTCACGCTGGTTTCAGCCTATTAATGCATTTGTGAGCAGCTGTTCTTGTGCACCGTTTCTCGCCGTGCTTGCCATTTGGACAAACTGGTTGTGAACGAAAAACAACCAGGACTTCAAGCTCTCCCAAATACGACGTCCCTTACGACAAGGCTTATCGCGTTTACGTTATCTCATATCACCATCGCTAACATGCCGAAGAGTCCTGAGTCCGAACTTTTGGTGCAGATGCAACAACTTTTGACGAAGTGGGCCGAGTCAACCAATACTACCGCGAAGGAAACCAAGTCAAACCATGGGAAAAAGAATCGACAGCTTGCTGTGCCCAGCGACCGCAACACGCTTGCCGTGACTGCGCAAGCCCATAACAACGAGAATGGTTCCCTTCAACGTTGGCGTGCTCATAATCCGTGCTACTGGTGTCGGCAAACCAACTGCATGGTTCGCGAACACGGGTTCAAAGGCCCATGGCCCGAACATTTAAGCACGAGGTACGCGACCCATCAGTCGCTTTGGACTGCTATCAGAGGACTGGCGCAATCCGGCAAGCCGCTCCCGGCAATTGCCAAGGCAATGGACGTTGACATCTCTTCGTGGCCGGCGCTGGATAAGGACGACTTTTTAATCCGAGTCTTGGCTGAATCATCGGGGCTACCGGAATGGGACGACGCTATGATGGACGGAGAATTTCAGACACGAAGTTTGATGATCACCGCCAATCCCAGCCTTGATCCACGAGAACCGCAAAAGAAAGGCAAGCACAAGAAGAAAGCCAAAAAATCACACCTGGCGCTAACTGCACCCACAGGTTTACCTACCAATGGCTCTCCAATGGAAGAGGATGCACCGACAGACAACGTGAATTCTCAGGACAAATGCCCAGGTTTCCAGTTCACTGACAGAACGAACAATGGAAAGGTTCCTGCCCATGGGTCACCTCCTAAACCAGCGAAGAAGCCGCCGACTAGTTCTTCTTCGACCGCTGAAAGTTCATCCCCAGTGACTAAGAAGAAAAAGTGGAGGGTTGGTGGCACAACCAATGGGATGCAGCGTTCTAGGGCGTGGTGCGGAACCCCTAGTTAGAACGCAATTTCTGGAACACCCACCTACCCTTAATTTTGGGGCAAACCACCTAAAAAAATGGATTCAGCACCCTCAAAAACCCCCCATCCCCTTTCTTTCCCCACATAACCCTCATTGTAGGGGTGGTTTTTGGGGGGGGGGTCAAAGAGTTAGAGCACAGTTAGAACAGAGTTAGAACGCAGTTAGAGCACCCTGCTCTAACTAGTTATCACGCTAGTTATCGCGCGATAACTCAGTTATCGCGTAGTTATCGCGGGTAGTTATCGCGCACCCCTCCTCCATCCCTCACTAGGACAAACAACAGAAAACACTTGGCACAAAGCATGTATGGTCTTTTTTCATACAAAGTCATCAATGTCTGAGGCCTTGGCTGCCTCCAGCCCCAAAAGCCCTTGCTCCAGGGCGTTCATGGACATGCAATGGTGCATGTGGCGGAGGGACATACTTGGCCTCACCAAGGACCAACCCTTAAAACAATTTTTGAGCCTCCTCTTGTAAGGCCCATGCCGATACTCCGTTGGGATGGAGGAAAACTGAAAAATGTTCCTCCATTTCTCGGCAAAAAAGGTGGAATGTGCCAAGCACCAATGGATCCACCTGGTGGGGGACCAACCTGAGTCTCCCCACGCTTTTGAAAATTTTGTGGTCAACGCACGGTGGCGTTCCACTTGGGTTAGAGTGTACAACTCCCTCACCCTCCAAAGCTCATACAAACCCTCAATGCATTTCATGTGCAGGTTGGGGAATCGAAGATTCCCCCCTTGGGTAAGCTCAATGGCAAAAAATGCCATGAGGCGGGGGTGGGACACCCCCGTGGGGGAGGCCTTGGGAATCCCCGACCCCCTGTGGACATCAAGGGCATTAAAAAAAAGGCACTGCCCCTCTTGAATGGCACAGCCCTCTCCACCCAAGGGTCAGGGAACCCCGAACTGCTGGAGGGCACAAAAAGAAAATGTGACCCATCCTCCTCCTCATGATTATGGGTTAGCATAATAAGGCAATTGACAATCAATGTGCCTTCAGGAATGGTGTAGGGGGGGGCGTCGCGATGGAGGTGCTGGGGGGTGTGGTCATAGCTCGAAATTTCGGCCATGTCAAGGATGGTGCAGCTCCATCCAACCCCCCCCACCACAGTCTTCTTCGCCGTCTCAAGCACACGATCTGCCACCCTTTTGAGGAATGGCAGATCATGGAGCTTGTGGGGGTTGTGCCTGTGGTGGTTGGCACCCCCATAGTTGCCATACAATGTACGGCGGGTCCCAGAATCTTGGGGCCTGCCGACAATGGGGGGGTTCTCATTGAAAATGGGTGCCTTCTCTGAGAGAGGCACCCTATCCAAATCATCCAAAAGACTTTGGAGCTGCACATCACTCAAAAAATCGTGCTCCAGGAGGTGGTTGACCACCAGCTTCCCCCCCACGGTGAGCACAAGGTCATTGGGGTCCCTATTAAAGGCCCCCAAGGGCTCGGCGGCAACCACCTCCTCCGCCTCCCCAATAAGGGGGGGTGTTGCCCCAAATGGAAAAAGAATCACCCCCTGCCCCGAAACAATGTTGGGAGTGGTGACCCCATACCACTCACGCTCCCACTCCCTTGTGGGGCAAAGGGAGTGCATGGGGAGCTTGTTTTCGGGGTCGTCAGTGCATACCCGGCGGGTGTTGTGGGTGAGGGGTTGGGGGAACCAACCATCCGACTGCCCCTTCCCCTTACCCGGTCGGATCCTTACCTTCTGGACACTAATCATGAGGGGGTTGTGGGGCTTCTCCTTCCTCCCCCCAGCCCCCACCCCCCCCGCATCCTCCTCCTCCTCCTCCACTTCCTCCTCCACCTCCTCCTGACCCACATAGAGGGTCGTCTTCGTCCCCGCACCCTTCTCGGCATGGGCGGTGACGGACTCCACCACCGCGTCCACATCGTCCGGATGAAGCTGGATCAAAAATCCAGCAACCCCTGGATTTACCTCTAGCAACTCGAAGATGTAGTTGCTGAGAACCAGGGGGTCTCGATTGTCCGCCATGAAGGGGGACTTATGGACAAGGAGTCCAAAGTCCACACCATGTTCAAAGCGGGTCGCCACAGGGCGCCTCACATTGGCATCACCCATCGTAAACCCCTCAGGACCGCCAAGGCGACGGACCCCAAGGAGCTTTTGATGGTGCTCGCACCAAGCGTGGGCAGCAGCAAGGGCCATTATCAAAGAATATGAAAGCTTTGAGAGCTAAAGCGAAAAGGGGAAACATAAAATGAAGCGCGATAACCCACGCGATAACCCACGCGATAACTAGGTTATCGCGCGATAACCCACGCGATAACTAGTGCTCTAACCCCGTTCTAACCCCGCGATAACTAGTTAGAGCACACAAAGATCAAATCGCAAAAAGTGCAAAGCGGGCAATATCGAGCAAACGAAACATGGAAGGCACATTGTTGCATCATAGTGCACCCATGTAACATGTGAAATTCCGGGTTCCAACCATATTAACAACACCCAAAATTGGGGGGGTTCCGCACCACGCCCTAGAACGCTGCATCCCAAAGGTTACGGAGTTTGACCCATCCGATATAAACAAACGGGTGTCTGGACTTGAACAAGATGTACGTGTCATCAGACACGACATTGGACAAATCAATGACGCAAAGGATAACACCCAATTGCTCCTCCACATGGTTCTCAAAGGACAAGGATGGACGGACGAGCAAATCCTGAAGACCGTGCCAGCCCCGAAGGAAAAGCCAGAGCTCCCCCCGTCACTGAATATGACACCGAAGCCACATAGTGATGAGCCTCTGAGAACTCCTACAGTAGGGCCTGCGATTACGCCGGATTCCCGCAGCCACAGTGCAAAAGCTTCTTCGAGGAAACGCTGCAGTGATGCTTCGGACGGGCGGACTAGTGGAGATGATACCGAGTATGACGAGCTTTCCCCACTGGGCAGTTGCAGCAAGAAAGTCCTCATGTCTATCGCCCACCAGCTATGCGAACAAGGGGCTGTCTTGTAACTACGAAGCCAACCCCAGATATTGTACATTCGCCAACTCCTGGTCAACTCCATGTCGAGAGCATTCAACTTGCTTGTACTTGTGCACTGTGTTGTTGCTACGCCTTGTGCATGAAACGTGAGGAACTATTGATATTTTACAGCTTTTGGTTGCGTTGCTTTGTTGTTATGATGCAATATGTGGGTTTTTTGGGTCAAAGCCAACTTTTTGGAAGCCAAGTCAAAGTTGGCGCGCCAACTTGGCAGTTGGCGCGCGCCAACTCAAGAGTTGGCGCGCCAACTCCGGTTTTGGCGCGCGCCAAGTGCCCCATTCTTCCTCTTCTTTTGCACCCTTTATGCATTCCCTTTCCCTTCTAGGCATTTCACGTTGTCATGCCTCCAAAGCAACCCAAGAAGGGCAAGGGGAAGAAGGTGACAGTCACCGACCCCACGTCTGCCCCAGCCCCAGCCCCCGCTGCACCACCTAACCCCGAGGTGCAGCCGGTGGTCGATGCCCACATCGCCAACGTGGGCTCCGAGCACTTCCCCGGGGGCTATTTTCCCATCCCCTACACCCTCACCTCCCCGGACGCCGAATCCTTCCCCCAGCTCCCCCCCCTCCGCGAACCCCTGGAGGCCGCCCTCTTCGGCAAGTGGGACCAGCCGGGCAATCCCCACTTGGTCTGGCGAATTGACGCCACCCGTGTTAACTTCGCCCTGACCAGGGGGGTTCTTAGCAGGTTCTGCTGTGCCGTGATGGGCCGGTACCCCACGACGCTCGCGGTCGAGTTGAAGCTTTCTCAAGTCACCCTTGAGGCCTTCAACAAGACCCTGAAGCTGTGCACTGCTGCAGCGTCAAAAGAGTTCGTTAACGTTCTCGACCTGCAGGAGATGCCGCCTCAGGGTCTCGACCCCGAGGAGCAGTGGCTGTGGGTGGATCCAGTCAAAAAAAGTGGCTGGACGCACCGCACGGCCACTGACGCCGTCGTGCGGTACCAGACGGTGAAGGTGCAGGCGTGGGATGCAGTAGCTCCCACGGAGTTCTCCACCAACCGTCGCCTGCGCACCCACATCCCCGACATCACCCACCCCACCCTCTACAGCACCGACGCCCCCTTCACCATGCTTGGCATGGGTTGCCCCCACCCCTCCTTCCACAACTCCTACCCCGTCGCCAACCACGACATCCCCAACCCCCCCATTGTCACGGAGGAGGGTTTTGCCGCGGCGGGCTACCGCCAGTATGACCGCATCATCCCCGAGGATCTGTGGGCCAGACTGGCGGAGCTCGCCACGGTGGAACTCAACCCGTCGATCCGCGTGGACAAGGCCCGCCGCACCATCTGCTCCTGCAGCGAGAAGGTGTGCCCGCGCGGTGCCTTGCATGCATGCGATGTTGTCACACGTGACACGAATTTGGCGCGCGCCAAATAGCAGATTGGCGCGCCAACTTCGCAGTTGGCGCGCGCCAACTTCCATCTTGGCGCGCGCCAAGTCACCGGTTGGCGCGCCAAGTGTTCGGTTGGCGTGCGCCAAGTCCAGTTTTGGCGCGCGCCAAGTCAAGTTTTGGCGCGCCAAATAGCTAGTTGGCGCGCGCCAAGTGCCGTTTTGGCGCCTGAATTTAATTCGTTGGGTTTTATCGGAAACGTTGTTCTGTGGCTGGTTTTCGAGTTGTCTTCGCTGTTGCAGTGGTGTCGTTGTGTGCATTGTTTTATGCTTGTGTTGTTGCGCATTTGCAGGTCCCCATCCACTACGCCAATTTTCAATTGGAAGTGGACTCGCGTCCGGTGCCCGTGCCGGCCGGGGCGGAGGAGGTGGACGGGCAGCCGCAGGAGCAGCGGCAGGAGCAGCGGCAGGAGCAGCGGCAGGAGCAGCGGCAGGAGCAGCAGGAGGGGTTGGAGGTGGATGTGGACGTGGTGGTGGATTGGGAAGTTCCGGCGGTCCCGGAACCGGCGGACTTCGGGGACGCCTTGCACAGCCCCGACAAGTTCCTGAAGGTGACGTCCGCCGAGGCGACGGCGGTGGACGTCGTCGATGGGGGGGGGACGATCATCAGCCGCCTGTTCCAGGCGCAGGTGATTCGGCGGGGTTCGGGACAGAATAGGGTGGTGGAGTGCCCGTTCTGGGCAGTGGTGCAGGGGAAGGGGGGGGTGCAACCATGGGTTGTCTCCGTTGTGCCCTTTGTGCAGGTGCGCCCCCCCTCCACGCACAACCGGCTCCTCCTCTGCAGCATTGACGCTCTGGGACAGCTGCAGAGGTGGAAGCAGTGTGAGTGGAGCGACGTGCGGGCCATTGCCCCCGCCCCCCACTTGAAGGAGGCAACGCAGGCGTTTCTGCTCCGCTTCCAGAAGCAGCTCGTGGGGAAAGGGCCGAAGGGGGAGAAGGGGGGCAGGGCCGCATCTGACGTGTCTGGGGACCCCTCCCTGCAGAGCAAGGGCCGCACGGAGCAGCAAGCTAGGGGCTCCAGGCGCCCTCGCCCCACGACCACCCCCCGGGAGGCAGCACAGGCAGCGCAGGCAGCGGGAGACGGGGGGGGGGGCACGGGAGAAGGCGGAGATTCTCCGCTTGGAGGCGGAGAACAAGCTGCTGCGCGAGCAGCTGAAGGCGGCGGAGGCCGCCCGCAAGACGGCACAGGACGCGCTCACCGGTGAGCGCGCCTTGTGGGAGCGGCGGGAGAAGGGGTGGGAAAAGCAGAGGGGGGAGTTGCAGCAGCAGGTGACCGCCACGGCGCAGGTGCGTGCAGTTGGGGGGGGGGGCAGAGGGTAGTGCCGACCCCGACCATGGGCAGCATGTGCTGTACCTGCAGGCGGCGGCGGTGGAGTTGCACTCTGCACTCAGCGCCCAACGCCATGTGGCCATCAACATGGGGGTCAAAGAGGCCACCCTCACGGAGCTGAAGGGCCTGCTGGACAAGCACCCGGTTGCGCACCTGCTTGACCCCAAGCGCAGGCGGGCGGAAGAGAGCGAGGGGAGTCGTAGTCAGGGCAGCAAGCGGTCGAAGAAATGAGCAGGCACTGGCTGGGCATGGTTTTGGCGCGCGCCAAGTGGTAAGTTGGCGCGCCAAATCCTGATTTGGCGTGCGCCAACAGGGGAGTTGGCGCGCGCCAAATGGGAAGTTGGCGCGCCAACTTGCCACTTGGCGCGCGCCAACTCAGGACTTGGCGCGCGCCAACTGACGAGTTGGCGCGCGCCAAATCCTGAATTGGCGCGCGCCAACTGCCTGCCAACTATGTGCCATCTGTGTGCGAACGTGCCACAACGTTCCGTTGCATGATCCAACCCGCCTGCCACGTCCTCACGTGCCGCAGGTCTTTGTTTGTGCACCATGCAGCGGCCCTTTGAGCAGCTGGCGCCCTCAAACTACCGCGACAGGCGCGCGCGGCTGGCACGCCTTCGCGCAGTCGTGGGGGAGATTTTGGGGCCACATTGGGAAGTACACGTCAAACCCGGCCGCCGCCGCATCCACCTCGTTTGCGGGGAGAGCAAACCCCCCACCCCCGATTTGGAGCTGTTGGCCGCGGCCATTCTGTGGGAGAGCCGCAAAAATGGCGACAGCTTCCGCAAACCGCAGTACAGCCGGGCACACAGCCAATGGAAGTGCCCATGGGGAACCCTGATGCAGGTGCGAAAGGCATTGTCCGCCCCCCGTGTCACGGAGGTCCATTTTCAGACGGACGAGGACAATGACATTTTTGGGGCCGCATGCAATCTGTGGCAGAAACTGCAGGTATTTTCACCCTGCACCAAAGCGTTTCCCGGCGACCGTTCACGGTGACCCGTTACACACGGCCTGTTTTCTGGCATAGGTGATGTGGCACCGTGACGGCCCCACGTTCCTGACTGACAACGTGTGGGTGGGCATCTCCTTCGACGGGACAAAGCTCTGGCAGGCCTCCTTCGTGCATTTTGCCGTTGGAGACCTGGGGAGTCATATGCCCTTGGGCTCTTGGATCTTGCTGCGCGGATCCGAGAAGAAGGCCATCATTTCCCAATTGGCCGAGGTCTATGACCTGAACGCGGACCTCACCGAGGTGGCGCAGCAGCAAATCCCCGATAAAGGGGGTTACCTGCGTAAGGTGATTTGTTTTTTTATAGCAGACACCAAGGCGCACGTCATTTTGGGGGGTTGCTCCTCCTTCACGGCCAAAAACCCCGCAGCCACCGTTTGTTGGCTGTGTGGGAAAAATCGGGCAACCATTCTGCACGAATTTGGTTGCGGGATGGGGGTGATTGTCGAGGAGTGGCTGTGGGCGGGGATGATCTGCCCGATCGTGCGCCCCGCCCAGCGGCCCCCCGACTATGGGCTGCATGGTGTGCACCGGCAAGTGCACAATGGGCTTTCAGCCCTTGTGAACAGCCTCCACACGGTGCATCGGTGGAAAAGGGGAAAGGCCGTGAGGTGGGTGCAATGGTTCCTGGATCCCATTCGGATCCAGGCACGGACCGCCACCGGGGTGGCGTTGGAAGAGGAGAGGAAGGATAAGAAGAAGGTGCCCCTGAAAATCGAGCAGACGGCGGCTGCCGAGTGGGTGAAGAGTGAGGGATGGGACACCATGTGTGACCATCTGGAGGGGGAGGGCCTCCTGCAGCATGTCGTTGATATGGGGGGGGTCCAGGTGTCCTGGACGGACGCCTTCCGGCAATGGGGAAAATCCCTGTTGGCAACAAGCGATGTCGTCTGGAAATCCGGACCATTGCAGTTGCCCGACATGAAAATTCTGCGAACAGAATTGAAAAAAATCGGGGAGGCCCATAAGGCCTGTGAAATGAACGTCACCCTGTGGGCCCATCTGTGGATTGACCACCTGTTGGGATGGGCCCGCAGGTGGGGGCACATTGCTATTTTTGCCGCCTTCAAAGGAGAGGGGCGGCACAAAGCCCTGAAATGTGAAATCTCAAAGCGCAGCTTTCGAGGTGGAAGTAACGGCGGCCGGGTGTCCAGACTGCGGGGGGCCAGAGTGCGGGTGAAGGGGGGCAAGGGGGATCGCACGCGGAAGGGGTGGGGGGAAGTGATCCGCTCAGATAATCTGGACTGGGGGTTATATAATAAAAAATTTTCGGTTTGGGAGTCGTCGTGGACGAAGCAAAGGGGGTACATAGAGAATAAGGGGGTCTTCGTCCAGGCTGAACAAGGCATGTGACCTCTATATATGATTTATATGATTGATTTGACAGCTTCTTGCACATTCGCAGTCTTTTGCACATTAATAAAAAAAAGATGGAACAATGCTTTCTTCGTGCCAAGTGTGCAAGGGCAGGTGAGGGACGGAATTTCCAGTGACAACAATGGTATGCAAGTCGATGGTTTGATCGGTGGGGGGACATTTGGCGCGCGCCAAGTCACAAGTTGGCGCGCCAAGTCCGGACTTGGCGCGCGCCAACTTCCCAGTTGGCGCGCGCCAAGTCCGGACTTGGCGCGCCAACTTGCGACTTGGCGCGCCAACTTGTGAATTTGCGCGAGCCCAGGCCCGGGAAGCCAACTTTGGGACTTTTGTACCGTGTAGGAGTGTTTCAGCACGAGAGGGGCATGAAACCCGGGTTTTTTCAGGGTAAGAAGTTTCCATTTACACCAAAAAGGAGGAAAAAATCCCTAGGTAGCCAGTGTAACAACATAATAGACACCCGCCATGATTTGGCTGCATTCCGAAGCAAGTTGGCGAATGTCTCTTGGCTTCGTAGTTACACTCAGACGACATGCAACGTTCTTCCCTTATCGCGGCTATTTCGCATGCTAAAGGCAATGTCCATGGATGCTATATTGTGGTCAGAACGACCCATTTCCCTGAGAATTCGTCTCAATTTTCAGCGGTCATGGCACGCGTCTGCGACATTCCTTCTTCCGGTACGTCGGGACCAAGCGGAGTCCTGATTTGGTCGGTCGGCATGCCGCGATGGACTGGCAAGACTTTACGGAGAGGCGAATCTATCCCAGCTGAATCATGTGGCGGCGATCGCTTTGATGTACCACTGTCCCTGTGTTTTTGCTCCCAACAAGCGGCTGAACAGAATGGCTCCGAATTAAACCCACCTGCTAAACGTGGGAACCTGATGGACGCTGTGGGAGCGGGAGCTAAAACAATCACAGGCAACCGAGGAGCCAGCGGACCCATTTCATTGGAACCCGCATTCAACCTCGCGGTGAACAACCAGCTGGCACACGAGGGGAATGCAGTGGGGAGAGAAGCCTCGCCTATGACCCCGGACGTGTTAGCCGACCAGGAAATGGAAGATGTGGCAACTGCTGAGGCGAAGACTCCACCTGACCCCCAGTTGCCTACGGATACGGCTAAAGGGGAAAGAAGCGATGCCACAACCCACGTGCCGGTGCTTGCGGGCAAGAATGATGCCGATGTTCTCACTGATGCTTTTACTGACGCCCATTCGTCGGACGACGACATCTTGTGAGTGAAGTAGTAAGCTCGCTTTGGTACCTAGCGCCCAGCCGCTAGCTACCGTTTCTAGTCCTACAACCAGGACCACTGCTCCCGCGCTTTTTTGCCGTCTATGGATACTTTACCCGACGACGTCCGCCGCCTGGTTGAACATCTGGTATCCTCTATCCAAGCTCAAGACAGATCCCTGCATGGACTCACTCAACTGCTGAATCGAGTTGAAGAGGAATGCTCGGCTTTGCACTGCATTACCAGAAATGAAGTCCAGGCCAACGACTCGTCGCCCCGACTAGAGCCTGTTGACATCTCTGACGCACCAGATGAAATGCCAGAGTTATTTGACGGCCCAGACTCCAGCGATGATGATTCAGATTCTGCTGTAATGGACAAGCATCTGTCCCCACCCCCGCCTGAACCACGTCTGATAGAGGTGGTGCACGACTCCTGGGAGAATATCTCGGACGAGCACATACACCCCCAGGTTGCACCTTCACGACAACCGGCTGAGTATAGGGCTGGTTCGCATACTCATATACCGATTATGCATTGTGAAAATTCTTCACCGCAAGAAGGACCTCATATCTCCCCCCAACGGCTTGCTAGATTGTGGCTCACGGACAAGGAAGCCTCCATTGACGACTGGGTACTGTTGCACCACCGAGGTTTCAAAAGATTGTGGGAATGCGATCTCAAGTCTTCGAAAAACACGCGGTGGTGCGACGCCTCCCCTGCTCAAAGGGCCAATTTTTCCGTAAGCGCAAGGCTGTTTGCCAAAAGCTTGACGAAATGTAAGAGCTACGATAGGGTGTGCCTTAGACTAAGTGGTGGCTGGGAACAGTTTTTGCGTGACTCGCTACAGATCTCAGTCTCACTTTGGTCGTCACCCCTTGCCACTCCCACTGTGGAGTTCTCTATGTCCCCCTTGCTCCGTGATGGTATGGGGTCTCTGTCCCGACCCCTCGACCAACAGATCCTACGTGCACTAGGAAAAGGAGAGCAGTGGACACAGTTTTTCATCCGCTCTGATTTATATTGTGAACCCGAAACAGAAGTGTTCAATTGTCTCGACCAATGGGTAAATTCCGACAGCCGGTGTCGATTTGTCATCCTGCTAGATAGATCTTCCTCTCCCGAGTGGAGTAAATGGGTTGAGAGCTGGGTACTCGCTGGGAGGTCACAGGTCTTATGCTCCCTTCCGAAAATCAAGGTCCGGTCTTATGACGGGATATCAGAACGGTGGCACTGGGACCACAGACCATGGGAGCTCCTGATAGTTGATAGTGGAACCCGTCCCGTGGGTGATGAATTGCCTATTCAGAATTTACGTGAGATTTTGACACGAATGTGTAAGAGACCGAAGGGTACAGTGTTGCTGCATGAGTCGCCATTGGTACGGGCAGATGCCGACGATGGTGGCGCACCCTTTGTTCTCCGTCCCCCACCATTGCCTTTTGCACACTGGGGTGTGAACTCCACACCCCCAGTACGTAACCTTTCCTCTCCAAAGGTATTTACCGACCTCAACGACAGCGAAACATATGAGAGCCCATCCTTACACCCCCCCATGACAGTCTCTGCTTTCTGGAATGAGTGGGACAAACTAGCACGCGAGAGAGAACGCCTCTTTGCCACGCGGTGCAACAAGTGGCACCAGATTGCAGCCAATCTGCGGCGAACAAACAAATTGCTGGTCCGGTCGCCGGACAGTAAGCTAGCACGCATTGCACGCCTATCTTCTGTTGACCCAGACTACGATTTGACTGCACCAGGCTGTGTAATTTACGCCGTATGTGGCCCGTTCCCCACATATGTGGGACAGTGTGGTGCCATTGAAGGTGTGCGGCCGCTGATTGACCGCTTCCGTGAACATTGCCAGAAAGCGCGCACGTTGCGCAACCATTATGTAGGGCAGAAGTGCAAGAGAAAAGCGAATGCGATCAAACAAGGAAAACTGCCTTCCTTACAGAGAGTGTTGGCCAGACATGGTTGCCACCATGTCACAATTTTCCCGATTGAGATAGTCGATGCCAGCAGAGCGTGTGAGCGTGAACGGTATTGGGACCGTGTCCTTGCCCCTACCCTTAACCAACGGGTCCCTTTTGGCGGTTTAAATAGACTTACGTGGGAATTCATTTCCACAGACAAAATCCCTGATGAACAGCATAGGACCCTGCAGAATAAAGCCGAGTTCCTGATCAGCAAAACATTTACGGCCGCTGAACTTTCCACGGCTCTGGAATTCATGACACAGGTGCACGGTCATTTGCACACAGCAGTCTTTGAACGCCTATTCCGAAAGATCAAGCGAGAGGTGCACCAATTTTGGGGGGTAGACCTGCCGAGGAGGATAGTAGTGAGGGTGCCATCCTACCACCAAGAGGTTCTTGACACTGTCACTCGAGTGGTACGGAAGGCAATCTCTGACGTCCTGATCCCCAGTGGTTTTCAGAGCTGGCTTAAGAAAATCGTGAACTCAATTGCATCCCCGTCCCCCTCTGTAGCGTCCCTAGCCAAGGTTTCCCGAGGGACGGCACAGCATAGAGTCGCTGACTATTTGCAGGCAGCACAGAATGAGGTGCCTTTTGCCACATGGAGGCCAGTTGACGACCATACAGGTGCATGGCTTTTACGATTACCTGACAGTCTGGAGTCCCCGTTCCCCGCTCTATGGAGTTTCATCGAACAACGGGTTCGAATTGACGTCATGGGGCAACACTGTGATTGCCCGCAGCTCTTTGATTCCTTCCCGGTTCTGAGAAACTCGACAGGACACGTCATCCTGCGATCCACCAAGCAGTGGACATCGCTTCTTGGCGACAGTCTGGGTTCCACGCTGGCGTGCAATGCACGAAATCGTGTTTTCCGCTCCCCTGCTTCCCTCACCAACTCCTTTGAATCATTTGTTGAAAGCCTACAGAACATCAAATGCCCGTCTTTTCAACCTGGTGAAGGTTCTTTCTCCAAGCCAGAACGATTGTTGCCTGATGACAGGATTCAGGTCTTGCTCAATGACATTGCTTCAGTGACCTGGGACGATATCTCTCAGTCTGTGTCCAAATGTCAGTGGCTTGATGAGAGCCTAGGAATAGAGGCAAGAGATTGGCTGTGGTGGCATAAGTTTTGTGGGGGGATATGGGGCAAAAAAGCCCACCGCAATTATGCGGTGTGTAGGGTGCTGGATGACATTCGCATGTGTGATGGAATTCTGTTTGGCAAACGGTTCACACTTGCGGTTTGGGGCCCTACACCACGTGATGCCCAGGCCACAACACTCATACAGTTGCTCGACTCAGCTAATGAGTGCGGGGTCCTGGGCGACGCAGATGCCTTCCGCAGATTGCCACCCAATCTCACACCCGACAACGTCACACCATGGGTTATGGACTTGCTTCCACCCGGGTGCGAAGACGATTCCGAGATGCCTAAACCCCTAGTACCCGAACCCCATGGGTTTTGCGTTACTATTAATGGGGTATCCGTACGGATCGGCGATGTGTCTAACCCAGCGAAAGCAAAAAAACAACGGTTCGGACCGCCATCCATTTTCGGGTTGCTTAAATGGAAAAGTGAGGAAACGGCGGTGCCACCTGTCATTCGTTGGAGAGACGTCGTCTCATTTGCGGCCCATCCCTTGAGGGCATGGAGCAAACTGATGGGAAGATGTCTGCAACTCTTAGTCTGCCATTGCACCATGCTTCCAGGAGGTTTAGGATTTGCAAAACTAGTGGGAGTCAGAGACCTGGTCTGGTCAGCCCACAGAATGCAGGCGTCCATGGAATCTCTCTTCCTGTTGGAACAAGACATGTCTGACATGTTTTGGGAGATTCCAGGGGAAGAAGCGCTGCAGGCAGTCTCCTGGGCGGTGGGTGAGTGCAAGAAAAAACTGCGCGGGAAAACTCTGTGTTTTTCACTATCGAAAGAGGCTAAGTGCCTGGACCGCCTCGGAAAGTCGGCTGATCGCCAGTTCACAGTGATAAATGATGACCACCTCACCAGGTTTGTGAAATTCGATTTGCAGCAGAATGTATTGTTTGTCTTGGGTAGTCTAATACTCCGCCAGGGAGGGAAGGGGGTCCCTATTGGGGGTTTTATTTCAGCCCAGCTCGCCGAGCTCTGGGCTCTGTGGAAGGAACACACCCAACTGATGGGTGAGCAGAGCGTGCGGACCAATTTTGAAAGTGCCTGGAATCGGTGTATAGCCACCAACTCTCCTCCTGGACGCCAGTTTCTGCCCCCGCATACCCAATGCCCCTCACAGCTTCTGCCGGCTCCGTCAGTGCAGGGCTTTGTGACCGGGCCTACAGATTTTTCAGCTTCCCCGGTGAATGGCCCAGAGATGACGGTTTGTGAAGGTATAATGCGAGCGAGACTCCCCCACCTTGTGTCGTGGGAGCAGCTACATTCCAATGGCTTTCGTGGGTGGTGGGCCCCAGTGGAATCTCTGGTGGCTGTACTACAGGTGGGCGACGTCCCTATCTTTCTGGTTAAGTCCACGCCATGGAAAGGTGCGCCGGCGGGACGACTGAGTACAATCCTGCAGTACACCCCACAAAGAGATAAACACAAAGTCGGAGAGCACCTAAAAGGCTTCGAGATTCTCAAAGGCATTGTTGGAGAGTTACGAAACCCCCCACCCTGGTGCACCTCTGACTCCCCTATGGATGGCCCCTCTCTACCCTTTGTGCTAATGGGCAGGTACAGGGATAACATTTATCTGTTGATGTCCCGAATACCCCCTCACATTCGCCCTTGGGTCGAGTTTGGGGTAGCGTGCTTTCTCCGATCCGCCTACGGCATCCCGCTTAAGTGGGAACCGCACCCACAGGGTAGTGTGAATTGGGGGGAATGCCTACTCCGTGTCCTCCCACAGCGTATATCGATGTTACGGAAAGGGGTATGCTTGTCGCTGTCCGACCTCGACGGGTCTGACGACACGAGCGACCTCGAATGGAGCAAGTGGGTTGATCCCCTGTCCCCTAATGCGAGGTTAGTTTGGCAGTCACTGCTCCCTGCGATCTTCCTAAAATGCGTGTGGTACGCCTGGAACTCTGAGGACATCCTCCTGAATTGCCGGTCAATGGTGTGGGGGTTGGTCCACCGACGTGTCCCAGGGTCGTGGTGGAAGGCACGCCTCAGGCGGTTATATGATTTCTGGGAGATGCAGCATTTTTTCCCCCTGCATATGATCTATGAGTGGCAGAAACAGGCACGGTCTCTTCGAACGGACGGTGACCTGTCGTCGCTAGGCGACGGGGACTCGGTCTTACCCGCATTGCCAGTGAGATCCTGAGTTGCCCCGTGATATCCCCTGGAGAGAAGGAGCTGGAGTGGGAGGGTGTGGGACTTTTTCTCTCTTTGGTTTGGTAAATACACAGTGTGTTTTTGTTTTGCTGAGGTTGTAGCCTTGACAAAAGGTTGGGTAAAGTATGCCTTGCCTTTCAGCACCGCGAATTGTCTTCTGAACTGTGGTAGTGCCACTGCAACTGTCCTGGTGCTGAAGCGCACATGCGACCCGTGGCGCCAGTCAAAAACCACCGCTCCCAGAATCGCCTGTTCCAAAGTGGGATCGTGAAGTGAACTCTTGTTCCTGCAGGTATTTCAATAATTTTTGAACATATTTAGCAGTTTTAAGGAAGTACTGAATTTTTGGAACCATCCGGGTCGAGCTCTACAGAGGTGCTTTCTGACTGGCCTACCATGCGTACTGTAGGTGCATGCTGGCATTGGTGGTCAATGGTTTTAATGTGTGATTGAATGTCTGTCTACTAACGTGGACATCTGCTATGTTGAGCGAGTCTTTGGAACAGCGAAAGGTGTGAGGTTAGAATTAGCATGAGCTATGCATGGGGCTGTGGTAAACAATGATTCGTTCTGAAGATTTGTGACCGACCGTCCCACTGTGTCTTTCACGCTGGTTTCAGCCTATTAATGCATTTGTGAGCAGCTGTTCTTGTGCACCGTTTCTCGCCGTGCTTGCCAATATTGGTTCATGAGCTCAATGCATGTCCGTGCTTGTCGTGCCATGATGAAATCCAACTGAAGAGTCACTTGCAAATTTCATGTTGGGAAACACTATCAATAACAATATGTGTGATTGTTTAGGGAAGCCTATGGGGACATGCATGTAATGTATTGATGTTGAAAAAAAAAGGAAAAAAAAAGAGAGTACAAAAATAGGAAAAAACAAAAAAAACAAGAAGAAATGGAAAGGAAAAGAGAAAATGGTGAAAAATTGGTCCAATTTCACACTAGGATGACTCAACATCAACTCGATAAGAATTGTCAACTCCTTAGGAATGGGGGTGATGCTTATGTCATTAGGCACTGCTTATGTCGCTACATGCCCCGTTGAATTTTAGGTGCTGCTTGTAATATCCACGTTGGAGCATTGCTTCTCTACCGTGGTACGGAGTATCGAGTTGAAGTTCAAGTTGAAGATTCAGTGGAGTCCACTTCTTGTCGCCTGCTGCTTGTGTGTCTGCTACCTGTGCCTCAATATCATCCCGGGGATTATCAAATCGAGGGGCACACTCAGCGGGAGTGCACGCTGCCCTCTGGGCCAGACCCTTCGCAACTCACATATCCACAACTTTTAATGATCCCCGAAATCCGCCGTCGCAACTCTCAACTCGCGCTTACTCCTAGTAGGGAACCCGACCTGGGATGGAGTGAAGGGGAGACCATAGGTGACCCTGAGCAAGATGAAGAGGCCACTACCTTACATGTTGTTACCACTTTCGTGCGCAAGCCTGCGGCCACGAATGTTGAGCCCGACACTCAGCTCGCATATTTCTTTCTGCCTGTTGACGTGCTCCGCCTTGGAATAAACTCACCATCGAGACTTTCCTGTCGGCACAGATTGCATCACTGGTGTTGATTGCCAGAGAGCTGCAGGCCCCAGACAGTAAGAAACAGCGGCTGGCAGCCAGGGAGTGGATGAGGTACAGGGACAACTATATTATCCTCATGCTGATATGTGCAAAAACGCCAGAACAGTTGCAACAGGCTGTCCAGCGTGAGACAGCACAGGCTATACAGGATTTCAGTGATGTGTTCGGCATGGAATTACAAGTTGAGCAGTGGGGACACAAACTGGATTTCCTGAGCGCTACGCTGGGTGACATCAGGGGAGAGACACCCATACGAAAGAAAAGCCCCATATGGGAATCCCCCAAGGGAGCAGCACACCCTTCCTCTGTGCAGCGCATGATACATCCCCATGCACCCAATGCTAGGCAAATGGTCGAATCATATGTGCCAAACGAAGTGAGGTCCTGTGCGCACTACAGGCTCACGACCAAAACAGCATTACGTAATGTGTCCGATGTGGAACGACTTCTGTCCGCTGTGGGCTACCCGCCAGCGTGGTGGAAGCCACTGATGCGAAAGCACATACAGAAATGGGGACTGTGAGGGACCCCACCCACAGGGTGGGGTTTTGATGGCAACCATGACCCAAGATGTGCATGTGTACACACTTGATGCGCATGTGAAAAAACGGGTAAAGGAGTGCACCCATGTTCCATGCACATGACAATGCAGTTTGTTCTTTATCCTGCCTCTCATTACAGCAAGCCGACGGCTAGTGGCATTTGTTTGTGTTGATTTCTACATGTGCTGAAATTGCTGCGCACCATTTGCCCTGCCACCTAATGAGAGAGAGGCCCATCGTTAGATAAATTGAAAAGAAAAGCATGTTCTCTCGCCTGTGTTTACCCGTGCCTGCTTGTGTGGAATATATTTGAGTGTTGCTATTTGTCATGGGTGGAAAAAATGGGCCCGAAGGGCCCTGCAGAAAAGTTTGGGAGGGGTAATGGTACAAACACGCGCCGAATGTCTGAATAATGCCCGCACGCACGGCAAGATCACAACTTTGCTATAGAATTGGGGTTAAAGTCCCTAATAATAGAGGTCCAATTTTGTGTTAGCGTCTAGTGTCCGCGTCTTTTAGTAATAGTGCTTCGGAAAAGTGTGCGCGTCTCGCGTCTTCTCTTTTGCTTTGGGGCCCTCCGGGCCTGGAGTTGCGAGGAGACCGTGGGCAGGCTGCCACTAGACACCCCCAGCCAACGAACACAGAGAGTGCTATAGTGTGATGCATATACTGTAAACTATCCTTGCCTGCAGGTCATGGCCGTTTGAGAACACTGCTGTTTTGTGCACTTGTTGCCTGTCACCTCTTCAAGGATTGGTTTGGTGGTAGGCTAAAGAGTGGACCAATTGAGCCCTTGTTTGTTCATGTTGACAGGGCAAGGGTGGACTCCCGTGTTTCAGTCTTCATTGGTTGCTTTTGTTCCGAGTTGTTGCTACTTTGGCACAATTTTACCGGTGCTTTTCGTACAAGTGAACTTGGGCATGGCTTTGGCGTCTCACAATCCTGGTCGTATTGATTCCTCATGATTCTTGTGACCATGAATGTGACACTTGCGTGTGCATAGTAAACCTCAGGCTTATGCCCTGCCCCAATTACACTTTGTCACTTGCTTCATGTACATGTGAGCAATTCCGCGGTGTTGATTGTGCTCTTGTAATTTTTTTTTCATTTGCCATGACCCTCTGCATGTCGTGCTTGCCGTAAGAAACCCAACTAAGGAGTCCTGCTACCAGCTTACAACCATGCATGGGATACACCGTGTTGCGTGGCGCATTCGTCGAGTACCTTCACTTGGTCAAAGAGGCGGGTGAAGTGTCCCAAGAGGGACTAGTAGTGTATGACACTCAAATTTGCGTTGCTTTGCTAGCCCAACAGAATCCTTGTTTGTTACGCTCAAATTTCAACTCATCAATTGAGTCACACACACTATGGGCTTTTTGTTTGTTGCATACGCCTCACACGGCTTGGGTTCCCATTCCGGTTCGAAGTTAAGCCATGGATGTGCGACCAAGTTAGAATCGCATGCACAAATTTAGTTTCCACATGCGTGTGTGCTTCTCGTCAATTTTCGAATTGCCACACGCACGCATACAAGACCTACCGCAACAGGACTAGGGACACCGAAGACGGAGGAGTGCATAGATTCCAAAAGGTGCTGGAGACAAGAGAAGTGGGTGTTTGCACGAGATTCGACCCGCATGAGTTCTTCATACCGAGGGGGAGGAAAGGAAGGTTTTTTGGTTTAGGGCAAGCCAACTTGACACATGCCAAGAAAGGGATCTGGTGGGATTTTGCATTGAGCAAGGGGATAATGAAACTTGGTGTCAACGGATGGTTTTTTTGGAGATCAGGTTCACAGACGAGTCTTGAGTGCAATATCATGCTTGGCAACATGTTGCAGTAGGCCTAGCAACATTTTGCAACATCTTACCACATGTGCTTGGGCAAGTTGCAATATATTCCCGAGCTGTTGCAACAAGCCCGGCAAGAATGCGACAACCGTGCTTTCCTTTGGCATGGGAAAAAAGTGTCCCGCTATACATACCGTGTGCATATTAGTTTTGAGCTGAGAGTTCACGAGACACATGTTAGTTTGAAGAGTTCGTCCTCCGATTCCATTGGTGTGTGCAGTAAGGGACATGAAATTGGGTTGGAGTGAGGCATTCGTTGATTTCAAAAGTCAAATTTTGCGGATAGATAGGCACATGGATGGACGGACTACTCAAGACAACAAGGGCCGACACCATTGCTTCACAATAGAGCCATAGAAGCATTTCTTATGAAAAGGGGCATTGCAAGCATTGCGCTGAATGCGCTTACCACCACACAACGGCCGCAAAACAAAAACCTCACAAGAGCACTCGTAGCAGACGTCCTCGCGAGCAATGGTCCGAGTAGCGGTGGAGGTTTTTCATGCCCATGCCGTTTTCAAGTGTTCAGTCCTTGTGCTTTGCTTGCATGTGCTTTGTATGCCGCGCGGAGGGATGGAGTACATAGTGGGTGATATGGCACTACAATTGTCGTCCTGAAATCTCGCTCCTCTAACTTATGGCTTTCGGTCCCACAGGGCCGTGATTTCAGGACGACAGTTAGTGAGGAACAATCCCCCCCCCCCCCCCGAGCCGTGCCCCTCCTCTACTATAAGCCTTGGCTAGGGGTCAAAAAGTGATCGGGTGGGGTCCCAAATCCCCCCGCCTAAAGAAAGGCTTGCTCACAAGGCACACAACCAACACAGGCCTTTTGTTTGGAATCTTTTGATGTCCTTTCCCTCAGAGGGAGAGTGGTGTTTGTCCATAGCCCAGGCACTGTAGACCTCCGGAGCCTCCAACAGCAGCTGCAAGGTGAGAAGTTCGCTGTCTCTGTGCCCTCAAACGGCCTTGCACATGCCGCCGGCATCGAGCGCCACGTCTAGGCCATTGTGAGCACGGCCGTAGCTACAGCGCACCGCGGCACCCCTGCTGCGGTGTTGTGGGATCTACAGGATGTAGTGCTCATGCACCGCAAGGCCCGGGCCATTGCTAGGATGGTGCCGACATACATCTTGCTGGTGACCCCTACGGCAAAGGGACTGCATAGTCTTGGAGATTTTGACCCGACCCGCTTGGGTGCCTGCTTGGCAGCGCTGGCCCAGACCACCCGGCTCAGCCCAAGGAGGGGAGGGCTCCGCCTCCGGGCAGGCGACCTCCCCAGCCTGCTGCGCAAGGCCAACGGGTGGGCGCACGCGCGCCTCGTGCAACGGCTTGACAACGCAGCGGGTTGGCTGCACCCGCTCTTGCCAGGTGCGCACCTCCTGGTCGCTGATCAGGTCAGATGCAGCCCATCTGTTTGCATGAAGCCTTACGATACTTCCCTTCGCATGCGTCCTTGCACCCTGTGCCTTCGCAAGTGCGGGCGCCTGCTGTCCAGGGAAGCAACGCAGCCTCGGGTGGTGGAGGCGAATGGGTACTGTTGGGGGAGGAATTGCAGAGCTTGGTGATGGCGTCAGTGTGGGCCAACCTGAGACTGGCGAAACGGAAAATCGAAGAGAAATACCCTTGGGTGGTGGACATTGGGACGACCAGGACACGTATCCACACGGCTGTCCAGGATGGAGTGGTCCAGGACATGCACACGGTGCTGCAACATTACTCCCAGGTCTACTGTGACTGTTTCTCTTTCTGCTTGCTTTGCCGGACGGCGGGGTGGGGACATATGGGGTCGTATGGAGTTGTACGGAAGTCATATGAATGTCGTTTGGAGGTCGTATGTAGGCTTAGCGGAAGCTATATGATATGGAGATGCATGGAGGCTATGTGTGGGTCATATTGAAGGCATATGGGGGGGCGGGGGGGGTGCAGGTATTTCCTGTCCAAGCCTCAGTTGAGCAACACTGTCCTGGATACAGTCAGATACCGAAAATCCCTTTGGCTGCGATCCAGAAACTACTGGCAGGGGTTTGCGCGGCTGCGCACAGTGCCCTGAATTGTCATGCACAAGCAGAGGCGGTTAGACAGGCGCTTGGAGGCAGTTGCTAAAGCGGTTGGGAGCGGTTACTGTCGGTTACAAATGCCATTGAAACCGGCACTTGCCACCAGGGAGACAGTGGCTGGGCGTAGGCTGGGCACCCTGGAGGGGGGGGCGTCGCTCTCCCCCTCCAATGCATCCCAGGTTGTGGGCAAGCCTATGGGCCGTCCCACCTCAGCCAAATGCAGCAAGCCATATGTTCGCGCAGCGGAGCACTCTTTGCCCATAAACTGCAAAATGTGTTTTCACCGTGCAGGTCATCATGGGTCTCTGTGGTCCCCTCACCCTGGAGGGCAGGAAGCTGCTCCGTTCCATGTCATCCAACAATGACACACGTGACAACAGCACCAGGCCAGCCACACCAGTCACTGACGGTTGCCCAATGGCAGTTGGCATTAAGGGACAGCGTTTGGCGGTTACAAGATGGCGGTCGGTGGTAACCAACAAGGCTTCGCTAGTCATCACAGGCGCCTGACTGATGCCCACTGGCAGTTGAGCGGGCCAGAGGGCCACCCAGTAAAAAAAGCAACCCGTGCCAAAGCAATTGCGGTGGCCGTTCGTGGGTACACGGGGAAAACCGGGGGGCAGGAACAGGGGGAAAAGACAACATGGGGCAAGCCACAATTGAACAATGCCCCTGAGGCCCGGACCGTGCCCCGCCTGCAGGAAAATTTGCTTCAGAATTCCAGTGCTCAATCAGTCGTACCCCTCCCCCCATGCAAAGTAGATGGCTCCTCACAACGTTTCCCTTGCACCCCCAAGGGGACATACCCAAAATGATGGCCCCCCCACCCCGTGGAGGGGAAATTAACAAACAGGTGGCACGGAGAACGACATGTCGCAGAATGCAAAAACTGACAGCACTCAGGCCGATTTCTACATAAATACCTTGGCACCGCACAATCCTGCTGTGGTTCAATGCTGTCATCGTTTGCACACTCTTGTTTGCACCCTTACTTCACGTAACTGTTTCATACTGTTGTTGGTTGTTGTTGGTTTCCTTTCGTTCGTTTCGTTTTCCATGGTGGTGCACACGACCAAACCTTGTTGTTGCTGTTGGTGTTGATGTGGTCATTTCCGTTCTTTGTCGTCATTGTCATTGAATGCGTCATTCTTTCAAGGTTTGCAAGCTGCTGCACAAGCTGGACGCCGCAGGCCATTGTGTCGAGATGGTGCAGCAGCACGGATTGGCGTCTGCGTTGGCGGCGGTCACATACCCCCCGGTGCAGAAGGCCCTGGGGTTGTACAGCCTCATCAAGAATCTGGACGAGAACGGCCTCTCTGCGCTAGCAGGCGTCCAATCCGCGCCGGTGCAGGACGCGTTGGAGGTGTACAATTTCCTCAAGACGGTAGAGGCAGAGGGACTTGCAAAGGCCATGGCGGGCGTCAACTACCCACCGTTTGACAAAGCGATGGCGCGGTGTATCATTTCCTGAAGACTGTAGACGAGAATGGCATCTCTGCCATCCCCGAGGCAATGGAGCACGCCTCGTATGCCCCTGTCGAGGATGCGTTGGCAGTGTACCATTTCCTCAAGGAAGTGGACAGAAACGGGCTGTACGCTGCAGTAGCACAGATGTCAGCCCCACCCTTCCAAAAGGCCATGGGGGTGTACGAATTTGTGAAGGATGTGGACACGAATGGGTTGGGGGCGGCACTGAGCCACAGCTCCATTCCTCCAGTAGAAAAGGCTGACTCGGTGTGCAGCTCTGTTCCTGTGCCTTGTGTGCCACCCCAGGCCTGTGCCCAGCCGTGTTTGTGCCCCCTCATGGTAGAGCGCTATGTGCAGCTTCGTCCTCATTCCCTGGGCACTCCTGCAAGTCTGAGCATATGCCTTTACGCTTTCTGAATGGCCCAGGACTTTCCTTGGGGGACAACTTTTGAAATTTTTTGATGCCCATGCAACTCTGTATACCGCACCACATCATCTACGCCATGCATACTGTGCACCTTTGACTCAGTGCAATGCTCACTCTGCACTTTGCGCTTTGTGCAGTGCACAATGTGCACACTGCAATGTGTGGTCTGACAGTGCATTCTCGAGATTTTGCACATTCAGGGCCCATTCAGGATGCCAAAAATTGTGGCTTTGGACCCTGATGCAAGAAGGGTCACATAGCGTTGTTGATTCCTCCGTGCTTCGAGGACCCTTAAATGCAGGGGTTATGCAGGGCACGTCGGGTTTTCAAGTGAGGGGGGGGGTCAATAGAGCCCCCAAAATCTGGGGTGGGGTGGGAAAAAGGCTCAATTGACAGGCACCATTCTTGCTTGGAGAAGAGGCACTACTTTGTCTCGTGTTCATGTCTCCCCACTATGGGGAACCCCAAGAAGGCAGGGGTAATGTAACCACTTTTGATTTTGTCCCCTCTTCAGGGGACCCCCCAGAACGCAGGGGTTGCGTAGCAATTCCACCCACTTATGGGCCCCCGAGAAGGCAGGGCTGATGTAGCCACGTCTGATTTTGTCCCCTTGTTTGGGGGCCCCCGAGAACGAGGGGTTATGTAGCAGTTCCACCCACTTGTGGGCCCCCGAGAAGGCAGGGCTGAGGCAGCCACTTCTGATTTTGTCCCCTTGTTTGGGGACCCCCAAGAACGCAGGGGTTATGTAGCAATTCCAATCTTGGCCCCCCAAGAAGGAAGGGCTGATGTAGCCACTTCTGATTTTGTCCCCTTGTTTGGGGACCCCTGGGAATGCAGGGGTTATGTAGCAATTCCGCCCTTATGTCGGCCCTCGAGAAGGCAGGGGTGAAGCAGCCACTTGTGATTTTGTCCCCTTGTTTGGGGACCCCTGAGAACGCATGGGTTATGTAGCAATTCCGCCCTTATGTGGGCCCCCGAGAAGGCAGGGGTGAGGCAGCCACTTTTGATTTTGTCCCCTTGTTTCGTTTCGTTGCGTTCGGTTCTTTTTTTAGTTTAGTGGTCTAAGGGGTGGCTCCCCTTGTGAAAATGAGCAGCCACCGCAACAACACGGATCTGTTCTACCTCCAGGTAGTTGTTCTTGTCCCACAACCATTTGCACAATACGGAAGGGGGTGCAACCTTCACAACTTGCAAATCCTTCGCACACTTTTTCCTCAACAACTGCTCATTTGTCAGGAACTGCCCACCCAGTTGGACCATGGGATGATCCAAAAAACCAGGGTCACCCTGCACAACACTTGAAAAAAGAGGGGTACCGATAGTCATCCGGTGTACACAACCGACCCATTTTCAATGTTGCCCCGCAAGCGTTCCTACGGAGTCGGAAATCATAGTGCCCATCCAAACAACCATGATATTGCTCGTATCGCAACACAAAAGTGTTGTCCAGGGTCCCTACTCCCATTGCTCCGCGGCAAGTGCATTGGTTGTGGTGTAGGTTTCGGCACACACAGATTTGGGTTCGGGCACCATTGGTGATGCTGCAAGTGTGCGTGCTGTGTAGGACTGATTTGCCCACCGCTGCTTGCAGCAATTTGCAAAAGCTGAGGAGCTTGAGTGCCTTTAGCCCTAAGGCTCAGCTCATGCAACGCGCGGGGAATTACGCAGATTCCCTTCGTACGTATATAGGTCTCCCTACGGACAGTGCATCCGTGCATGAGGAACCCATGGCTGAGGAGGCCAAAGGCGAAGATGAAGACATTGTTTGTGTTCATTGCCTTAGTGGTGATGCATCCGAGGGCAATGATGTCCTCATTTGTGAAGGTGCACATTTTGCCACAGTTGGATGGCACCAGTTGTGCTTGACTCCACCCTTGTACGAGGTTCATGCTGGTTGCTAGTGGTGCCCAGAGTGTGTCTCTGCACGGAGTGGTCTCACGGTGCTTGTCACCGTTGGTTTACCTCTACCTCTTCCCCTTTCAGGCAGTGTGTTTTTACTTTCTGTTTTTTGTGCCATGAACCTTTTCACCCCCAACAAGTCAGCCAGTCCTCCGAAGGATTCGGACAATCGCGGCGTGGAGCCGTCGGTTGGACCGTCCCCTTCTTCGCAGACGAATCCCGACCTGGAGGCCTTGGTCCGGCAACAGGCAGCAGAGTTGGAGGGCCTTCGCAGAAGGCTCGAGAAGGCGGAGCTAGCATCGCCCAAGACGCCACGGCTCACCGCGGAGGCCTTGGCGGAGTTCCGTGGCCGTGAGCGACTGGCCGGGTGGATGAAGCAAACCGCGGAGTCCCTGGAGCAGTACGTGCAGCAGGTACCCAGAGCGGACATGGAGGGCAACGAGGACCAAACACCCGGGGAGGTCCTGGCGAACCGTGTCTGGGACACCCTGTGGGACAGCCACAAGGCGTATGAAGGACGACAGCGAGCCTGCGAAGATGCCGAATCCGCCGAAGGCCGGCAGCTGGATGCCCTCCAGTGGTCTCAGGCCTCCGCCCACCCGGCGGATTCGTTTCGGTGGCGAGGAGTTCGGTTCGTGCGTGAGGGAGGAGTCCTCAAATGGGTTAATGCCTCGGGACGGAAAGTCCCCGTGTCCGCCCCGGCGCCAGGGGAATGCCGCCGCTGCAAGGCCCACAGCCCTGAGACCGCTGCCCCTAAGCACTGGCACTTTCAGTGCCCACACTGGGCCTGACTGGACGACCCTGCTGGGGGTGGGGAGGGCGGTCGGCGGGCGCCCTTCTGCTCGCGGGCGGTGCCCGCGGCGGTTGCCCCGGAGGTTGCGTCCGGGTTTGTTGCCAGCTTTGCAGGCCTTGCGTCCGCTTGGGAGCGTCTGGCGAAGTCGGACGAGCGGGCCTACCCACGGGTGGCGGCCATGCATTCTTGGAAGCAGCGCACAAGGCAGCGGTATGGGTCGGCTATTCACCAACTGGCGGAGTTCGAAGCATGCATTATATAATCCCGACCAGGCCCCTGCCGGAAGTACTCTCCCTCTGCATGGCGGAGCGTGCAGCCGACGGCCACTCTGCATCCGGGCTGCGCGGACTGGCGTCTGCCGTCCGCGCAGCGGAGGATTTGGCTTTGGTCCCCCGGGTTGTGGCGGCCCTCCACTGGCGCATTGCCAAGTCGGGGCGAGGCCCAGGCCCACAGGCGTACGTGTCGCCTCGAGCCCTCGTGCACATCTGGAATGCGGCCACCGCGCCGGACGACAGGGCGGTCGCGGCGCTGGCGGCCGTGTCGTGGACAATGTGGCTCCAGGTTGGAGAGGCCGCCTCCATCAGGTACCGTGACCTCGACCGTAAGGAGGGCCTCTGGTTCTACAGCACCAAGGTTGGGGAGCCCGGATGGGTCTGTCGACCAGCCGCGGCTTATGCAAGGTCCTGGATGGAGTTCCTCCGGGTCTACTGCCAAGCTAAGGGAAAGCGGCTTGACGAGCCCGTTTTCGAGGGGGGGGGGCCCTTCCTCGAGGACGCCATCAGCCGCCTGCTCCGCGACACCAAGTGGGCTGATGCTCGCTGGCATGCTCTCAAGAGGGGAGGTTCTGCGGCGTGCTGGGTACGCAAGCCCGCCGCCCAGTACTTCCTCTTCTGGGGGCGGGGGCTGGCTTGCGTACAGCCATGGGTTACGCCCTGGGGTTTAGAGATGCGGAGGTTGTGGGCGACTTGGTGCTACCGCATGTTGGCGAGGCTGTGGGCCTGGGCCCACGCGGCACGGTTCTACCTGCGGCTCTGTGGGGTTTGGCTATGTACGACCTCTCGCGGTTTGCGGAGCCTCCGATGGAACCGCCGCACCCGAGCCCACCGCCTCTTCTTGGGCATGCTGGCGGTAGTCTGGTGGAGGACGTTCAGGAAGAGCAGGGCATCGCTGCCGCTATCGTTGATGGCCCCTAGCCGTGCCCATCCCCGGCCGTCCCGGGACCTCCATTGGAGCCACGACCATCTTCTCCTTCCCCGCCCTGCACCCAGTCCGCTTCTCCTGGGCTACCCCCTGAAGTCATCGTCCTGTCCGATTCTGACTCGGATGAGGATGTTGGGGATGGGTCGGCAGTTCGTAGGGTTAAGGAGTGTGTGCCAAACATGGGGAGCGTCACTGCTCCGGCAGATGCCTTCAGGGTTGGCGCGCCCGGCCCTGGGGGGGTGGAGTCCCGTAAGCGACCCCGGGAACCGGGGTCACGGCGGCAGCAGTACGCACCCCCCCCCCCCTGTCCGACAGTACCGTGTGCCTTCCCCGTCCCGGGTGGGTGGCCCCGATGCGGTTGCCCCGACAGTTAGGCAGCAGCGCCTTGTGCCCAAGAGGCGGATTCCCGAAGTTACGGAGTGTCCGCCCCGTAAGCGACCCGCGGTTGGTCAAGGTTTTGCCCCCAGTCGTGGGGTTTCCGCCGCCACAGGTGGGAGTGGGGGGGGGGGCTTTGGCGCCCGGTCTGCGTGATGTGCCCAGGCCACCCACGGGGTCCGCGGAGGGGGCGGGGTCGTCTGCGCATGAGCGTTTGGGCGCCGTGGCTGTCGGCTGCGAGGCGTCTAACGCCGCGCCCTCCGCCCCCCCCCGGGCCTCGGGTGGTGGCAGGGCTAGACTGTGGGCGGTGCGCAAGTTGGTCGAAGGTGGTGGGCGATGGTCTTGGCGGTGGCGGTTGGCAGTGGACGGGGAACAGCCATTGGAGCAGGTGGTGGATGTGGGGCGCCCCCGAGGCGGTTGGGTACCTCGTATGCCTGGCGGCCGCCAGGGGAGACATCCGCGACAGTGGAGGAGTTGCGGACACATGGGACGGTGGTCTTGGCGCGAGCAGAGGGTCTGGGTGTGGGGGGGGGGGGGGGGGTTGGTGGAGGGCTCCCCCCATGGCCTACCTGAACCGGATTTCCCTAGGGACGGCGGCGATACGCCGGTTGTCCTGCAGTTCCTGATGGCACTGCCCCTGTACGCCCGGGTGCTCGCCCTGTTGTCGGAGTCTGCGTGCTGGCTACAGCGCAAGCTATCAGCACCGGGGCCTTTACTTATGCAGCGGATTGAGTTGTTTGTAGATAGGATTTTTCGGGTGGCGGAGGACTTCGCCCTGGTATCCGCACTGGATCCGCCCTTGATCCGCACATGTGATTTGTCTGGCACTGTGCGAGTTTGCCGAAGCGGCATGGGAGGCACTGCTTCACTTGAATACGTCGCCCAAGCCGTCGCTCGCGGCGGTAGTCCCAGAAGTGGTCCAGCGCGGGCTGGGGGCCGTGGGGTCATACCCGATCCCGGATGGTTTGTGGAGGGAGGTTGTCCCGGCCGACTTTTTGGAGGCTGCGGAGGGTTACGACGTTGAGCAAGATCCCCAGGGTGGGGCGGATCGGGTGTCGGGGTTGGTCGGTCAGTTCTTTTCCGCTGTCGAGCATCTGGGCATTTTCAGGGAGCTCCCTGACGGTACTGCGCCGTCGGTTTTTCCATTCATTATCCCTAAGTCGTCCCGTAAGGTCAGCCTTATACTGTCTTGCGTGGGGTTAAATGAGGAGTCCCCGGATCCCCCCCATTTTGCCTTGCCCTCCCGGGAGGGCATTTGCCGACTGTTGAACCAGACACCGCCCGATCAGCAGCTGTATGCCACGCATATAGACCTGACCAACGCCTTCTGGAGTTTTATCCTGCCGGCAGGCGTAGACAGGGCTTTCCGGGCTAGGGTGCGGCCGGGGGGACCGGTGGTGGGGGCGACGCGATTACCTTTTGGCTGGGAGTTTTCACCATACCTGTGCCAGCGGATCCTGGGGGACTTGTTGCGGGGGCTCATCCCCCAGGATGTGGAGTTGCTGCATTACTTGGACGACTTCGTCCTGGTCTCGACTGAACGTCCCCTGCTGCACGGCACCACCCAAGAGTGTGTGCGTTTGTTGGTTGAGAATCGGTTTATCGTTTCGGATCAGTCCACTTTGGAACCGGTGCAACATCTGTTTGTGCTGGGAAAATTCTTGGACTTGCAGCGGCGTATGATTTACAGCCACAGACGCGCGTGGTTGCAGATTTTGGCGGCGTGGTTACGGTTGGCAGTGTCCCCCATGCCTGGGCCCAAGCTAATGGATAAATTGCTGGGCTTCATCCAATGGCACATCCGGCCGCGGCTAACCTCCGCGCCCTTGCTAGCGGGCGCGTATTGTTGGGTCCGGTGGGGGGACCACGATAGGAACGTGCCTATAAAGATCCTGCATGCGTTGGCCTCTGCCTTGTGCTTGTGTGCTGAACCTTATAGGGCCTTGCCATGGGAGAGGGCGCGGCAGTTTATTTTGCTTTCCCGGTCTCCTGTACTTGAACTTTTTCAACGCCTGGGCCCATGGTGCTGGTGCGTGGACGCGGCGTGGGACCTGTTTTCGTATAGGGTGGGGGGGTTTTCGCCGCAGGTGGGAGCCCGATCTTGGGTGGTGCCCGTGGCACGCCATACACAGCAGACGGCGGAGCTGGCAGGGTTGTGCTGGGGTGTGCGGATGGCCTTGTTGTTGTTGTTCAGCTGAAGGCGTCCACGTGGTTAAAAATCCAGCATGCAATGTTGCGTTCGGTGTCACGCCGGTTATGTGCTTCCAGGCTACAGGTTTATGTCGTATGGTGCCCGTCCCATTTGCAACCCGGTGATCCACTGAGTAGGGTTCGGTCCGATTTTCACGGCCGCCTTGCTCGGGCGGAAGTAGCATCCCAGTGTCGGTGGGGAGAACTGCTGCGCTCGTTGCACCAGTGCAGGTTCGTGGGCGCCGTGGTGCCGTAGTTTTATGGCGAGTGAGCTCTGCCCCTGTGCTGTGTGCTGTAGCGTTTTTATATGGGTATGCCTCGGCGTAACCGGCGCCACCGGCGCCCGCGCCGCCACCGGGGAGGCGTGCGACATCGCCGCTCAGCTGAAGCGGTGGGGAGGCGGCGCCTGCGGGCACAGCGGCAGGCGCAGTACGTGCTGGCCCGCCGTCTGGCGCGTCGGTCTGTTCGGAGGGTGTGGCTGGGGACCCAGGCACGCCTCATCTTCGAACGGCCCTGCGCACTCGCGGAGGCGCCGGACTTGCTGCGCGACGCCGTGGCGGACTTGGCGTCCCGGCTTGGTGGGACAGCGCACCAGATGTTCACTGCCGCGGGGAGTCCCGAGGTCAAGGACGCGGCAGGCCGGCACTTGTGCCGCCATAGATGGCGGATAAGGCTGGGGGGGCGCGAATTGGCCTTGTCCCTTTCTGCGCATAAACAGATGGGCGGTAACCGCCCTTATTTGTGGATCCGTGGGAGCATGTTGTCGGTGCGCCGGGTGGCATATATGTTTAAGGCCTTAGATTGAGGGAGGTCCACCGGTGGCGCGGGGTGCCGTGGCTGTCCGCTGCGTGGCGCCTTGCGCCACGTGGGTGAGCTATGGGGCTGTACAGTATGGTGGTGAGGGTACGGCGAGGTGTGCCTGCGCCGGTATCCAGTGGGGACCGAGTTTCGGTTATGCGATGGTCGGGGATATTCAGTGTTGTTTCTTGATGATCAGGGTATCACCCGCCCCACGACAGCCCGAGCCCTGACAGTGGTGTTGTTTTCACGTGTATCCCCTCGCGCGGATCCTGTCCACCCAACCCCTCCCACCCGGGGAGCATTTCTGCGTGCAACGTCGTGGTGCTGGCGCTTTTACTGAAGAAAGGTAAACCACGAGATGTCTGTCTGCCAGAATTGCTTTTTGCTTGTTGCCTGTGGTAAACTCACGGTGCTTGTCACCGTTGGTTTACCTCTACCTCTTCCCCTTTCAGGCAGTGTGTTTTCTGCCCACCCACCCACCCACTTGTGGTGGAGGGCGGGCTGGTCGTGTCCCAACCTTGGTGGTGCCCCTGCGCCAGAGTTGGAGGGCTGTCACCCAGCAGCCGTGTGCCGAAGAGCTTAGTGATTATGGTGGCCTTTGGCTTGCCTTACTCGTGGCAGCAGCCGTGCGCTTCACATCCGTGTCCAGCATCGATGGAAAGGAGGGGTCCAAGCCAAACGGCGGGTTTGGTAGGTCGCGCGCCGGACACGGCGTATGTTGTGTATCACATGAGTTACTGCCACGAGATGTCTGTCTGCCAGAATTGCTTTTTGCTTGTTGCCTGTGGTAAACTAGGTAGCCGCTTGGATGACTCTGACTATGCTCCTTCAAGGACTGCAACAGAGGCATCTGCTACCTCCGGTTCTACTTCCGACTCCAACTCCGACCCAAGCCCCAACTCTCCTGTGACTCTTCCTGTGACTCTGACCCTGACTCCAAGTCTGATTGTGACTCTACCTGTGACTCTAACTCCGACTAGGCCACGTGGTTCTCATGGAAGGCCTTGGTGGGGCGCTACACACATGTGTAACCTGAGTTGACCGGGGATCAAATGTCCTTAAACACAAATACCACCGCCATTTGAACCACGAAGGTCCCGAGGTTGGTTTTGGGGTGTTCTGTCAATTGAGCCTTTTTTGGGGGGGGTCTAGCCAGGGGGCTCTATCGAGCCCCCCCCCCCTCAATTGAAAGCCCGGTTGCCCCGGCCTTTTTTACTCCTCCCCGCTCTTCAAACTCCGAGGCGGTGCAGCTTTTTTAATTTATACCCCTCTTGGGGACCGTGAGACGGCAGGGGTCATGTAGCCTTTCTGATTCCTCCCCGCTATGGGACCCGGACAGTAGGGGTTATGCAACATTTTCGATTCCTCCCTGCTCCAGGGACCTCAACACGGCACCGGTAATGCAGCCATTTTGATGCCCCCTGCCTCAGGGCACACCGAAGCATTATGGTCGGATGAAGAGGGGCGGATCAAGTGGAGTGCCCCATTGTGGCCCAGCCCATCCAATCGGCTTTCACTTATGTGCCTGCTGCGCCTGTTCTGTGTACAACCCCATTCTGCCACAGCCCATGCATGTGTCCTATGCACACAATGCCTCCACGTTGTGTGCAGGTTTACCACTTCATCAAGAATGTCGACGACAATGGTTTGTCAGCAGTGTCGGCCATGCTCGCCAACGTGTCGTACGCACCGGTGCAGTAAGCATTCACCGTCTACGACTTCCTGAAAACAGCAGACGAGCAGGGGTTGCACGCAGCTTTGTCAGGGTCGGATTCCCCTGTTGTGCAGAAGACACTAGCTGTGTACAATTTTGTTAAAAATGTGTATGAACAGGGTTTGTCTACGATCCCCACTGCCCTGGGGAACGTGGCCTATGCCCCAGTGGAGGATGCGTTGGCAGTGCACCCGTTCGTCAAGGATTGGGACACCAATGGGCTGGACACAGCCGTGGAAGAGATGTCACTTGCCCCAGTGCAAAAGGCAGTGCGCGTGTACAAGTTTGCAAAGGATTGGGATGAGAACGGCCTCAAGTCTGCAGTGGCCAACATGTCCGCCCCTCCATTCCAGAAGGCTGATGGGGTGTACAAGTTTGCGAAGGATTGGGGCGAGAACGGCTTCGAGTCTGCGGTGGCAAACATGTTGTATGCCCCAGTGCAAAAGGCCAAGGGAGTGTATAAGTTTGCAGAGGATTGGGATGAGAACGGCCTCAAGTCTGCAGTGGCCAACATGTCCGCCCCTCCGTTCCAGAAGGCTGTTCGAGTGTACAAGTTTGCCAAGGATTGGGACGAGAACGGCCTCGAGTCTGCGGTGGCGAACATGTCGTATGCCCCATTGCAAAAGGCCGAGGGAGTGTATAAGTTTGCAAAGGATTGGGATGAGAACGGCCTCAAGTCTGCAGTGGCCAACATGTCCGCCCCTCCATTCCAGAAGGTTGATGGGGTGTACAAGTTTGCGAAGGATTGGGGCGAGAACGGCTTCGAGTCTGCGGTGGCAAACATGTTGTATGCCCCAGTGCAAAAGGCCAAGGGAGTGTATAAGTTTGCAGAGGATTGGGATGAGAACGGCCTCAAGTCTGCAGTGGCCAACATGTCCGCCCCTCCATTCCAGAAGGCTGTTGGAGTGTACAAGTTTGCCAAGGATTGGGACGAGAACGGCTTCGAGTCTGCGGTGGTGAACATGTCGTATGCCCCATTGCAAAAGGCCGAGGGAGTGTATAAGTTTGCAAAGGATTGGGATGAGAACGGCCTCAAGTCTGCAGTGGCCAACATGTCCGCCCCTCCATTCCAGAAGGCTGATGGGGTGTAAAAGTTTGCGAAGGATTGGGGCGAGAACGGCTTCGAGTCTGCGGTGGCGAACATGTTGTATGCCCCATTGCAAAAGGCCGAGGGAGTGTATAAGTTTGCAAAGGATTGGGATGAGAAAGGCCTCAAGTCTGCAGTGGCCAACATGTCCGCCCCTCCATTCCAGAAGGCTGATGGGGTGTAAAAGTTTGCGAAGGATTGGGGCGAGAACGGCTTCGAGTCTGCGGTGGCGAACATGTTGTATGCCCCATTGCAAAAGGCCGAGGGAGTGTATAAGTTTGCAAAGGATTGGGATGAGAACGGCCTCAAGTCTGCAGTGGCCAACATGTTCGCCCCTCCATTCCAGAAGGCTGATGGAGTGTACAAGTTTGCCAAGGATTGGGACGAGAACGGCTTCGAGTCTGCGGTGGCGAACATGTCGTATGCCCCATTGCAAAAGGCCGAGGGAGTGTATAAGTTTGCAAAGGATTGGGACGAGAACGGCCTAAAGTTTGCAGTGGCCAACATGTCCGCCCCTCCATTCCAGAAGGCTGATGGAGTGTACAAGTTTGCCAAGGATTGGGGCGAGAACGGCTTCGAGTCTGCGGTGGCGAACATGTTGTATGCCCCATTGCAAAAGGCCGAGGGAGTGTACAAGTTTGCAAAGGATTGGGACGAGAACGGCCTAAAGTTTGCAGTGGCCAACATGTCCGCCCCTCCATTCCAGAAGGCTGTTGGAGTGTACAAGTTTGCCAAGGATTGGGACGAGAATGGCTTCGAGTCTGCGGTGGCGAACATGTCGTATGCCCCATTGCAAAAGGCCGGGGGAGTGTATAAGTTTGCAAAGGACTGGGATGAGAATGGCTTTGAGTCTGCGGTCTCAGCTATGTCCTGGCCGCCGCTCCAGAGGGCTAGGGAGGCCTATGACGTTATTAGGGAGCTGGACGAGAACGGCCTTAAGGGGCTCCTAGACGGCGACTTTTTGAAGAATTCCAAGATCTACAAGCACGCCAAGGACATAGAAACGACGTACACCGATTTGGTCAAGAAGTTGGAGGACGGCTCATTGTTCTGCACCCTCGGGAGACTTTTGAAGAAGAAGCTGGAAAAGGTGCCGAAGGAAAAGGCGAAAACAGTGCTGAAGAAACATGTCATTGGAGCGCTGAACAAAGCATTGATCCGGAAGATCAAGAAAGTGATCCTGAAGAAGGCCCGGAAGCTGCTGGGAATTTTCCGATCTGTTGGCAAGGAGCTGCACGGCAGCGTCTGTGAGGCGACGTGTGATGACTTGGAAGAGGACGTGGACAATGCTGTGGACGAGGCGACTGATGAGGTCGAAGAAGAGGTCACCGACAATGGCACCAACGTGGCAGACACTATCGAGGATGTGGCTGAAGAGGATATTTCGGATGTCGCTGGTGACGTTGCGGACGAGGTGACAAAGACCGCAGCGCGAGAAGCTGGGAAGGCTGCTGAAGAGGTCGGGGAGGCTGCTGAAGAGGTCGGGGAGGGTGGTGAAGAGGTCGGGGAGGATGCTTCTGGGGAGGCTGTGGAGGATGCAGCCGGGGAGGCAGTAGTGGAGGCCGGGGAGGAGGCGGCGGACGTCGGGGTTGAGGCCGCCGCCGAAGTGGGTGGGGATCTTGCATTGGATGCTTCGCTGGGGGAAGTGGGTCTCGTTGTGATGTGCGCGCAGGTCCGGGAGTTGGTTGACGGCGGCATGTCCCACATGTTTCACGCGTTGGGCAACGACTGTGGCGGGTTTATTGGGGACATCTTGAACGGCTACGCCGACATTCTGGGATTTGTCAGTAATGTGACCAAGGATGTGATCAGCGGCGTCACTGATGCTGCCAAAATCGGGTGGCGAATGAGCCCCATTGGTATGATTTTTCATCACCACAGTAAGAAGAAGGACAATCAGGGCGGTATGTTGCGAAGCGTGATTTGCTTGCTCGCCCTCTTTCCTCTCGCCAGTGCGGTAATGTGATTGTCTTCTTTCACTCTCACCGCCATTGCTAGTCCAAGAGTGCGACTGCACACTCTCACTGCCACTGCCAGTGCTGTAGTGTGACTGTATATTCTCACTCTCGCTGCCACTGCCGGTCCTTGTGTGTAATTGTATAGTGTCGCTCTCACTGGCACTGCCACTGCCATTGCTATGGCACGACTATGTGCTGTCAGTCTCACTGCCACGGCTAGTCCTGAGTGTGACTGTACACTGTCACGGTCACCGCCACGCCGGTCGCATAGTGTGACTGTACACTGTCACAGTCACCGCCATGCCGGTCGCATAGTATGACTGTACACTGTCACGGTCACCGCCATGCCGGTCGCATAGTGTGACTGTACACTGTCACGGTCACCGCCATGCCGGTCGCATAGTGTGACTGTACACTGTCACCCTCACTACCACTGCCAGTGGTACAGCGTGACTGTACACTGTCACCCTCACTACCACTGCCAGTGGTATAGTGTGACTGTACACTGTCACCCTCACTACCACTGCCAGTGGTACAGCGTGACTGTACACTGTCACCCTCACTACCACTGCCAGTGGTATAGTGTGACTGTACACTGTCACCCTCACTACCACTGCCAGTGGTACAGCGTGACTATACACTGTCACCCTCACTACCACTGCCAGTGGTATAGTGTGACTGTACACTGTCACCCTCACTACCACTGCCAGTGGTACAGCGTGACTGTACACTGTCACCCTCACTACCACTGCCAGTGGTATAGTGTGACTGTACACTGTCACCCTCACTACCGCTGCCAGTGGTGTGACTGTATACTGTCTGTCTCACTGTCACATAGTCACTCTCACCGCCACGGCTAGTGCTATCGTATGACTGCGTATTGTCACGCTCACTGCCCTTTTCAGTGCTGGAGTGTGACTGTACACCGCCACTCTCACCGCCACTGCCAGTGCTGTAGTGTGACTGTGTGCTGTCAATCTGACTGCCACGGCTAGTTCTGAGTGTGACCGTACACTGTGGCTGTCACCGCCATGCCGGCCGCATAGTGTAACTGCGTGCTGTCACTCTCACTGCCACTGCTGTCTTTCTTCTTTTGCACAGGCATTCAGCTCGTTCCCCAGTTTACGGCGCAGCAGATTGAGAAACTGTCTGCTAACAACGACCAACCGCAAATGGCATACTCTTTGCACGGCACCGGCTGGTACTCCGACGTGGCGTTCATGGAGGTCTACTTCCCCCCCAACCCGGTCAACCGCCCCATCTTCGAGTTCCCGCGCATCGTGCTGGTCCTGCAGCCTCCGCCGTCTTCTACCTCACAATCACCGGGTGGAAACAGATCGGCAAGGAATACGTCGACTACACCCCGGTCGCCATGGCCGTGAGCTTCCCCCAGGACTGCCGCCCCCCGCAGGTCGTGGTGGCCGCCAAAGCGAACGCCAACATCTCCGCTCTGATGTACTACTCAGGGGCCGGCACCAACGCGGACCCTGGGACGCAACGCAGAGACTGGGAGGAGCTCCAGACGCTGATCTCCAGTGGGATGGCGACCATGGCCGTGCAGTTCTCCAAGACGGGGGGGCGCCCGCAGGTCGTGCTGGGCCTCAACGACGGCAGCGTCAACAACTGCAACGGCGCGACCTGGACCACAATTCAGGGCACAGGCCGGGCCTCCCCGTCCACGCAGCTGGCGGCGCAGTTCCCGTCGGTGGCCGCGGACCGGCTGCAGGTCGTCGCGAACCTCAAAGACGCGACGGTGCAGTTATACGACGGGGGCGGGTGGACCGCCCCGCTCCAGACGTCGGGCTGGGACACGACCCTCATGACCCTGGACGTCCGGTTCAGTGAAACGGCCCCCCCCCGGAGGTGTGTGCCGCCGTCCCTTACCCCCCACCCCCCGTGTAAAGCGGACGGTTTGTCCAACGAAGACGTGGCGTTCGGACCGTATTGACTTGGCACCCAAATTGATTGGGTGCCGAGTTGCAGAGTACATGATTTGGGCTGGACGATTGGGGAAGTGAGGGGCTGTTGTGCTGTGTCTTGCGATGCTTGTAAGAAGTGTACAACAGGATGCACCACGTCCCGCTTTGATCAATCACTGTCAGTGCTGCCCCAACCGCTTCGGCCTTCCAACGCCCCCAAACGCCTTTCAACCGCTTTACAACCGCCCGCACGGCCACTGGACCCGCCCCCCCGGGGGCCAAGTGTGGGAAGCGGGGGTCGCTCAGGTGCCACCCATCTGCCAACGCCCCACGCACAGGACCCCAAGGTACTCGTGACCCTCAACTGTGGGACATCCGCTGCCCGCCGTGACTGATTCTCGACTTGCACGTGGCCGCGCGCACCGAACGGCTGGTCCAACGAACACTTGGTGTCCGGACCGTGGTGTTTGGGGCCTTTATTGTTCGCTGGACACCAGGGGGAGGGGGGTACCCACAACGAGTTGGATGATGGAAGTATTGCAGGGCTCAACAAAGCGAAAACACTCGTGACCACTTCCCGAGCCGGTGTCCCGGCTTGTGTCTACAACCAATGGAGGCCAGCTGCGGCACGATAGACTGCCATAGCACCAAGCCCCTGCGAGAAAACTCTTGCTTCATTAGCATCCCGACAAGGAAGCGCCTGGTGAGTTGCCGAAAGACGCACGAAACGTGCGCCGCCACAGATGTCGATGGTCACAACAAAGGTTTGAGCACGCGACATATGAGGGAATATGTCGACCGGTGTCAGAGAAAGCACGTTCGCTCCCCGCAGAGCAATTTCGCGGATCATCGTCTTCAGAGTCAGACGAAGGTTGGAGGCTGGGCGGGCTCTTCCGTAAGTCTTACGCAGAGTCAGCTCCTCGATAATGGGCTGTGCGTGGGGCGTTGGCAGAGGGGTGGCACCTGAGCGGCCCCCGCTTCCCACACTTGGCCCCCGGGGGGGGGGGCGGGTCCAGTGGCCGTGCGGGCGGTTGTAAAGCGGTTGAAAGGCGGTTGGGGGCGTTGGAAGGCCGAAGCGGTTGGGGCGGCACTGACAGTGATTGATCAAAGCGGGAGGCAGTGCAACAACACCCCCCCCCCCCCACCCCCCTCCAGCGCAGGCCTGGCTATGGGACATGCTGGCGGTTCGTGTCGGAGAACAGGGCTGCGTCGTCGCCGGTCAACAAACGATGGTGCTCTGCCGCGGTTCTCGCTTGGCGCAGGTCGTCCTGGGCACCGAGAACGGGACGGTGCAGTACTACGACGGCGCCGCATGGGCCCAGCTGCAGCCGTTGGGCTGGGGCAGCGCCGTGGCGCTGCAGGCGGTCCAGTGGGCCGCGGCCCCCGGGGCCCGGCCACAGGTGGTCGCGGCCCTTGGCAACGGCTCCGTCCGGTACTACACGGGGCAGGCGTGGGCGCAGCTGCACGACGACGGATGGGCCACCGGCACGGCCGCGATGGCGGTGGAGTTCCGGGGGCCGGACCCGCCGCAGGTGGTCGTGGGGCTGCTGGACGGGTCGGTCCAGTACTGCCCAGGGATTCGCGGGGGGGGCGGGGGGATGCAGCAGATCCCGCCGGGGGCGCAGCAGGTGAGCCAGTTGGCCGTGAAGTTCCCCGCCACCCCCGGGGACCCTGGGGATGGGAATCAGTACTTCTTCCCGGAGCTCGTCATCGGCCTCGGGGGGCTGTCCTAGTGGGGGTCCCCCTCGTCGGCGGCAGGCAGGGGGGGTCCTTAAGAAGCCCGATTTGTTTTTTTGGTCTGGACCGCCCTTAAGGACCGCCCCCAGGGACCACCAACCGCCAACCGCCAACCGCCAGCCCCCACCAATCGCCAACCACCAACCACCGCTAACCGCCGCCAACCGCCACCAACCACCAACCGCCAACCCCCACCAATCGCCAACCAACAACCACCGCCAACCGCCGCCAACCGCCACCAACCACCAACCGCCAACCGCCGACCTCCAACTTTTGAGGTGGAGAAGCTCCCAGGACCAGGAAGCAGAGGGGGTCCCCGTGTATGTTGGCGTTACGAAGGCTTCCCCCCCCCCCCTTAAGGACCCCCCTGGCGGCAGGAGTCGATGAACCGATGGCGGTTGACAGTCAGCCGGCGGTTAGCGCTTACCCAACAGCCGCTGGGTCCGCCGCTGGTTCGCCGGCGGGTGCTCTGCCTCGGAGGTCCGGGCGTACCGGAGGCCGGCAGTTCGTTGGTTTTCTTTTCGGTCTTAAGGACGGTCCCGGCCACGCCAGGCCCGAGCCCCACCCCCAACAAACGCCTAGTGCCAGCAGCAGCAGGCGGCATGGTGACCTGCGCGTGTACCCTGTTCGAAGGTGACTCTCGGACCATGATGGGCCAATGGATGCCAGGGCACGTCCTCCGCTCCACCCTTCCTTCGATCCCCCAGTTCCCCCCTCCACTTCAAGGGAGCTGCAGTGAGTGTGACGTCCTCTGGCGAGCCTCACCAGCCTCAAGACCTGGTCCTGTGGTCTGGTGGCTCGTGCATCAGGCCTCGGACTGTCCACCACTGCCGACGTGGCTCCGACGGTGTGGCACGTTGTGGTTGCCACTGCGTCAAGTGACAGTGTCGCTTATGCCACTTGTGTGTCTTCTGGGGCTTTCGGCACTGTTTCATCTCATCCCAGGCACAGTGTTGCCTGGAGAGTTGGAGTGGGCTTTGCATGCTACACCATGCACATACCCCAACGTGTTCCCTGTGCCCCCCATCCAGTCTCCCGCTGATGCAATGGATTGCATGTTCCCTGCACACACACGCACTCTCTCTCTCTCCCTCTCTTTTGCACGTCTCCTGCATACATGTAGGGCTGAGGGCATCTCCCTTGTGCTTCATAATGGCAGTACAATACAACATTATGCAATGTTTAGTCTTGGCCAATTTATAAAGGCTCATGGAGAAACGTTTGGTCTTGGCGGATTTATAACAATATTGGAGAGTGATTCAGACGAGATTCACACCTCCTCATGGTGCACATGGATTGGCAACACAGAGCATGGCAACACAGAGCACCCGCATCCTGCTTTCAAATGGCTGGTATTTCTGCGCAATATCTGCATTCCATTCTGCGAGCATAATTCTGGGGTCTCCAGCAGCGTCATTGCCATTGCTTCACCCAGCAATTCCTGTGTAATCAGCATTAAGGCTTGAGACCTTTTCGAGATTTCAACCCCAATTATTGTTGCGATCCAAATTTTGTTTGCCGGTTATTGCTGCTTTCATGAACAGTATTGTTGCGATCACTGTTCCCCGAGCCACTATTACATTTTTATTTCATGCGTTACATTTGTTGCACGAAGCACCGTTTTCTCACGCATCGACGATCTATACTCAGCCCAACCACTGCCAATGTGAGTTGGAAGTATCTCCCTCAACTCCATCCCAGGCACAGTGTCGACTTTAGAGGAAATTTCGACCGTGTCCGAGTGGCCTTGAATGCTGCTTGTGTTATCCATCCACTGAACGCATCCTGAAACCGGAATACACGATCGCATCAACCACGTCTTTGCCTTTTTGCGTGTGGGCATGGTTTTACTTGTTGGATGCTGAGGCATATTACCTACGGCACAAGGAACAGTGTCGAGAAACCTTCTTCAGTTGTGCAGAGAGTGCAGCACAAATTTTTTTGGTTGGCAAAAGTGTCCCCCAAACCCTATTTTTTTACCTGATTTAGAGCAAAGAGGAAAGGGGAGATCCAGGGGAAGGCATGTTAAGTTAGTTGAGATTGGAGAAACTACAAGCAATGCTAGTATTTGGAGAAAAAAACTCAAAGTACTTGCTGTCCCATTTGAGCCCATTTCCCCTCTCCCATGTGCATTGGAAAAGTATATTTTAAAATGTTTTGGTTAGGGGACAAACAGAAGGCCTTTTCTGGGAGAGAGATGTAGCATATCAAGCCTTGGAGGATAGGTGGGCCTTTTTCTGTAGCCCCATGCATGCAGCAGGATTCCATTTGGATCCAGAATACTATGCAGGCGAATTTACGCAAGACAAGCATCTAGAGGTCATGTTAGGGTTCAAGGATATGTGCAACAAGGGCAAAGGCAGCTGAGGCAATGGGTCAGCGGACCCTGTACAATGACAAAGAAGGAGCAGATGCCACCCGTTCTTAAATGCCAAGTCAATACCAACACACACCAGGTGCTGTCTCTATGGCGCATTTGTGCCTCAGCTGCAGCAAGTTGCTGTTTGGACAGTGCAGCGAAAGGGATGTTTTGGGTGATATTCTCCTATGCTGCCAACCTCAGGATGGTGATGATGAGGTGTTTGGATATTCGGCATGTGAAGCTATGCTCTACATCATTGTGAAACACCAGATACACTGCTGTATCTAGGTTGTCACACAATCAGTACAAGCTGTCCATGGCTAGTATGATGATTTTGCTGTGCAACAGGCAAGTGCGCTTGGATTGAGTTGGCTGGCTGTGCGGGAGCACCTGCGCTTGTGCGACAGTGTTGGCCCCCGCCACCCCTCTTGCGTGCACCAGTGCTTGCCCCACCTACGATACACCAAAAACCTGCGTGCATAGTGCATTCTCCACGTATGAAACAACAAAATGCTGCGTGCATGGTGCGTTCTCCAGATGAAAAACAAATAGTGCCTCCCGCATAGTGCGTGCTCGCTCCTGCACAGTGCATGCCTGCTCTGCATAGTGCGTGCCCCACCACAAAACACCAGTACACCAAACCCTGCTGCGCATTGCATGTTTGCCTCGTATAGTGCATGTTATCATCACCCACCCCATCCCATCCCCCCTCACCCCAGAAGGTTTAAACTCAGTGAAGCATGCGTGCTGCCATGCGCAGCAGCACGTGCCGCCGCCGTAGAATCCTCCGGCACCAAGGACACGCTCCGGGCAGGTAGCATGCCGCTCGGGCTGGATGCCCTCCAACGAGTTGTGTGGGACCAGGAAGAGATGCACGGCCCCTAGGATGAGCCGCCGGGAGCCAAGCGAAAGTCCTCGGCAGCCCCCATAGCCGCACATACACTGCCGCCATCAACTACAGCACCTTCATCATCCTTGTGTTGTGCCGGTGCCTGGTTGTGTTTGTTGCTCCGTCAAGTAGCTAGCTCAAGCGGTTGTGAGAGAGTGAACTCAGAAGCATCCCTCATCAAAGGTTTGAAACAGAACAAAATGAAAAGTGAAACGATGTCAAGGTTGATATACGTGTGCTACAACATGATGGAAGCTTTGCCTTCGTCTACCTCTGTGCAAGAACGAGATGAGGCATACATGCGCATCTTTTGTCCTTGGAATATATGTACCCCCCCCGCTTGCATAAACTACGCCCTTGTCCAAGCTACAGTAGGCGTAGGGACCGTAATAATTGTGTACATTGGCGTAGCTTATACAAGGGGGGGGGGGAGGTTTTTGTCCAACACTCGAGGCGTGACAACAACCCCTTGAAGCACCCTGTGTCGCGCCCCCTTGTCGTTGGCACAATCTATTCCTCTTGTCACATTGCAAGCCCCTTGACTGCTGCCCAGACATGGCGTGCACCGCATCACTGTGCTGTGGGCACACAGAATATGGCACGCCCTAAACACCTTACTATGGCTGAGGGGACCGTCACCAACTCAGGTTCCATTTCAATAGGTGTTTGTGACTTTTTGTCGCATCTCAAAATCGGTATCAAACATCGACTTGCATGTTTCATCTTTGTTGTATGATAGTATGGAAGGTTGAGATACAATGTCACACCGCTACACTGAAATGGTGACTGATGCACCATTTCAGCGAATTGTCGCACACAAATTATACTCTTCCCATTGTGGTGACCCCCCGATGGTGAGGATGTGGAGCAATCCAGTGAATGGTTGGTGGCCCGATGTTGAGGCCAAGTCGCTCAACACGATCTACAAAACAACTTGAGCCTTGGGCAGTTGGGGAATCACACTGGATCAATTTGTCCCTTTCACCGCAAGAGGGCGCCTCCCAAAGGGGATCTATTGTGGTACAGTGTGGTGTCTTGGAATCGAACACAGCCGACGTGCCATTGTGCTCCCCCCTTGAGATATCCCACCCCTTGCAACCCCCACCCCCCCCACCCCCCAGGGAGACCGCAAACGGGGGTGGGAGGGGAAAGCCTGCATACAATTCTGTCTTTTGCTGTCGGAACCCGGGAGAGATCAGTCCCCAGCGGTCAGCCTGGCCGTGAGCAACTTTTGCCTTTTACCTCGGAGCCCCGTGAGTGATTAGAACCCAGTGGTCAACAGGAATCGGAGCGACCTTTGCCTTTTACCTAATCCAAGCAGCCGCAAGGCAAGAGCACGGGCAACCAATGGAACCTAGTATGCACTAGCAAGGACACGGTGAGGGGCACCCTGGTCCATAGTACAATGGTACTCCTCTGGGCTAGTGTGGGGTGTGATCGGTGGTTCGAATCCCGCGTTGGAGGGGGGGGGGGGGGTTGGGATGCACCGAACGGCCCGCATCGCTCGTTTTGAATGTATGCATAACGCCAGGGACGAAGTTGACAAGAATGATGTCGTGTGTTACTACGATAGAGCAGTGGGCATGTGTGTTGCCACCGCCTGTTACCATTCTCCTCACTTTGAGCATGCATAACCGGGTTCCATGGGGGTTGTCAGAGTTGACCCAAACCAGCCGAAGAGCGATTCGATACCCTCAGGGCGAACTCAAGGCGACATTGAGTACTGGTTTGGATGTGCTGCAGTGCAACGGAGCATTCACGAGCTTTGGCCGGTCGCTTGTGACACGGGGGCGTTCGGTAGCTGAGTATCTGTTGCTTCATGGCCCAGGGAGACTGTCACTTCCATATTTTGCGAGTTGACATTCATTACGACGGTCTGTGTTGCCCATCTATCACACACAGCCTGTCATTGGCTTCCCATTGCCTCAAATCAATCACTTGCGTGTGTTCTGCGATACTCTCCCTACAAAGGCGGTGTATGGAGTGTTTTGTTGCCTTTTCAGACCCACAGCGTTATCCCAAACGCACACACAGCCCACACCGCCCACTGTGGTGGCAAATGTGTCCTGGAAGCGCTGCTTGGAGTCCACGTTGCATGCCTTGTTGCGGCCCAATCCCGTTGTTACGGACAGCTACACGACCTTACTGCAAAAGCAATTTCCACGACTTTACCACAAAAAATTACCCGAACTTACCGCAAAACGAAAATACACGTGCGGACGGTTTTTTGTGCAAGAGTTACATTTTTCATGGCCCCGCCACCCCCGGTGATGTCGGTTTGGTTATCGATGTAATGGGAACGGATTCATGCGCCCTGCCCCGCCCTGACTGCGCTGCACGGACCCTCTACCTCCTCTGCACTTTCTGAGTACCCCCTTTTCCAGATCTTTCCCCGATGATGGCGGACCACTTTGACAGCGCATTTCCGTCCGCTGAGGCTGACGACAACAAAGAACGCTCAACAAGCGAATGCCCCTTGTTCCAGACCGTCCGGTCCATTCCCTCTCCCCAATGCATCGCCATATCGCATGACCCGTTGGCCAAGGGCGAGGAGAGCGGACCCGCGCTGGTTTTCGAAGCACCCCAAGACTCAGTCAAATCCTTTCAAGCCCTGTGGAGTCCCTCCCGCGATTCCTCGGCCTCGAAGTACCCCAAGGCAACGCATGGCCCGGGATGGTCCACCGGGTCTTCTCAGAAGAGCTCCAAGAGCTCCAAATCGTCTCAGCGGCTCTCCGGCATGTCCCCTGCGGCATCCTCAGGAAAGGAGACGGCGGGGGGCCAGTCCGAGCCGCGGGGCATCTTTGAGGAGGAGACGGCAGCCATCTGCGTTACAGAGCTGTACGAATGGTGTATGGCGGTCACCGTGCTGATGGTCCTCCACGGCATCGCGGACATCTCGACCCACCAATTCCGCTCTGTCCCGGGCCTCTCGCACTGGGGCGTCGGCCTCCTGCTGCTGTACTCGTGGGCCGCGGCCGCCACCGTCCGCCTGTGCAGTCGGGCCCGGCTGTACGCCGCGTACCTCTTGGCCGTGGGGTCGCTGCTGACGACGTGCCAGCTCACGTGGCACTGGCACAGCCACGCGGCGGGCTTCCAGGACTGCATCCTCGTGCAGCGGCCGTTCCGGGCCGGGCCCGGCCCCTGCAACGCAACCGCCGCCGGGCCCGGCCCCGCGGACCCGGCGGCGTGCGCCTCCCTCTACGGCCTGGCCTTCGGCGAAACCGGCTTCGAGTCCCTGCAATGCGCCGTGCTGTTCATCGTCCTGTTCCAGAACGCCCTCCAGTCCAGCTTCCTCTGCCGCCTCGGCCCCTGGGTCACGGGCATCACCGGCGTGCTGCAGTGGGCCGTCCTCGCCTGCTGGCCCTTGGTGGCCCCCCACCCCCACACGCACGCCATGTGGCTCTGCCGCCTCCTGGCCCCTGGGCTGTGGACCGCCCACCAGCTGCGGGCCAGCCACGTGCGGGAGGCGGAGCGCAGGCGACGCGCCGTGATCATTGACGACCTGCAGAGGGCCGTGGCTGATGGCCGCACGCGCAACAGCGATGGGCCGGAGGCGGACGGCCCGCCGACCAGGTCTCTGAAGGACACGATGACGGACGCCTTCGACTGCATCAACACGTTCCGCCAGCAGAGCGCCGAGGGCATTGGCAAGGGCAAAGACCATTTTCTGCTCTCGAAGGCCTCGGACGTCCTGTTCCGCGGGATCTGGTCGTGCCGCCTGCGGGAGGTGCGGCGGCAGATGGTCGCGGGCTGCTACAAGACCGTGCCCGCCCTCGTCGACCTCCGGAAGTTCGCGGAGGATTTCGTGCGGGGCCGCAACGTGGCGCTGCACTGCCCCGCCGCGACGGTGCTGCTGGACCCGGTGGCCTGCAACTTCGTGCTGGAGCACGCGGTGGGCGACGCGCTGCTGCGCGGGTACCCGGCCGATCCCGAGGTGACGCTGTGGGTGGAGACCTCGGAGATGCGCCACAGCGACACCGACACCGTCGTGGAGCAGCTCGACCACATCATCGAGTGCGACGCCGCGCCCGCCCCCGTCAAGCAGGTGCCCCTCACCATCTTGTTCGTGGTCACCCACCGCGCGGCCCCCGAGCGCCGCGGGGCATCGCCGGGCCTCCAGCAGATCTGCGCGACGGCCGCCGCGTGCGGCATGACGGCGGAGCTGTGCTGGGAGGGCGCGGTGACGTTCTTTGAGCTGCGCCTGGACACCGTGGCCATGCCCGCCGGCGCGGCGCCCCTGCCCGTCCCCCACCCCGTCCCCCCAGGGCTGACGATCCTGGGGCTGACCGACAGCGCGATCCACAAGCGCCGCCTCGAGTGCGGCCTGCGGCGGGAGATCCCGGACGCGAGCGTGACTGTGTACGGCTCGAGCGCCGCGGAGGTGGGGGCGTTCCGCGACGCCGCGCTGGACCGGGGCAGCATCGTGATCGTGGACGACGTCATCGACGTGCCCGGTGCGCGGCACTTGGGGAGCGGCATCATCAAGTGGCTGCTGGAGGCCGGGTATAGGGGGTTCACGTGCCTTGGGTCCGGCAGCCCCGCCGATGCCGTGTCTGGGGCGCACTGGACGTTCCGCCGGGAGGCGCAAATCAGCAACGTGGCCAGTCAGCTGCGCGTGGAGTACCACGGCTTCCTGCTGCAGCGGCACGTCAAGGGGGAGGCCCTGCGGCGCGGGAAGTTCGGGGCGCACTGCACCCCTCGGGTCACGTTCCTGGACAACGCGCACAGCAAACTGCGGCCCTACAAGAGCTACAAGTCCCGGGGCGCGTGCGACCTCGCCGACCCTCCGGTCGACAACCAGTCGCTGTCGTCCTTAAACACGGACACCACGGCCCCGGCCTCCTCGGCGTTGATGGGCGTGGGGTCCACCTCCCAGACGGTCGGGTCCTCGGGGCTCGGCACGACGACCATCGGCCAGTCGCCGTCGGGGGGCCTCGAGGGCATGGTCCCGTCAGCCATGCCATTGGCACTGACGGGGGAGAACATGGGCCGGTCGACAATGTCGATGTTGGGGGGCACCGCGACCATATCCAAGTCGCCGTCCTTGGCGTCGTCGGCGGCGGTGTCGACGTGCTGCCCGGCCTCCGAGGGGCTGCGGGACGTGAGCAGCAACTGCAGCAGCAGCAACAGAGACACGGGTCCCTCGCGGAGCATGCTGACGGGGGAGCTGCCCAAGAGCTCCACCGGCTCGTACATCAGGCGCGGGAGCTCGAGCAGCTCGCTCGCGTGGCCCCGGAGCTCGAGCGGCTCGCGCGGATGGCCCCGGAGCTTGAGCGGCCCGCACGGATGGCCCCGGAGCTCCGGCATGTTGCAGCTCGTGCCCGGGACCCCCGGCAGCCCGCACGGACTGCCCCGGAGCCCTAGTGGCTCGCACCCGGTGGCCAGCTGCCCCACCGGCTCCCAGCGACCGCCCGTGGCAAAGATTTCCGTGACCTCCTACCCTTCGTCCAGGGCGTCTTTAGAATAATTCCAACCCAAAGGCGGGGGGGGGGGGGGCTCCCGCAAGCCCCCCTCTCTGTGGGCCCGAATGTGTTTTGGTTGTGTCAACGGAGCCCCCAATGACTAGTCCTGTTGGACTACTCCGAGGGTGGGCCGTCCCGGAGACGGGACCGTTGCCCGTGCCGTTGACCGGGTGCATCCAGCTGCACACTGCGAGACCAGGGGGCCATAAAGCAACGGATACAGAGCTCACATATGCCCCCGTGTCACAGGCATATGGTCTTCGCCACAAACTTCAGTTCAATGTCTGACCTGCAGCTTTGCAGTATGCCTCAAGCGTGGGCCGAATGTTGCCTTGAGCTCACCGCAGTCAGCGGTTATCGAATGTTTCTTGACCCGTTTGGATAGGCCTACAAACCTACACCCCCCCTTGGGTCGGTTAGGTAGGCATATCAGAGTTGCAAAAAGCGACGACTCCACGGCAGGCCAACCGGGGCCTGGGCTCGAACCCGTGTTCTGTGGCGTGTGTGTGCAGTGCATTTCCGGTTTGCTGCTTGGCCGTCACCAATATAACCATTTTCCCAACCACCCGCTCCCGTTTCCCAATTTACCTCCCCGGGGTTCGAACTGTCCGTCGCTTCATATCTCGAAGAACCGAAGCCCGGAGGAAGGGCCGGCCCCATCGCCTCCACGGGATGCTCCGCCGGACCTGGCCTCCAGCCCCGAGAGCATTGTGACGCGTGTGCTCAGTGTATTTCAGGCGGGGGGGGATTCATGTATCATAGCAGCGGCCCGCACCTCTTTGGACGAGTGTTGGTCCTTAGGTTTAAGGGCGAAGGAAGAACCCAGTGGGTACAGGCGTTGGTCAGGTGGTCATTACATACAACATTCAACATTCAGTGTGGTGTTGTGTTTTAGTGGGTAAAGCACAGTGAGCACGCTGTGCTGCACGACATCGTGGAGTCGGTGTCAGCAACGGACTCAGTGTCTGAGTCCCCTGCCATCCAACTGTCCAACATCACCCCTTCTGGGGGGTCCCCCCCCCTTCCATCTCGACCACGTTCAGTGACTGCAACAGATTGTTCCCGGCACTGGGCGTGAGTGAGGACGGTGGCTCTGGTGTCTTGAAGGTGCACCTGTTGGGCCCTACTACCCTTGGTGTGTGATGCACTCCTGACAGGGGACACGGCAGCCGACGGCACTTTCCTTCAGGGCATGAGGGCACACGGAGCAATAGTGACACGCGTTCAACAGTGGCACCTCATGATTGCAGTCGCCGGACACATGCACTTTCGATGCCCCACTCGCCTTGGGCTCGAAGCCTGTTTTACAGACATTGCTGTGTGACCCAGGATGGCACCATCGTCGCCGAGACCCCAATAAAGAACGCCAGCACGACCCAGAACGAGACCAAGACCCATCGTGGCAGCGAGGACGTGACCATCAACACCAGCAGCGAGGAAAGGGTAAAGGATTTCGGTGGTGAAGGCACAGGCATATCAGTGATACGCCCAACGACGCAAGCACAGCGTGTGGCCCGCACAAGGTCCAGCAACACCCCTCTCCATAATAGACAAGAGTTGAACAGCCACGAATACAACCAAGTGCACCCGAGTTAGAGCGTGCTGCCAGTGGCAGCCACCAGCAAGGAAAGGGCAGCAGACCCAGGCAGCCGCGATCCCGTTGGGCATGCGCGGCTCCAGGGATGCAAAGAAAGCCACTGCATCATACGGCTCACGTGCAAAGGGCACAACTTGGTGCATACATGTGTTGGAAGGGGCTAAACTCGGTCAAAATGCCCTCAGAATGGGCTCATTTCACTTGTTTGTGCACCACCCATGGTCTAGGATCACTTTTGGAAAAACGCGTTTTTGATCCAGTTTTGACCCATGTTTGGTCCCACGACGGCCCATTTTCAAGGCATTTTGGCCTTTTCCATGGGCCACAACGCGTGATCCCGGGCTCAAAATGGGCTAAAAACACTAGTTTGAGCAGCCCAAATGGTCCACGATCACTTTTGGAAAAATGCATTTTTGACCCATTTTTGACCCATTTTTGGTCCCAAAACGGCCCATTTTTAAGGCATTTTGGGATTTTCCATGGCCCAAAACGCGCCACCACGGGCTCAAAACGGCCTAAAAACACTTGTGTGTTATGTGAAGGGAAGGTAGTTTGCAACTTTCTTGAGCTGGGGCAGTTTGGGTCACCTAATTCTAAGGGCGTTTCCAAGGGGTGTGCTTGGGGGCTCTTCGGGGGGAACATAGTCTAAAAGTAGCGCGCAGTGCAAAGACTCCCCCTAGGAACAACTTTGAAAAAAAATCTTTTTTTTTCCGCCCCGGGGACCCCGGTGGACCCACCGGTGGCCCCAAGCGTGCGCAGGCTGGGCTGCCCTCCGGCTGCACCAAGTGACTACTGGTACGGGCGTTTAGGAGTCTCGTTGGGCGATTCCGAGGCTTGGAAACCACAAAAAGTGGGGGGTTGCGGGTGGAATAGGTGCCCTCGGATCTCGGTTTTGAGCCACGTAGCCCACGATACGGCCCGTTCTTGGTTTTGGGTGTGTTTGACAAAAATAACACACATTTGTGCCTTTTTTGGCCATTTGTGGGCCGTTTCTCGGACATATCGTGGAGCTAGAGGGCAACAAAGGGCTCTTGTTCATGGGGAAATCAAGGCGCACATGGAGTGTAGGAACCGTTTGCCGTCGTTTGCCCGTTTTGAATCAGTTTCGGGGCCGCTTTGGGCCAAAAAAAGCTGTTTTGGGGCACAAAATGCGTAGTTTTGAGGAGGGCACCTCCCGACTTGGCGCCCCCACCCCGGGGCGCCACCGGTGAGTTTTTGGCTCAAGACTTGGATTTGGCAAGGCCACCACCTAGGCTCTAGGATGGCTAGAGTAGCGAAAAGCCCGGAGCGATGAGGCCGAGCAATGGCCAAAACGGAAAGGAGAAGTGCTTGTTGCTTGTTGCTTGTTGCTTGTTGTTGCTTGTTAGCTAGATTTAAGGGGAGAGGGGTGTAATAATATATACTCTCGGTCTTTGCCATGTGCCCCGCTTTGCGGGGATCCACTGTATCATATGCTGGAGACGCCCACTTTCCACGCAAGCACAGTCTTGAGTACTCTTTGAACTTCTGGAGTCAATCAAAGTATGTATATATATGTATATATTTATGCCATATGGCCCTGAAGCACCTCCGGCGTTGGAGGTTGCAGGGTCGTCCTTTTGTGAACTCGGACCTGTGGCTCCAGCTTCAAGCAGAGGTGGATGCTAGAACAGCCCCCACCCTCTGGCGCCATGTGTATAGTCATATTGGGGTGGCGGGGAATGAGCGTGCAGATGAGCTGGCTAACCAGGGCCGGCTGGCACACCCCCGAAGGCGGCAGTTCCTGCGGGACCAGGCGGAGGCAGCGGGCCGGCCATCAGTGGTGGTCCGCACGGCGTGTCGAGCTCCGTAGCCAAGGTTTATTGGTGATGCTTCAGTGCAGTGGACAGGCAGTGTGTGAGAGTGGCACTGTGCCCAGCCGTTGTATCTTGTCGTAGTACAGTGGGCAGCATGCCCCTCTTCAGTCCCGCAGAGGAGGGTTCGAACCCCAAGGAGGGTAGAGTGGCACTGAACGTCCCGAATCCCCCCCTACTCTTCTGTTTTGAGGTGGTTTTGGTTTTGGCGGTTGATAAGCATGGGGCGAGCATAACTGAAAGTGCATGGGGGCCCGGCCCCGCGTCGCGTTTCGACGCGCTGTCGTCCGTGGAGGCGGCGGCGCCGGCGCGGCAAGCAGCAGCAGTAGCTGCTGTTCTTAGTTAGTGGTAGCGGCGGTGATGGGCACACTTCAGCCGGCCATGTGTACCGGGCGGGGTGTAGTGGTGGGTTTGGTGGCGGTTACATTGCATATCGTCGGCGTAGCATACAGGTGCCTCGTCCCGAGGAGCGTAGGTTCGATGCCCGCCGCCGAGCGTGTAGACGACGGCGCCGGCGGCAGGCTTCTCTGCGCCCTCTTTTGGTACATCGTCATAGTGCTATAGTGGACAGCCACCCGGCCTGGAGTTCCCTGGGGGTAAGTTCGAAACGTGGGTGCTCGTAGCTGGCGGGTATGGCGACGTTGTCCATAGAATCTCCCTCTCGTCGACCACCTTGTGTTCTTCTCCATTTTTCGATCTGGGTCATAGTGCACGGGACTGACTGGTTTGTTCGTTGCGGCGTTTCCGCGGACACCCACGTTGGCACTCGTTTTGGCACGGGGAATGACCGCGGCACTTGCACGGCTTGGGGCTCCTCTGAGGCGTTTGTATGTTTGTTCGTTGCAGTGTTTCTGCTCTTCCTCTGGTTCAACCAGTTTTGGGGGGTCAGCCTCACTGACCCACTGACTCCGGCATAACCAGCCATATGAAGCCCATATGTCCATATGCAGGAGGGATGGAGTATTGTACCTACGGTTAGGAAGCTGTGAATCAGTGTGCTAGGGGCTACTGCAAGGCCCACACATGAACTACGAACTCATGGTTAATGCAGAGATGTAGGAGTGTAGGAATGTTGAACCTCGCAGTTTGAGCATGATTCGAATGGAAGCCTTGGTATACTCCTACATCACTGCAATAACCATGAGTTTGTAGTTCATGTGTGGGCCTTGCAGTAGCCCCTAGCACACTGATTCGCAGCTTCCTCACCGTAGGAAAAATACTCCATCCCTCCTGCATATGAACACATGAATTTCATATGGCTGGTTACGCCGGAGTCAGTGGGTCAGTGAGGCTCACCCCCCAAAACTGGTTGAACCAGAGGCAGAGCAGAAACACTGCAACAAACAAACATACAAACGCCTCAGAGGAGCCCCAAGCTGTGGATGTGCAGCAGTTATTCCCCGTGCCGAAACGAGTGCCAACGCGGGTGTTCGCGGAAACGCCGCAACGAACAAACCAGTAACTCTCGTGCAGCAGGACCCTAGAATAGAAAAAATAGAAACAAAGTGGCCGACGAGAGGGATATTTCTATGGACTATGTCGCCATACCCGCCAGTCACGAGCCCCCTAGTTTTGAACCGACCCCCAGGGAACTCTAGGCCGGGTGGCTATCCACTATAGCGCCACGACGATGTGCCAAAAGAGGGGGCTGCGAAGCCTGCCGCCGGCGCCGCTGTCTACATCCCTGGTGGCGGGCATCGAACCTACGCCCCCCGGGACAAAGCACCCGTGCACTTCCAGTATACTACGCTACCGAGGTGATATAACCGCCACCGAACCCACCACTTCACTCCACCCGGAATGCATGGCTCGTAGAAAAGACCCACCACCACCGCTAACCAAGAACAACAGCAAATCACGCGCTGCTGGCCGGCGCCGGCGCCGTCGCCTCCACGGTTCGCGACGGCGCGCGAGGACGTGGAAGCGCGCCGCGCGGCTGGGCCCCCGTGCACTTTCAGGTATGCTTGCCCTATACTAACCACCACAGAAAGGCTAAGAACCACCACCAAAAGGCAAAGTGGGGGATTCGGGATGTTCGGTGTGACTCTATGCCCCCCGGGGTTCCAACCCACCTCTGCAGGACGGAAGAGGGGCACGCTGCCCACTGTACTACGACAAGTTGCTTCTACAGGGCACAGGCCACCCTCTACACACAGTCAGCCGTCTCTTTCTTGGTGCATCACAGAATTTAGCTACGGCGTGCGACACGCTGTGCGCACGACCACTAACGACCTACCTGCTGTCTCTGCCTGGTCACGAGGAACTGGCGCCGTCGGGGGTGTGCCAGCCGGCCCTGGTTGGCCAGCTCATCCGCCCGTTCATTCCCCGCCACCTCGATATGACTATACTCGTGGCGCCACAGGGTGGGGGCTACCCTCGCATCCACCTCTGCCTGAAGCCGTAGCCAAAGGTCAGAGTTCAGGAAAGGACGACCCTGCAACCTCCAACTCCGGAGGTGCTTCAGGATACCATCATACACATACCTGCTGTCCGTCACGACCCGCAGTGCCTGTCCCCTCGGAACCACCCTGAGTGCTGCGTGGCACGCGGAGAGCTCCGCCCTGTTCACCGTCTGCACCTCCCCTTCAAGGGGCTGAGCCATATTGCGGGTGTCCAGTGGCCCAAACCAAACCCCGTACCCAGCAAACCCCGTTCGCCTCCAGGCCAAAGGAGCCATTAGTATATGCCTCCGGGACGTGTAGGACATCCGGTCCCTCTGGCTCTTCGGCCGCCGCCCGGGCCCTCTTCCTGCTTATCCTGTCTACCGTCTGCCGCCGAAAATAGCGGTCTAGGTGCTGCTGGGTGGGGCACAGCCGCATCTGACCCGCTACGTCTGAGCCCTCACATACTGGAATATTCCTGTCTGCCAACCACCCTTGTAGGGCCCCGGCATACATCCGCACCGCTTCATGATCTAGGGACAGGTCTGGCATTGCCAGCCACTTCAACACCTCAGAGTGCAATACACGCAGATAATCATTCACTGTCAGGCGGGCTTTCTGAAAGACCACCTCACAACGACAGGACCACATGACACGTACCGCCTTCCACATCAGGATCCCCGGCGCCCTGGATAGGGAAAGCTGGGGGTAGTCAGAACACAACCGGCCAATAGGCACCCTACCACCTGAGCCCCAGACCGGCGGGAAGGTGCACTGCCGGGCCCGGACAGGTATGGTTAGCCAGGAGCATGCTTTCGTGCAATGGTAAACGTCCTCCAGAGAGGAGTCGAAAGGGCACCGGTCCGAAACGGAGGGCCAAATCGCCTTGAGGCGGGCCCCCACCGACAGTTTCTTCCAAAGGCAAGTATGGATGAAATCGAGGTCTTGTGGTGGTAGGATCAGGCGGCGAAACACTTCCCATACTTCTTTCGGCTGTCGCTCGTCAGCACGGCGCTGGGCTGCCAGCGCCGCCGATATGGGGTTGAACTGCAGACCCTGGTCCATAGGGAGGGGGGAGGCGACCCCTTGCACTGAATGATGTCCCTCCCAAGCGGGTATCAGCCGGCACACGCAAGCAGGGCCTGATACTGGTGCGGCTGCAACTTCCTACTCCCCTACCAGTCACAGGAGACCGTGGCCACCCAGGCACAGGTGTCTCCGACATCGGAGAGGCGTAGAACCCCCCGACGTATCAGGAACTTGCAGGTGATAGATTTCTCAGAGACTGTTAGCAGGCGGCTATTCCACAAGGGGGCCGCTGCTAGTTCCTGCCAAGTCAGCCCCCGGCCCTTCTGAGCAGCATTCAATGAGGACAGTGCCTTCACAGATGAGGCCAACCATGGCGCATTACGAATGCAACACGGGGACAACTGCAATAACGCTAGCTGGGAGGGCAAATGCACTATGCCCTAACGTTCCAACCAGCCTCAAAAGACCACATAGGCGTCCGGACCATACCGAGACGGCTGCTGCAGATACCGTGTGAACGTCGCCGCATGCGTCGTCCATAGGTACACCTCCGGCAGCCACAACCCGACCCCTCCCTCAGACGGACTGAGATGCAAAACATTTAGAGGCACCTTCCAATTCTGGGCATGGAAAGCCACCATCACGGCCCTACGAAGCCTTTTGACCACCAAGTCTGGTGGATAGTGCGCAATGGTTGTAACCTGCAACACTGGATAGCACCACGTGTGCAGGAGTACGACCTTCTGTGCCCGTGACAGGGGCATTCGAGAAATCCTAGTTCTCTAGCTATCGCCTGGCGATCGCGCAGTAGATTGCCCGACCGGGCCTTCAGAACACCATATATACGGGACTCCTGAGCCTGATGCATGAGCCTGTGAAGTGCTCGGGCGCGCCGGCGGCGCACCTCTTGGAGGTGGTGCTTATCCTGTAGCGCCTCCCTCACCCTCGTGTATGTGCGTTCCAACTGCTCCACCCCCCTGTGCACTGACATTGCTTTAACGAGCGCAATGTATGCATCGCGCATGGTCTCCGGAGTGTAGGAATGTTGAACCTCGCACTTTGAGCATGATTCGAATGGAAGCCTTGGTATATATATATATATATATATATATATATATATATATATATAGTCATAGTCATAGTCATAACCACTTATCATGCCGTCTACTGGAGTTACCGGGCATCTCGCACCGACAGGTGGTTCCTGCCTTGCTCGATCCCGTGGGTCCCAGGGCTGCCTGAGGTGGCCCACAGCATGACAGAGGACCCAGAGGACCGGGGATACCGGCCAACTAGGCTTTGGGGGCAGTGGCAACTAGCATTAGCAACAGCGACAGACGCTGGTCCGTTTGTTCGCCGGGGGTAAGGGGCAAGGCATGGCAGAGCAGCAGCACTGCAACAAGCAAGCACAATGCCTAGGGGGGCAGCACTGCAGCAAACAAGAAACAAAGCAGCAAGCATGGGCACAAGACGAGATTGAAGATGGTGATGCAGCCCACGTGCTGGCCCGTATGTCTTGGGGCCTGCTGCAGGCCCAGCGCTGTCCCAACCGTAGTCACAAGGGTACTCACCGGTCAAGTAATCAAAAACATAGCTGTCCGCAATGTTGGGGCCCAACCACTTCTTGCGGTCAAGACCATACCAGCCAGACAAATCCACCTTGGGGGCGGCCTCCTGCTTCTTCCCAGCAGCTGCGAACATGGCAACTGACGGCGTGGACTGCATGGCAATCTCGAGGGTCAACCTGTTCACCGCAAATGGATCAGCAATTTCGGAGGCCCAGTTCTCAACAGGGCCCTGGCCGGTGACAGCAGCCTGCTCAGAGTAGCCGAACTTGGAGAGCATCGCCAAGCAGCCGCTCCTGATCTCCTTCACCTTCAGCTCGGCAGCCACATCAGGGTCGTCGGCCAAACCCAGAGGGTTGAAATACTTGCCACCATGGTACACCACATCAAGGTCACGTCCACCGAATGGACCACCGATCACACGGTAAGCCTCGATGGCACCCATCAAGACAACCCGGCAGGCCAACACGGCAAGGATGGACTGGGCACGCACCAACACGGGGGCACCCATGTAGTTCAAGCCATCAGACTCGAAGACCATGGCACCAGCCTTGGACCACACACCTTTGCTGGCACCATTGTCGATAGCAGTGTATTTCTGTAGCAGCTCGCGGGTCAGGCACCCGAGAGTACCCAACATAGCCCAGCGATCGTGCAGCACCTCGGCCTTGCGGAGGCGCTCGATGGCATTGGGGTCTGCTGCAGGCCCAGCGCTGTCCCAACCGTAGTCACCAGGGTACTCACTGGTCAAGTAGTCTGGGACGCTGCTGGCTGCAGTGTTAGGGCCCAACCACTTCTTGCAGTCAGGGCCATACCAGCCAGACAAATCCACCTTGGGGCGGCGGCCGTCTACTTCCCAGCAGCTGCGAACATGGCAACTGATGGCGTGTACTAGGTGGCAATCTCAAGGATCAACCTGTTCACCGCAAATGGATCAGCAATGTGGGAGGCCCGGTTCTCAACAGGGCTTTGGCCGGTGCAGCAGCCTGCTCATAGTAGCCGAACTTGGAGAGCATCGCCAAACGGCCGCTCCTGATCTCCTTCACCTTAAGCTCGGCAGCCACATCAGGGTCGTCGGCCAAACCCAGAGGGTTAAATCACTTGCCACCATGGTACACCACATCAAGGTCACGTCCACCGAATGGACCACCGTTCACACGTTAAGCCTCGATGCATGGCACCCATCAGGACAACCTGGCAGGCCAACACGGCAAGGATGGACTGGGCGCGCACCAACACGGGAAGACCCATGTAGTTCAAGCCATAAAACTCGAAGACCATGGCACCAGCCTTGAACCACACACCTTTGCTGGCACCATTGTCGATAGCAGTGTACTTTTGCAGCAGCCCAGGGGTCAGGCACCAGAGTATGCCCAGCGGCCGTGCAGCACCTCAGGCCCATTTATTACTACAGGCACTACGCGTGACACTATACGAGGCACACCCTGCCCTGCCCCACTCTTCACCCCTGCACCTGCCCGTGCGGCGTCCTACCACGTGGCACTCTGTCCCCGCCTCTCCGTCCTTCTCCTGCCCCCTCTGTCTGTGCACGCACTGTGCGTGCAATGTGCGATGCAAACCCGTCCCCTCGCCCCTCCCTCTCCCTCTCCGCGCCCGTTGTTTGGGCACCTGTGTTGCTGTTGCCCTCACCTTCTCCTGCCTTCTGGTTGCCCTGCTTCTGCCCCCTCTCGTGGTTCTCGCGCATTACACGAAGCACTATGCCTGACAAGTTGCGAAGCACGTCGCACGACACGCACCTTG